>CM059206.1:39967236-40002236 GCA_030347435.1 Clarias fuscus
ATGCTTTTTGTGACTGCACTCGGGGACACTTTCAAAGTTTTCCCAATTTTTCCGACTGACTGACCTTCATTTCTTAAAGTAATGACGGCCGCTCGTTTTTCTTTACTTAGCTGCTTTTTTCTTGCCATAATACAAATTCAACCTCTTTGAATGAGAAGGTGTGTCCAGACTTTTCGCCTGTACTTCATATACTATATATATATATATATATATATATATATATATGAATATTTATTTTATTTTCTGATTTTATTTATTAAATATTAACCAAAATGGACAAAGAAAAAGGAAACGCTGTGTTTTTCAGAGGCAGTTCTAAATACACACGTGGACAAAATTGTTGGTACCCTTCGGTCAATGAAAGAAAAACTCACAATGGTCACATAAATAAGTTAAATCTGACAAAAGTAATAATTTAAAAAAATTCTATGAATGTTAACCAATGAAAGTCAGACATTGCTTTTCAACCATGCTTCAACGGAATTATTAAAAAAAATAAACTCATGGAACAGGCCTGGACAAAAATGATGGTACCCCTATAAAATACTGAAAATAATGTGACCAAAGGGACATGTTAATTCAAGGTGTGTCCACTAATTAGCATCACAGGTGTCTACAATCTTGTAATCAGTCAGTGGGCCTATATATAGGGCTCCAGGTAGTCACTGTGTTGTTTGGTGACATGGTATGTACCACACTCAACATGGACCAGAGGAAGCGAAGGAAAGAGTTGTCTCAGGAGATTCGAAAGAAAATTATAGACAAGCATGTTAAAGGTAAAGGCTATAAGACCATCTCCAAGCAGCTAGATGTTCCTGTGACTACAGTTGCACATATTATTCAGAAATTTAAGATCCATGGGACTGTAGCCAACCTCCCTGGACGTGGCCGCAGGAGGAAAATTGATGACAAATCAAAGAGACGGATAATCCGAATGGTAACAAAAGAGCCCAGAAAGACTTCTAAAGAGATCCAAGGTGAACTTCATGCTCAAGGAACATCAGTGTCGGATCGCACCATCCGTCGTTGTTTGAGCCAAAGTTTACTACATGGGAGACGACCAAGGAGGACACCATTGTTGAAAACAAATCATAAAAAAGCCAGACTGGAATATGCCAAACTACATGTTGACAAGCCACAAAGCTTCTGGGAGAATGTCCTATGGACAGATACAGTAAGATAAAAATGGAACTTTTTGCCAAGGCACATCAGCTCTATGTTCACAGACGGAAAAATGAAGCATATGAAGAAAAGAACACTGTCCCTACTATGAAACATGGAGGAGGCTCTGTTATGTTCTGGGGCTGCTTTGCTGCATCTGGCACAGGGTGTCTTGAATCTGTGCAGGGTACAATGAAATCTCAAGACTATCAAGGGATTCTAGAGAGAAATGTGCTGGCCAGTGTCAGAAAGCTGGGTCTCAGTCGCAGGTCATGGGTCTTGCAACAGGACAATGACCCAAAACACACAGCTAAAAACACCCAAGAATGGCTAAGAGGAAACATTGGACTATTCTAAAGTGGCCTTCTATGAGCCCTGACCTCAATCCTATTGAGCATCTTTGGAAGGAGCTGAAACATGCTGTCTGGAAAAGGCACCCTTCAAACCGGAAACAACTGGAGCAGCTTGCTCATGAGGAGTGGGCCAAAATACCTGCAGAGAGGTGCAGAAGTCTCATTGACAGTTACAGGAATCGTTTGATTGCAGTGATTGCCTCAAAAGGTTGTGCAACAAACTATTAAGTTAGGGGTACCATCATTTTTGTCCAGGCCTGTTCCAGGAGTTCATTTTTTAAATTTATTTTTTAATAATTCTGTTGAAGCATGGTTGAAAAGCAATGTCTGACTTTCATTGGTTAACATTCATAGAATTCTTATTTATTATTACTTTTGTCAGATTAAAGTTATTTCTGTGACCATTATGAGTTTTTCTTTCATTGACCGAAGGGTACCAACAATTTTGTCCACGTGTGTATGTGGAATGTTCTCACATCGTTAATTTGGTTCTAATGTATAAATAATGAGCTTATTTTAACCCATGATTAATGTATGCATTAATATGTAAATCATCTCCTTTTAATTGGACCGTAATCTGATTGAAGCTCCGTCTGCTCGGCAGTTCATTACTGAGAAATAGATTTTTCTTTTATGTCTTTTTTTTTTTTTTTACACTACAACTTATGATTGTGATTCATGATCAGAATCCATTTGCAGATGATTAATTTTTCTTCCCACATCATTATTCAGTTTCTCCGTCACACACACACACACACACACACACACACACACACACACACACACACACACACACACACTTTCACTAAATATTCCTGTTAAAACTCTGCAAACATTCCACAACATTGAAAGTAGCTATAAATAGATGTTAATTGATAGTTTGTTCAATAATAATAATAATAATAATAATAATAATAATAATAATAATAATAACAGTTGGTTAATTGCTGTGACGTAAAAGCAATAAAATCAATGACTGGGTGATGGAATGAAGTGAATTATTCCTCTTATTATATAGCAATTAACCAACAATTCATCTTCTTCTTATTATTATTCTTATTTTATTAATTATTTGTATTAATTGATGACCTCGTACTTTTTATCCAATCATCGTTACATTGCAAGTCTGTGAAATAAGTTCTCACTTACTTTAAAGCAGCTGTGAATGTATTATTATTATTAATATTATTATTATTATTAATGAATTATTAACAATACAAAAATAATCTGTTTATTTTGTTTGTTTGTTTTTTATTTATTTATTTATTTATTGTTTAAGAATCATTATGACAATTATTCAAGGAAGCTTCTGTCACGCTCTCCACTAGGAGGGAAACACGCAGATCCAATAGCAGAGAATGAGAGAGAGAGAAATCAGGAAGGAGACTTACGGCCAGCAGAGGGCGTTCCGGCGCGGAGAGGTAGGGGGGCGGTGCCCAAATCCACGTCGGGGAAATATTGTCCCGTAATCCAAATGAACTCACGGAGTCAATGAGGAAGCTGATAAATAATCCACTAAAGTCTATAGCTTCCTTGTGAGAAGTAATCCCGAAGCATGCAGTTAGACGCGAGCAGGGATCAGAGCTGACAGGCACATAAACATCAAGGGCAGACAGTCTCGTAGTCAGACGTGAGCGTAGGTCAAAAGCCGGTATTCCAAATAACATTAATCCGAAGCGCGAAGACGGAGCCGAAAACGGGAAGCAAAGCGGGGTCGTAACCGGAGAAACAGAGACATAAACAAAACGCGAGAATAAGGGCAATACGGCACAATAATCTGGCAACAGGTGGGTGTCTAGCAGCGTCTTAAATAAGCCGATCTGATCACTCCAAATCGGTAACAGGTGAGCTCGAGCCGTGACTGAGGCGGCAAAACCCAAGAGGCGGCGCGGCGCTAGAACCGGAGTGATTTTGATTATTTTCGGAGGCGCTATGTTGTGGGCGAAATCCGGCGCGTTGTGACAGTACCCTCCCCCCTACGGACGCCACTGGGCGTTCTAGACGGGGCCTCTGGGTTCATGCTATGAAACTCAGTTATGAGGGATTTGTCGAGGATAAATCTGGCGGGTATCCAGCTTCTCTCTTCGGGTCCGTATCCCTCCCAATCCACTAGGTATTGTAGTCCGCGTCCCCGGCGGCGGGACTTAAGGAGCTTACGGACTGTGAAAGCCTCCCCCCCCTCGATGAGACGGGGGGGAGGGGGTGGGGGAGGTGGTGGGGATAATGGACAGGAGACCAGTCGTCGAATCTGAGACACATGGAAGGTGGGGTTGATCCGGCGCATGGATAATGGCAGGGCGAGCTTAACAGAGCAGGGGTTGATCACCCGGGAGATGGAGAAGGGCCCAATATACCTGGGAGACAGTTTCTTTGATGTGGTCTTCAGGGGTAAGTCGCGGGTGGATAACATTACTCTTTGGCCAATGCGATATCGGGGGGCTGCAGAGCGGTGGCGGTTGGCTTTACATCGGAAAATGTTTACTGAGCGTCGCAATTGGGAGCGGGCCTGCTGCCACGTCCTTTTACAGCGCCGGACGAATGCTTGTGCAGAGGGCACTGCGACTTCCTCCTCTTGAGCAGGGAACAGAGGCGGTTGGTATCCCAGACAGCATTGAAAAGGTGACATTCCGGTGGAGGACGTGGGGAGCGAGTTGTGGGCGTATTCTATCCACGGGAGAGCTCTATTCCATGAGGCCGTGTCCCGTGACGCCATACATCTAAGAGACTTCTCTAGTTCCTGGTTGATCCTTTCAGTCTGTCCATTGCTCTGGGGGTGGAATCCAGAGGATAGGCTGGGCGTGGCACCAATAAGCTTGCAGAAGGCTTTCCAGAATTGTGAGGAAAACTGCGGGCCCCTGTCAGAGACGATGTCTGAAGGAAGACCGTGGAGTCGGAAAACATGGGACACCAGGAGTTCGGCTGTTTCTTTAGCTGAAGGGAGTTTGGGGAGTGAGATGAAGTGAGCGGATTTGGAGAATCTGTCCACAACTGTCATGATGCAGGTATTATTGTCTGAGGGTGGTAATCCTGTAACAAAATCGAGGGAGATGTGAGACCATGGGCGATGAGGGATAGGGAGTGGTCTGAGAAGGCCCTCCGGGGGGCGATTAGTGGCCTTATTCCTGGAACAAGTATCGCATGACGCTACAAAGCCCTGAACATCCTCCTTGATAGTTGACCACCAGAAACGTTGTTTAGTGAGAAATAGAGTGCGGGCAACGCCCGGATGGCATGCCAACTTGGAGCTGTGGGCCCAGTTTAATACAGCAGGACGGAGAAGGCTTGGGACGAAGAGTCGGTTCGGGGGGACGTTGCTTGGACCTGGTTCATGTTCAAGCGCGCGTAGTACCTGGTTCTCTATGTCCAAACGGGTGTCAGCCATCAGGCAATGTGGAGGGAGAATGGTTTCTTGGGTGGGGGAATCCATAGGGAGGGAGAACTGTCTAGAGAGGGCATCAGGTTTAGTATTCTTAGAACCCGGGCGATAGGACAAGGTAAAATTGAACCTGGAAAAGTACAAGGACCAACGAGCCTGACGAGAGTTAAGTCTCTTGGCTGACCTTAAATATTCTAAATTTCGATGGTCTGTCCAGACCAAAAAAGGGTGTTCCGCCCCCTCCAGCCAGTGTCTCCACTCCTCCAGTGCTAGCTTTATGGCTAACAGCTCGCGGTCTCCGATTCCATAATTGCGTTCGGACGAGGAGAGTCGGCGTGAGAAGAACGAACAGGGGTGGAGTTTGTTATCCTTGGGGAACCTTTGGGAGAGAACGGCGCCCACACCTGTTTCTGATGCGTCCACTTCGACCACGAACTGTAGGGATGGGTCCGGGAAGGTGAGGACAGGGGCAGATGTGAAACGGCGCTTGAGTTCCTTAAAGGCCTTGTCCGCCAGTGCACTCCATTGAAACAACGATTTTGTGGACGTGAGGGTCGTGAGAGGTGCTGCCACGGAGCTATAGTTTCGGATGAAACGTCTGTAAAAATTGGCGAAGCCCAGAAAACGTAGAAGTTCCCGCCTAGAGGAGGGTATCGGCCAATCAGTGACTGCCTTTACCTTAGCTGGGTCCATGCGAATACCTGATGGTGATATGAGGAACCCGAGGAAGGAGGTGGAGTCGCTATGAAATTCACATTTCTCGGACTTGACGTAAAGTTTGTTCTCCATGAGCCTTTGTAGAACTTGACGGACATGGGATCTGTGTTCCTTCAGGGTGCGAGAGAATATCAGAATATCATCAAGGTAGACGAATGCAAAAACATTAAGGAAGTCTCTCAATATATCATTAATCAGGGCCTGGAAGACAGCCGGGGCGTTGGTCAGTCCGAAGGGAACCACGAGGTATTCATAGTGGCCCGTAGGTGTATTAAAGGCAGTCTTCCATTCGTCCCCCTCTCGAATCCTCACTAGGTGATAGGCATTTCGAAGGTCTAACTTAGTGAAAACACGTGCATCCTGGAGTAACTCGAAGGCTGAGGACATGAGAGGGAGTGGGTAGCGGTTCTTTACAGTGATTTCGTTGAGCCCCCTATAGTCGATGCAGGGTCGTAAAGATTTGTCTTTCTTCTCCACGAAGAAGAACCCCGCGCCTGCTGGAGAAGAGGAGGGACGAATGATTCCCGCCGCAAGGGATTCCGTAATGTATTGATCCATGGCCTCCCTCTCTGGGCGTGAGAGAGAATATAATCGCCCCCTGGGCGGGGTAGTACCAGGAAGAAGGTTAATAGCGCAATCATATGGGCGGTGGGGAGGTAGCGAAACTGCGTGAGATTTGCTAAAAACTTTCCAGAGATCGTGATACTCGGTTGGGACGTTTGAGAGGTTGGAGAGGTCCTCAGGCTGAGAGGATGGAGCCCTTTTGACAGCAGAGCGGAGACACGATGATAGGCATGAGGTACTCCATTCCAGAACTCTCTTATTGACCCAATCTACATGAGGATTGTGTAGCTGTAGCCATGGGAGACCCAAGACGAGCGGGGCGTGGGAGCTTTTAGCAATCAAGAAAGAAATCACTTCTGAGTGGTTTCCTGAGAAGTGCAAGGTGACTGGTTCTGTGCGATGAGTGATGGGGGCCAGGAAACAACCATCGAGGGCCTGCACAGTGAGTGAGTGACTCAGGGGCGTGGAAAGAATGCCAAGGAGGTTCGCCAGTGAAGAGCAGATCAGATTTTGGTCGGCCCCTGAATCCAGCAGGGCATACGTGTCATGGGATTGGTTATTATGGGTCAGGGTTACTGAAAAATAGGAGCGATGGTTGGGAAAAGATTTAAGATCCGGGCCCCCCGGTGCACCCAAAATTACCGAGGGGCCTGGCCTTTTACCGGGCAGTTTCGTGAGAAATGACCCAACTGGCCACAGTAGAAACATGCTCCCTTATCCCGTCTCCGTTGTCGTTCCTCAGGAGAAATACGGGCCCGGCCCACCTGCATTGGTTCAGGAGGGGTCTCCATAAAGCTGGTGGAAGCTGCGGGTGGTGACGGCCAGAGGCTCAGGCTGCGCTCCTGCTGCCTGAGGCGCTTACGAGCATCAATGCGTGCTGCCAAATCAATGAGGTCTTGGAGATTGGAAGGTGGTTCGCGTGCTGACAGTTCGTCTTTGACATTATCTGAGAGACCATGGAGAAATGCGTCAAAGAGTGCTTGGTCGTCCCAGCCACATGAAGCCGCTAACGTGCGAAACTCAATGGCATAATCATGGACAGATCGGGTTCCCTGTTGAAGAGTTAATATCTGTCCAGCCGCCAGACGTCCGGTGGATGAGCAATCAAAAACCCTTCTCATTTCTTCGGTAAATGATTTATAGGTGAAACAGCAGGGCAGTTGGGCATCCCACATAGCGGTTCCCCACTCTCTCGCCCGACCGGAGAGGAGGGTGATAATGTATGCCACCTTAGCTCGTTCTGTAGGAAAAGACGAAGCCTGTAACTCAAGAACTAGAGAACACTGAGACAAGAAAGAACGGCAGGTGTTAGGATCCCCATCATAGGTAGGCGGGGCCGGCAGGCGTGGCTCATGGGGTGATGCGGCAGCTGCGGCTGCCAAGGGGCGAGGAGCTAGGGTAGGAGCTGGAGGTGTTTGTAGTTGCTGAATTTGGTTGGCGAGTGAAGTCAGGGTTTCAGTTACTGTTTTAAGGGTACTGGTGACCTCCTGAATGTCACGCTGATGTGAACCCAGGAGCGCTCCCTGACTTTCCAGTGCTGATCTCAAGTGGGTAAACTCCGCTGGATCCATAATGGCCAGATTATACTGTCACGCTCTCCACTAGGAGGGAAACACGCAGATCCAATAGCAGAGAATGAGAGAGAGAGAAATCAGGAAGGAGACTTACGGCCAGCAGAGGGCGTTCCGGCGCGGAGAGGTAGGGGGGCGGTGCCCAAATCCACGTCGGGGAAATATTGTCCCGTAATCCAAATGAACTCACGGAGTCAATGAGGAAGCTGATAAATAATCCACTAAAGTCTATAGCTTCCTTGTGAGAAGTAATCCCGAAGCATGCAGTTAGACGCGAGCAGGGATCAGAGCTGACAGGCACATAAACATCAAGGGCAGACAGTCTCGTAGTCAGACGTGAGCGTAGGTCAAAAGCCGGTATTCCAAATAACATTAATCCGAAGCGCGAAGACGGAGCCGAAAACGGGAAGCAAAGCGGGGTCGTAACCGGAGAAACAGAGACATAAACAAAACGCGAGAATAAGGGCAATACGGCACAATAATCTGGCAACAGGTGGGTGTCTAGCAGCGTCTTAAATAAGCCGATCTGATCACTCCAAATCGGTAACAGGTGAGCTCGAGCCGTGACTGAGGCGGCAAAACCCAAGAGGCGGCGCGGCGCTAGAACCGGAGTGATTTTGATTATTTTCGGAGGCGCTATGTTGTGGGCGAAATCCGGCGCGTTGTGACAGCTTCTCTGCCTTGAAGATGTCAGACCCAACGTTACAACGCCCTGACACTGGAGACTCCTTCCTTAAATATAACATAAGCATATTTATCTTTACAACATAATAAAAAAATAAAAAGTTTTAATGATTTCTCATTTATTAGTGTAATCATAAATGTACTAGACAATCGTGAATGATGCGTTGCTATGGAAACCGTAACGCATCGGAATGAGCGCATGAACCGAGCTGATGTTCTGGAGCATAAATCAACATCTTCTGACCAATCAGAGCGCAGAACCCTACAGCGCCGTGCCATAAAACACGATTAACAGAAAGCTGTAATTCTTTTTAAAGCCATTTAATGATGCAGAACGCGGGGCACTTTGGCAAGAGAGCGAGCGAGAGAGAGAGGGAGAGAGAGAGAGAGAGAGAAACAGCGAGGGCTTTGTAAATCTCTGAGTCCAGACGCTGAGACTCGATTAGGTGCCAGCTAATGTAATTTCATATCCAAGGACTTATTTCACAAGTGTAATGAGAGAGAGAGAGAGAGAGAGAGAGAGAGAGAGAGAGAGAGAGAGAGATTTCAGTCCAATTAAATAAATTCGACTCTGTCTGATCCTGTAAAAGCAGAGCAACAAAACACTCGTGTAAGAAGGAAAACAAGAACACGCGAGCACCGAGCCTCTCTTCGGTTCCTCCATTTCTGATTTCTTTTAATGGAGGAGGTTTTTTAAAAAAAAAATGCAGCAAACAAGAAAAGAAGAAAAAAAAACCCCCAAAGAATAACAAGACGTGGAGATGAAATGGAGTTACTTTCCATTTATGAGATTTGTAAACCAAACACAATGACATGATGGATCACTTTTCTTTTTTTTCCCGCCAGTACCAGCTTCATTTCTTTCCTCTTGATCACACACACGTACACTCCGTTTACTGGAGGAACCTTCCTAGCTTCTGCTACAGCAAATGGTTCCCCAATTGGAACCATTTTCTATTTTCAGGACTACGGACCCTTAAGTACCCAATGAGCCCTTCAGTTATATTTATTTTTTGGATAAAGTACCAAATGCTGAATTCTGACAGGTCCCATGGATTCTACATGTACAAGTCTTGTGCCACACACTGATCTAGTTTGAGGAGAAAAGAAAAAGGTTCTTTAAGAGTTCCTGCGTTCGTAAGAGTTTAAGAGTGAAGACCCATTAACACCCCACATGTCTGAGGGACTCGTTTCCTAAAGTCCTCATGCTCATCAGATGTTGTAGATCACTCGTCTGTGACGTTGACCTGGGAACATTTCCAAGAGAACGTGACCCCAAAATATCTATAATTTTGATCAGTGGGAACACAAGCGTTCCAGGCTCTCGTCCGGTGCTCTGGGGCTCGATACAATCGGCCATGGATGGAATCAGATCGAATCGTACCTGAAAACGGAAGTAGATCGCGCTTAGACGCGAAGTCATCAGTCTTCCTTGAAATCTCTGTGTGTGCGTATCAATAATATTAGGCGTAACATGAAGATTGTGGTTGTGCTTCTCTTTGTGTTTCATGGCGCCTCGCAAACCATCTAGGTGGATACCTGCTGTATCGGAAAGTGTAAATATGCAAGTGTACCATGTAGAAAAATAATAATGCGAGCGCTGACCATCAGAGCAACACGGAGGGGCACGGTACAAATCGATCATGTCTAGTGTGACAGCGCCGCTTGAGCTGAAGGAATCTTGAGTTTTTAAAACCTTCCACAGACGACCTAAGGGCAAGTCCACATCTCCACTGGGTCACAAAGGGTTCTCCATGTGTTTCTTTGGATACTTTTGTGCTCTTAGCTTTATTTAAGGGTTTATAATTTTAAGGGTAATAATAATAATAATAATAAGAATAATAATGTTAACTGGGTCAGGCTTCTTCACATTCAAAAATGAATCATATTTATTAGAATCAGATATAATTAGAAACTGACTCTTTTAGAGTTCTTTAAGGTCTCACTGGAAAATTAAGGGCAAATATGCTAGTGTTATAAGAGTGAGATCAGGAAATGATTTTTATTTATTTATTTATTTATTTATTTATTTATTTTTTAACTTATTTATTTATTTCGTGTTTTTTTTTTTTTTTTTTTTTTACAAAATAATATTATTAAAAATTATTTTTGAATACCAACCACAATTAGGATGAACTAGTACTGGGGTTTCATCGGGTATCACAGTTCACTTGGAGAGCATTCTCTTGTATCATCTCATCACCGTACCTCATCCTTTTGATTCCTCGAACCAGGAAAATGCCAGAAAATATATACACAGTACAGAGCCAAAGTTTGGACACCCCTTCTCATTCAGCGAGTTTTCTTTCTTGTGTTCTTCAGCCCAAACGCGTCTCTTCTGCTTGTTGCCTGTCCTTAGCAGTGGTTTCCCAGCAGATATTCTAGCATGAAGGCCTGATTCACACAGTCTCCTCTTAACAGTTGTTCTAGAGATGTGTCTGCTGCTAGAACTCTGTGTGGCATTGACCTGCTCTCTGATCTGAGCTGCTGTTAACCTGCGATTTCTGAGGCCGGTGACTCGGATGAACTTATCCTCCGCAGCAGAGGCGACTCTCGGTCTTCCTTTCCTGGGTCGGTCCGCATGTCAGCCGGTTTCTTTGTAGCGCTTGATGGTTTTTGTGACTGTGGAGATATTGCTTCCCTCTGGACCATCTCTGGAGTTTACTCTGGAATATTATGGCATGTAATATGAACGAACATCTCTTCATCAAATCTTCTTTCCTCTGAATCAAAACCCAGGACGACCCCCCCCCCCCCCCCCCCGTCGCCCTTCAGCACGAACCTAATCATCTCTCGCAGAAAACAGCTGACCTGCATTCTAATCACAAAGTGTGTATAATTTATCATCGTATAAACATGATCGTTTTGTAATGTAAATAAATAGAACCTTAGTGGAGTAATGCATTAGCATAAACAACACACACACACACACACACTCACACTCACAAGCTTCCATTATCCATTAAAGGCCTGGAGCATGCTATCCAGCACTAAAACAGTTAGGTGTGTGTGTGTGTGTGTGTGTGTGTGTGTGTGTGTGTGCTTGTGAAGGGTTTGTAGATGCAGCTGTTCCTCTCGCCCCGGCAAGTCATTAGCACTCCGGAGTGCACTTCAACACCATCAGCTAGGGCACATTAAGAAGAAAAAAGGCTGAAGAGGGCATCCATTATCTGTGTGAAGAGCAGAGAGAAGGATCTGAAATCAGCAGAGAGAGAGAGAGAGAGAGGATGAAAGACGAAACGATATTTAATGGACACTATCATTTGCTCGGGTGTTAAGCACTGTCATTGTAACCCTCTTGTACCACAACAGCCTACAGTCTCATCACCCCAAGCCTTACCTTCTGTACTGTACAACCCTCCATCCCTCTTCCATGCGGAACCTCAAGCAAATTTGAAGCACGTCTTATCATTTAGTTTTTAACGCTACATGACTATTATTACTATTGTCATTGTTCTTATTATTTCTTTTCTGCCCTGCCTGAAACAGGTCGCGCGTGCACACGTGTGATGAATAAAGTGCAAACGTCCATCCTTCCTACCAGCGCCTTAAATCCCACCCTGGCTTTTGTGCAGCAGTCACGGCCGACCACGTAGCATTCCTCCGCCTCATTGCGATAGCCGCTCCACTCCGCTCGCTCCGCTCCTAAAACATGAATTATTGATATGCTTTCCACTTCAGACCCCCCTAAACAAACAATACGCTCCAGAAAAAAAAAAAAAAAAAAAAAACCCATACGTGAGCGGCAAGGGGAGGAAAATTGCCTCATAAGTCATGTTCTGGAGCAGTATTGTGATATAACCAAGGCCAGCCTTTAAATTCCTCACCGAGAGACGAACGCAAGGCGAGTGAGACCAGCGAGGCATTAACCCCCAGGCCATCCATCACGTCGAGCGTAGGAGAAGGATGGGGACCGCTCACAGAATACGACATCCAACATGGCCGACGGGGGGACGGCACCGGAGAGCGTGGGACGCGAGGGAGAGGGAGTTAAATGCCTTTAGACTGGGAGGGAAAAACTAGAGCGAGAGGGAGAAGGGAGTCGGGCTTCCAGGCACGGTAAAACCTGTGATTTGTCTGACGAGAAGGAGCGCTGATCGAAGAGCAGCCTGACAACAACGGAGGAGGGGGACGAAAAGAAGGAATAACTCTGTAAAAATGACAAACTGAGAGGAAATGAAGTAATGAATGCCGAAGATGCAGCCAGAAGTGGAGTTCAAATCCGAAGCTTGTCCTGCTAGCAGCTACTGTAACGTGTCACTCGTGGAGTGTGGTGATGTGGGTGTGTCCTGTACAGGATTTTTATTCTGAAACAGCTGTATGCACAGAAGGAAGCGACCCGAACACAACGCTGTGAATGAAACCTTACTCACTTATTCCACGTCTGGAATTTCCTTTGGGAGTAATAAATAATCCATCCATCCATCCATCCATCCATCCATCATCTCCCCAAGCATGAGAGAACAAGCAAACTCCCCACACACCAACCATCCAACCAAGATGGAACCCTGACCCTGGAGGGTCCATCCATGTGACGTCCAACTGCATCCATCGTCCCTTAAGTTTATACCTTTGAACTATTTCAGCTCTTTACCCATCAACGATGGATACTCACACAAATATATAGAATGAGATGAAACCATGGAGAAGCCTTGGAGAAATCTTGCAGACGTTCCAGGGAATCTGTTCTTAGAAATCATTTGAGGCAATCATTTGGATTTTTTTTTTTTTTTGCTTTTGCTTTGCACCAAATTTGTTTATTTAGAATTTAGCATCCAGAATCTCTCAACAACATGTTTGTTTCCATTGATTGTTCCTCTCAAAGAGATCACGTCTCACAACGGAAGGTTGTAGGAAATTTACTCTTGTCACGCAGATGGGTGAAAATGAGACAACAAACAAACAAACAAACAACAGCAAACCTGACTGTTCACACTGATCCCAGTCTGCCCACGGATCCAAACTTCTAACGTTAAATCTGAAAAGCAACCTTCCAGAACTTCTTTTTTTTTTTTTCTTCCCTTTTACAAGAGCAAGGGATGCAGTACAACTGGGATGCAACTTTTCATTCTCTCCATACAACTGAGATTTTTTCTTCTTCTCGTGTTAGAAACTGTTGTATAAAAGTTTGAATCTAAGCAAATTCGGAAAAAAAAAAAAAAAAAAAAAAACTTCAGGCACTCTGGGGCTGTGACTAGGTTGCATGTAGAAATCCATCAAAAGAACCACTAAGGAACTTTTTTTTTCTTACAAAGCATGTTGAGAAACTTTTTTACTGAGAAGGGAGGAAAAAAAAAAACTGAGGCTAGTTTTATTGATTTATCGATCGGGTTGTGGGGTGTGTTCATGTAGCGGAGTGTTGCTGGAGGCAGTTGCACACTTGGTTGGTTTTCAGGACTGATTTGTTCTGTGTGCACACGCGGGAGTGTGTGTGTGTGTGTGTGTGTGTGTGTGTGTGTGTGTGTGTGTGTGTGCGTGTGTGTGTGAGCGTGAGCGTTTTCCTGAGTTATCGAGCGGACCACACTCTGTCCAGACGGACTGCAAACACCCAAGAACTCATTACGTCTTGATAAACTCGTCTGCGGAGTTGCTTGGAGTCGTCTGGAAATGTTCCCGGTCAGACGTCCTGGCTAATGTAACGAGCCGACCGGAGCGATAGCGGCCGAGTCGTCGCTAACGTCACTGAGCTTGACGTTCCTCTGGAGAGTCCTCTCAGATCCAAGACGACATCATATCGACCGTTTGCTGTAACTGAAACCTGCTTTCTGATTGGCCAGAAGGTGTTGATGAATTCTCTATAACACAGGCTGTGACAGTAGCTCAGGTTTATATTTATCCGCTCGTTCAGATACGTATAGTCGCATAACGGGTCGGTCGCAGAGACGGGTAGCGGTGCATATGTGAGATGGTGAAACATTTCTGGAAGGAGTCTCCAGTGTCAGCTCTTTAAATGAAATTTATGTACTTTAACTATAAATTTCCCCCTTTCAACACATTGTCGGGGCTGCCCCCTAGTGGTGCGCTATTGTAACCACACCCCATACAGTAGGACCATCGTTTGTTTTTGGTACTTTTATTTGTATTGTCGCTCCTTGCCTTGTGCTTCACAGTTTGGTTTCTTGGGTGTGAATCAGCTCGAACAGTCCCCAGGCCCCCTGTGACCCTACCTGGGCTAAGCGCTACAGATACCGGATAATATTTTTCATCCCTTTCTATTTACATTCAGTAATTTATAATTGACGCCTTTCCTTTTGTTTTTTTTTTAAATTTTTAAATTTTTATTTATTTTCCATAAACCACAGAGCCGCCTGACTGATATCCTCGACCGCACCCGTTCAGAAAGCGCCGCCGGTTGGTTTTTTCCCTCTAACAGGCAGAGCCGAGCGAGAGAGACGAGAGCGAAATGAGATTAGCAGGAGGTCCCAGAAAGCCTCCTGTTCAATAATACATTCTCCTCCATCCTTTTCACACCATGCCAGAGGAGCGTGTGTTGCTCTCAGGGTGTTTCTGCTGTTTCAAAGACTTTCCTTGTCTTTCTTGCTGCTTCTCTGCGGCTCGTACGTGTGTGTGTGTGTGTGTGCGTGTGTGCGTGGGTGTTGCGTAAAATTGGCTCAATCTATCAGCTCAAACTCCGTTCGCATCGTGACCCGGGACCTGCTTAAAGTCGGGCTCCATTTTCTTTGCATGAAATCCTGATTATGTTCCAGAGACGAAGTTCTGGTCATTTTTTCTTTTCTTTTCTTTTTTTTTTTTTTTAAGCAACCGTGTTTAATGTTGGACTCATGCCAGGTCAATTCCACACTGGAAAACCAGTAAGGAATAAAACATACAGTACTGTACACACACTCCGCTATATAGCTTATAAATAAAGCCTGTATACAACTACACCGTTTACGTGGAGCTCTACGAGACAACACACGATCCCGGTTGCTATAGAAACCATGACGCCGTACAGCACGCGTACTGTATAACCCTGCCGCGAGCGGGTACTGTACCTCCCGAGCCGCTGGTCTAGAAAATGAATCCATGCCTCTTTGTGTGTGTGTGTGTGTCTTCGACTCGGACAGGTTCCTGGGCGTGCCACCTGGGAGAGGGAGTTGCCCCCTGACGGGACCGTTGCCCTTCGACCTCATCTACACCGACTACCACGGCTTACAGCAGATGAAGCAGCACATGGGGCTGTCGTTAAAGAAACACAAGTCAGTGTTTGCTTTTCCTCTCTTCTTGTCTCTTTTTGTCTGCTTCTCTTTCATTCTCTTCTCCTCACTTCTGTTTCCTCTCTCCTCTCATCTTTTCACTTCGCTTCTTGTCACAGCTTCCATCCTCTCACTCCGCGTCTCACTTCCCTTCTTGTTCTCTCTACTTTTAGTCTTGGTTTTTCCCTTTCGCGTCCTCCTCTCCTTCCTCCTCTTTCCTCTTCTCTTTTTTTTCCTCTTCTCTTTTTTTTCCTCTTCTCTTTTTTTCTCCTCTTCTCTTTTTTTTTCCTCTTCTCTTTTTTTTTCTCCTCTTCTCTTTTTTTTCCTCTTCTCTTTTTTTCCTCTTCTCTTTTTTTATTCTTCCTCTTCTCTTTTTTTATTCTTCCTCTTCTCTTTTTTTTCCTCTTCTCTTTTTTTCCTCTTCTCTTTTTTTTCCCTCTTCTCTTTTTTCCCTCTTCTCTTTTTTTCCCTCTTCTCTTTTTTCCCTCTTTTTTTCCTCTTCTCTTTTTTTATTCTTCCTCTTCTCTTTTTTTATTCTTCCTCTTCTCTTTTTTTTCCTCTTCTCTTTTTTTCCTCTTCTCTTTTTTTTCCCTCTTCTCTTTTTTCCCTCTTTTTTTCCTCTTCTCTTTTTTTTCCCTCTTCTCTTTTTTTTCCCTCTTCTCTTTTTTCCCTCTTTTTTTCCTCTTCTCTTTTTTTTCCTCTTCTCTTTTTTTTCCTCTTCTCTCTTTTTTTTCCTCTTCTCTTTTTTTTTTCCTCTTCTCTCTTTTTTTTCCTCTTCTCTTTTTTCTTCCTCTTCTCTCTTTTTTTTCCTCTTCTCTTTTTTTTGCCTCTTCTCTCTTTTTTTTCCTCTTCTCTTTTTTCTTCCTCTTCTCTCTTTTTTCCCTCTTCTCTTTTTTTTCCTCTTCTCTTTTTTTTTTTCCTCTTCTCTTTTTTTTTCCTCTTCTCTTTTTTTTTCCTCTTCTCTTTTTTTCCTCTTCTCTTTTTTTTCCTCTTCTCTTTTTTTCCTCTTCTCTTTTTTTCCTCTTCTCTTTTTTTTTTCCTCTTCTCTTTTTTTCCTCTTCTCTTTGTTTTTTCCTCTTCTCTCTTTTTTTTTCCTCTTCTCTTTTTTTTTTGCCTCTTCTCTTTTCCTCGCTCTATGGCTCACTTTCAGAGCAGTCTCAGTTACACAAGACAACAATTATCCTGAATCACTTTAATTAGAGCTGTGCATAATCAGTCCTCCAATCTCTCTCTCTCTCTCTCTCCATCTCTCACTCACGCTCACACACACACACACACACACACACACACACACTTCATGCTCACTCTACTCCTCATTTCACTCTCCCCTGAGGCTGCTCTCTAACTTCGTCAAACTGCACTGACAGAAGAACACACTTCTGTGCGTGTGTGTGTGTGTGTGTGTGTGTGTGTGTGTGTGTGTGTGTGTGTGTGTGTGTGTGTGTGTGAGAGAGAGATATTGTCAACAGATTGCTGTTATTCTGCTGTCAGTTTTGTGGTGAAAATAATGCTTATTGATCCAGTAGATGCAAAGTACACTTTCTCTCTCTCTCTCTCTCTCTCTCTTTATTTCTTACACACACACACACAGTTGAATATTTTCCTACAGAAGAACATCCCCACGTGTTTTATTCCGCTTAATACCACAGCAATTTGCCAATGATTCTTCTCCAGCATACAGAGCGGAATCGATTAGAGGATCTTCACATCGTACCCGGAGCCAGTGATGCTCTGGAAGGTCGTCGGGACACGGTTCAGCAGGATTCGCATTTTGATCCACACACACACATACACACACACACATGCAAACACACACCCCAAACTGACAAATCATGCCCTTTACCCATGGCACGTCATTAATCAGGCTGTAGAACGCGCTCGGCTTTTCTTCTAGGACTTTTATGACCCTTTATAATCACCATCTCCACTTCATTAATAATGCATTAGCCAAAGGTCGAGACAACAGCGCTCTGTACGTGTCAATATCTCTAACACACACACACACACACACACACACACACACACACACACACACACACACACACACATTGAATCTCTACGCTTTAGTGTATATTATTACTAAAAGGCATTTGCGCATATTACAATCAGTGTTTCAACAGCTTTATCTCTGAACTGCGTCGTAAACGTCTCTCTAGACTTTCACTGCTGTTAAAGGGATCAGGACCATGTGGTGTCCAGTTCATGTGTGGAAATGATGCCATGTGACTTTATTTTATCGCCACATAACGTTGCCGAGTCTCGACCTGAGCGACTGAAGCAACTCAAGATCATAACACCGTCTCCAGAGACTCGTACAGTGGACACTATGCATGATGGGAGCATCGCTCCATGCGCTTCCCTTCTTACCCTGACCACGCCCATCACTCTGGGATAGACTCAGTCTGGACTCATCAGGTCACATGACCTCAAAGTCCAGTGTTTATGATCCCTAACAAACTGAAGCCTTTTTTCATATGGACACACAGCTGTTTAGTCCCAATCCTGTGAGCTCTCATCACATGGTGTTTGTGTGTGTGTGTGTGTGTGGAAATGCTTTTATTTTCAATATTAAACATAGCTCTGGTTTCCACTGCACATTCTTTCCTCATGAACTTCACCAACGACGACATTTCCTATGGAAAAATTGAGACTTCAGCACTATACTGAACTTATAGGGATCATACAATACACTGGAAAATTCTTAACACTTCAGCCTTACTTCCTTAGTTGTTGTCCTTGCTTGATGCGGGACAATAATAATTTGACATCTTTCCCAGGAGGACGAGATATGTCTCCCAACAGGGATTCTTAGGTAATGAGAAGTTTCTCACTTTTCCGCTTTTGATTGGTGATTTTGTCCTGATGTGGATCAATGACGGCACGGTGGTGTAGTAGTTAGCACCGTCGCCTTGCACCTCCAGGTCCTGGGTTCGATTCCTGAAATGGGTCTGTGTGCATGAAGTTTGCATGGTCTCCCCGTGTTTAGTGGGATACTTCCGGGTTCTCCACTTTCCTCCCACAGTCCAAAAACATGCAGGTTAGGCTCATTGGTGTTCTCAAATTGCCTAGTATGTGTGAATGTTGACTGGAGGTCCTAGCAAGGTCGTACAAGATGGGAATGAAGGGAATGAATACAATGGACACCACTCGCCTCTACAGTCCCTATTTGGACTACAGAGGTTCCTAGATGGCGATGTCTATATACTATATATACACTCACCTAAAGGGTTATTAGGAACACCTGTTCAATTTCTCATTAATGCAATTATCTAATCAACCAATCACATGGCAGTTGCTTCAATGCATTTAGGGGTGTGGTCCTGGTCAAGACAATCTCCTGAACTCCAAACTGAATGTCAGAATGGGAAAGAAAGGTGATTTAAGCAATTTTGAGCGTGGCATGGTTGTTGGTGCCAGACGGGCCGGTCTGAGTATTTCACAATCTGCTCAGTTACTGGGATTTTCACGCACAACCATTTCTAGGGTTTACAAAGAATGGTGTGAAAAGGGAAGAACATCCAGTATGCGGCAGTCCTGTGGGCGAAAATGCCTTGTTGATGCTAGAGGTCAGAGGAGAATGGGCCGACTGATTCAAGCTGATAGAAGAGCAACTTTGACTGAAATAACCACTCGTTACAACCGAAGTCTGCAGCAAAGCATTTGTGAAGCCACAACACGCACAACCTTGAGGCGGATGGGCTACAACAGCAGAAGACCCCACCGGGTACCACTCATCTCCACTACAAATAGGAAAAAGAGGCTACAATTTGCACCAGCTCACCAAAATTGGACAGTTGAAGACTGGAAAAATGTTGCCTGGTCTGATGAGTCTCGATTTCTGTTGAGACATTCAAATGGTAGAGTCAGAATTTGGCGTAAACAGAATGAGAACATGGATCCATCATGCCTTGTTAATACTGTGCAGGCTGGTGGTGGTGGTGTAATGGTGTGGGGGGTCTTTTCTTGGCACACTTTAGGCCCCTTAGTGCCAACTGGGCATCGTTTAAATGCCACGGCCTACCTGAGCATTGTTTCTGACCATGTCCATCCCTTTATGACCACCATGTACCCATCCTCTGATGGCTACTTCCAGCAGGATAATGCACCATGGCACAAAGCTCGAATCATTTCAAATTGGTTTCTTGAACATGAACATTTCTGTACTAAAATGGCCCCCACAATCACCAGATCTCAACCCAATAGATCATCTTTGGGATGTGGTGGAACGGGAGCTTCGTGCCCTGGATGTGCATCCAAGTGCATTCAACTGCAAGATGCTGTCCTATCAATATGGGCCAACGTTTCTAAAGAATGCTTTCAGCACCTTGTTAAGGCAGTTCTGAAGGCGAAAGCGGGTCAAACACCGTATTAGTATGGTGTTCCTAATAATCCTTTAGGTGAGTGTATATGAAATACAAAACAATTTAAAACCAAATTCCCAGTCCAAGTTTTTTTTGTCTGGATGGGATTCTATTGTTTTATTTTTAGTAATGATGGTCATGGACGGAAAAACACTCATGAATCATGTGATTAAAAAAAAGCAACACAAATATAGCTGTGTTCTCATTGTGTTTATTTTTAATCGTGTCTTTTTTATTTTCATCAAGAGCCTTTGTTTTGATGCCTCGGTGAATCGCCGGGCGTTTATGTCTCATGCACAATAGTGATTTCGGAGAGTCGTATTGATGTGCGCTCGGTGTTATTGTGCGCTCTTCTGTCACGCCGATGACTTCGACCGAATAAAAGTGTTCGCAATGCATGAACAGAAAGGTGTGATTGCTACTGCGCTGCTCCGTTTCGAACCTGTCATTCCAGCTTTAGATTATAGTGCCGGGATGATTGTAGGCGACCGAATGACAAAAACTCTCCTTTCTGGCGATGAAATTACAGGAGCGTCGGGACGCCGCTGTGTGCTGAATCGCGAGATCGTGTTGTCAGAGGCTCTCGCTGTTTGTATTCACCACCCGTTCCAGCTGCAGTTTGATGACTTTGAATGTCTTTACAGTTTAACTCCAAGTGAGAAGCTGAAACAAGGATCAGCTCCGGTTGTAATATATTCACGTCCATGTTTGTTCCGTATGATGACTTTCCTTCCCTGCTGTTTTCCAGGTGCCATATCCGAGTCATAGACACGTTTGGGACAGAGCCGGCCTATAACCATGAAGAATATGCAACGTTACACGGCTACAGGACTAACTGGGGATACTGGAACCTCAACACCAGGCAATACATGACCATGTTCCGTAAGTGCTGGGTTCTCGCAAAGTGGTGAACTGAAAGGCAGATTTGAAAAATAAATAGATAAATAAATGAATTAATTGAAAATTAATAAAAACTTTGGGACCTACAGTGTATTATCATTTAGAGTAATAAACAAGTTTTTTTAAAGAACAAAAAATAGTTTAGCAAAAATGAGTTTAGCAAGAAAATTTAACAAAGTTAACAGCTTTGAAAATAAATGTACAATAAATAATTAAATAAATAAAAAATATTATTAAACGAACTGATAACACACACTGAAAGCTTCCCCTGGTGAATTCTCAATGCTGATTGGTCAAATGTTGTCAATTAATGTGTAGCTGTAATGAAGCTTCACATAACTGTATTTACGATCATGTTCTTATTCTTGATGCAGCATGTTCTTATTCTTTATGCAGCAGATTTAACTTTGAACAGGTCTTTATGTTTTGACATCTATGGAAGGAGTCTCCAGTGTCAACACATCTCCATGCGTTTAGGCTTTGTGGTTGACAAATGGATTATTGTTTTTATTTTCCCCCTGTATGATTTTGCTCATTGTCTATACCCCTTTATCCTGTATACAGGGTCCATCAATCTATCACTGGGCATGCACACATACAGTATACACACTCACGTTCACACACTACAAGCAATTTGGGAACGCAAATTAACCTGACCTCCATGTCTCTCGACTATGGGAGGAAACCCACTAAGCACGGGGAGAACATGCATACTCCATGCACACAGACCCAGAGGTGGGAATCAAACTAGGGCCTGATGGTGCAAGGTGACAATGTTAACCACTAAGCCACCGTGTTGCCTTGGATGATTTCTATTTATTGAAATGTAAATGCCAGGAAAAAAATTGATGAATGCACTGCATACAGTGGAACCTCAGATTGTGAGTAACTCGGTTTACGAGTGTTCCACAAGACGAGCAAAGACTTTTAATAAATTTTGACTTGAAAAACGAGCATGTCTTGGTTTACGAGTACCGAGTTTTTTGACACCGACACACACACACACACACACACACACACACACACACACACACACACACACACACTCTCTGTCGCCTTTACACTCCCCCTCCCCGGCTTCACACAGACACACACACTCTGCTCTACACAGAAACTCTGCTCTGTCGCGATTCTTTTCGAAGGTAAGGTGCTGGTTCACTTGTTTTGTTTTGTTTTTTAACTTTACAGCAGTGATTCCGTTAGTCTGCGCTCACGCGAGTGTCATTAGAGAGATTTCTTTTTTTTTTTCGTTAAATCAGTGTTTCCGTTGTGTGTGTGTTTGTTGTGAAACTTAAAAAGCGAGGTGGGGGGAGGGAGGAGGAGTTTTACTGTATAAGACGAGACGAGGGAAGGGGCTAATTACACACACACACACACACACACACACACACACACACACACACACACACACACGCCTACGCACACAAACGGAAACACTTATCTGTTGGGATTTATTTGTAACTTTTTTTAAAGGTAAAGTGCAGGTTAATTTGTTTTATTTTTACTTTATATATTGTATTAATTATTTTTCTGTATTTATTTTTTTTGGCTGTGGAACAAATTATTTGAGTTTTCATTATTTCTTATGGGAAAGTTTGATTTGGTGTTTTGAAATACAAGCCCGCTTCCGGAACTAATTATGCTCGTAATCCAAGGTTCCACTGTATATCTGTTGACTATGCTTCAACACACAACAGAGAGTCGGAATGTTCTCAGGTTCATTCCCAGGACAAAGAGGTATTTAAGTCCACTACCACATGAAAGAGCATGAAAGAGAGCATCTTCTTTAGAAATCCTGGGGAACAAATGGGGTGGGGTTATAGATAAGATACAGATAAGTGACTGTCCTATGGTCTTTTAGCTAGAATTCAGAGATCTTGCTACTGTGGCCCAGGGTTCATTCCTGTCCCTTTAAGGAGTAGCAGTTGTAGCTCAGTGGGTTAGGGTGCTTAGTTACTGATTGGATGGTCAGAAGTTCATTTCCCAGCTTTACCAGGTTGCAACTTTTGAAAAATGTTGGGCTATTGTGGGCATGTTAAGGTTAATATAGATAATAAGAGGAAAATATCGCAAAACACTAACATTTTTTAAGGATGTAAGAGTGCTCTTTTGATAGAACTCTTTTTTTTTATTGTGTTCTGATTCTTTCCATTTTGTAATGTAATTTCTCTCGACTAATTTTTGCACCCCTAAAAAATGAATAATAAATGAATTCATTTATTTATTCTCCATGCCACTTATACTGTGCAGGGTCATGGGGACTTGAGCCCAACCCAGGAAACTCAGGGTACAAGGTGGGGTACACCCTGGATGGGGTGCCAACCTTTTGCAGGACACACACAAGCACATGCACATTCACAAACCAACCATACATCATACAGGCAATCTGGAAACACCGATCGTCACCAGTCTTTGGACTTTGGGTGGAAACTATGGAGTCCAAGACCAGAGATGAAATTTGAACCCTCAATCCTGGATTCTTCATCTCTCTCTTCATCTCTTCATCCCCCCCAGCTCACACCCCAGATAACTCCTTCATGGGCTTCGTATCTGAGGAGCTGAACCAGACGGAGAAACACAACATTCAGCAGAACAAAGTGAAGAACATGGCTGTCGTGTATGGCAAGGAGGCCAGCATGTGGAAGGTGAGGAGTGGGATACTGTACTTCTTGAAATAGAAATGCTGACCTAGAAACACTTGGCGTTATTTCAGCAGATCCATCCCGATAATCTGTTCACTGCTTTATAACACTCGGCACAATTCCCCAAAGATTATTGTCCAATAGTACAGCGAGTATCACACTGAGTACACTCTCCACTTAGGAAGCCTATTTATGAGCCTTGGTTTAAAAAACATAATTAAAAAAAAAAAAGGTGATGGAACATCACTAACTGACAATGCTAGGAGGGGCATTCAAATCAGAGCAGGACTTTTTGTTGTGCAGAATAACAGAATGCAGTTCTCCCATCGCTACAACCACATGGTCCAAACTTAACAATCAAAATTACAGCATTAATTTGAATAAACCTTAACACGTCAGGTTTAGGCACACATCGCTTAAAACCTGACACGCTCCTCAGCAGTCAGTCTCGATAAGGGTTTTGTAGAAGAGCAGGGAGATAACGTTATCTGTTCACCAAGACGAAGATAAAAATTAAGCCTCGACTTTAATTTAGATTTCAATTACTTTCCAAATCACTATGTCGCTCTCTAGATTACAGAACAGCGCAAACATTTAATGAAGAAGGACTTGAACAAACCTTGTCTTATATCACACATGAAGGGCAGAACCTGACTCAGACGTTAAAACTCTTTTTTTTTTTTTTTTACTTTGTCAAGAATAAAGATCGTTCCTTAAATCAAAAGCTGTTGAATTGTGAAAAACCGAGCTCTGTCTAACCTACAGTTTGTTTCTCTGTTATTTTTTCCTGTATGTCGTCTTGATGCAGCTTCAGGTAAGGCTTTTTTTTTTATATCCACTTTGTCTTGATTGCAGTCAGTTGATGGGCCATGTGGTGTGATGTGATTCCAGCCCATCCATTTCCATCCACAGAGGAGAAGAAAGGTCACCGTGAGAAGTTTCAGTTGTTACTGATGATCACTAGAAACATTTTACATCCTCCCATATTTGTATGTGAAAAAACATATCCAAGTCTTTTTATTGATTTAATGTCTGCAACAAAACCACACAGACACACACACACACATTATAGACTATAGTTATAGACTATTATTGTAATTCCTTATAGACCAGTTCAGTTGAACATAAAGGGAATATAAAGTAAAGCAGTGAATCATGGGTAGACTTTTGATTTTATTCTATTCGATTTTTGGGTATTAGGATTTTCAATTTGAGCTGATTCAATATCACAGATCCCTGTTGTCTAACGTGTCTCAAGCAGCTTTATTTCTTACAGGTTTGAAGCATCAAATCTACTAAAAGTACCTAATAAACCTTAAAATGTTGTGTAACTTATCTTATTGATTTGTTTAAATGTCATGTCTCGTACAAAGTGATCATCTTTATTCAGTGGCACCAACCGCTCATGAGAATGATGAAGAGATGAAGAAGCAATATGCTTGCAAAAAAAAAAAAAGCGAGATGGAAGCTGTTCTTCAAAGATTTCATCGATTTTAGAGCATTTAACATTTACTTATTTAAAAAGAAAAATGGTGTGAATTGATTCAGAATCCAAAACTGACCTGTAGATTAAAATTTAATTAAATTGCCCAAAAATAGGATGATTAAGTTGCAAAATCAATAAAATTGCACAGCTTTTATAGAAAACAAGAAAGGAAAAAAGAGCAGAAAAAAGAAAAAAGTAATAAAAAATATAGAAGAAGACAAACAATATGAAAAGCATCAAACGCAAGTTGGAAGCAAAGCAGAAATTCACAAAATGAAGGAAAGAAAAAGAAAAAATACAAACAATAAAGAGTCATTTTAACAAAAGTGAAACTTGATTTTACACCACTTGGCTAAAATTTTCGATTTTCTTTAAAAAAGTATACAGCATTCGCCAATTTCATTTTAAGAATAACCTTTTTTTTTCCTTCAAAAAGGAACTTTATCCTTTTATGTTTTTGGATTCTGTATTGTTCTGTTTTAATGTCATATTTCTGTGTTTTGAGCAATGCTACAGATGGCGCTTGTAATAAACACCACACTGAGTTTAAGCAGTTTCACGACCAGTGGTAGTAAGGTTAAGGCTGTAGGTTGATGATCAGAAGGTCAGTGGTTTAAGTCCCAGCTCAAGCACATTGCCAGTGTTGGGGCCCTTGCGCAAGGCCCTTAACCCTGTCCGCTCCAGGCGACCCATATCATTTCTTACCCTGCGCTCTGACCGAGCTTCTTTCTTAGGGTATGAGAAGAAAGAATTTCACTGTACAGTGATATATACTGTATGTGTGCAATAAAATACTGACTTACAACGTCACATTACAAGCAGGCATTGTTTGGTCTTCAACCTATCAAGATAACAATATACTGTATATCAATATATCAGGTCTGTCCGAACAGAACAAAAATGCGGTCTGAATGTGCAACTAGAAGACATTAATCATCGTCCTGGGCTGCTTGACAGGATCGCAGTCACAGCCAGAGGGGCACGCAGCCTTCTCAATCCTGTAAGGTGCCTCGAGAAAAGAGCAGAGTCAGAAAACTACATGTGGCATATTGGTACAGACTTCCTGTTTTCTTCACAGTCTACTTTCATCCCTTTTACGTTTCTGTGCACAGCCGCGGGTCACGGTGTGCCTTCTCATGCGATTTAGCCTCGTCGATAAGCTTTCTTTGCGGGGGCGTGCCTCCTGAAATTGATCGCAGGGCTGAGGTTTGCAGTCTTTTACGTGGAACTGAATAGTGTTTCAAGTTGTTTACTCCAGGTCCGCAATCAAAGCTGTACGGTTCTCGCTGTTAAATTGGCTCTCTTTGACTGCGATTCTGCAGAGCTCGGAATTTTGATATCCCCGAGAGCAGATTGCTGGCATCTGTGTGTGAAAAGTTTCAGACCTCTGAGAGCGCTCTGCTTATTATGCATACGGCGCTCTTCCATCAACATCCTCAATTCATCATTCCTCTTCCCAGCATCAGTCTTTTGGCTTTTCCGCATAGACCTTTTGATTTAATCGCTTCTTCCTCTATTGTTTCGTCTTCTTTCCTTTCACTCCATCGTCCTTTGCGTTGTTCCCGAGTCCTCCCTGTGAAGGTTTGTTTTAATATCCATTTTTATGGCCTTTTTATTGCTTACACTTCGGCTTTTTGTGCTTTGTGAATCTACTTCTAATCTCTCACACTCCTTAACCTTTTTAGATTTACTCTCCCCTCGTCCCCAGACTGTGGCAGAAATGAGATCGGGAGTAAAATGGGGAGTAAATTGGGGTGTAATGTGACTTCCCTGGCACAACTCTGACAGGGTCATTCAACAATCTGAATGGTATTATGCTTTGCTCAAACTTGCGGATTTTATCCAGTTACTTGCTGATTCCAGACTTGCTGTGTGTGGCAAGAAAAAGTGGAGAAACCCTTCATGAATACTCACTCCATCAGCCAGTCTAAGCTTTTCCCTGGAAAAAAAAAAAAGTCATGAATAACTTAAATCTTATGTAGTTGAAGGTTCACAATCCTGGTCCCGGATGATGACCCTTTGTTGTGCAAAAGTATCAATCTTACTTCAATTCAGAAAAAAAACAACTGTTAATTAGCTAAGCAGTTAACCACACTAAAATGTGCATTGCAGAGGGTTCTCCAAGACCAGGGTTGGAAACCATTACTTTATGGCTAAAGATCTATAAGAAAAGTCCTGACCATCAAACCTATGTACATGTGGTTCTTCTCCACAGTGTTGCCACGCAGATGTATACAGTAGAACGTCTCTGTTTGCTCCAGTTTTAAGATTCTCCTTGTCTAAAACTAAAAAACCCAAACTCTTATTCAGCATTCCAATGTGCATAAAATGAACTCCATGATGACATGGTATGTTAAAGTTGGAATGGAAGAATTCAAGTCTCCTGACAGAAGTCAATCATCACCTTTTGGGAAGAACTGGATCCTGCTTGACAACCCAAAATCATCAACTGGGCTGACTGTTGCTTTTGAACACAAATCCCCACAGCCATGCTCCAACATCTGGTGGAAAGGCTTCAGGACATCAGAGGTTGTCACTGGAACAAAAGGGGCAGTTGACTTCAATAGGAGATGTTCAACAAGGACACATGGGTATGATGACCAGGTGTCCACAAACATGTAAAGCTACGCTACTGGAATGTTTATAGAATGTTGGTAGATTTGTCTAACATTGATTATTTCCAAGCATTGTTCACATATGCTTTGGCGAGGTCAGTTAAAATGTTTTCATTGTCATATAGTTTGTATTTATATGCTTTCCCTGCAAGGCCGCCTCCTAAAAAGATGGAGGTACACAGCTTTCAAAGCCATCTTCCAATTTAATCCCCCTCTGTTTTTCGGCATGTAGCGCTGGAGATAATCCCTAATTGGTTTGGAAAATCCTCACGGAGCAGGCTATCGATCCCTGTGGCCTCCAATCAGGGCTACACACCACACAATAGAAGGAGACTATGCTGGTTGCTAACGCAGAGCAAGCCAATGGCACAGTAGCAATGTATCATCCTTTGTTTAAGGACGGGAATCTTGACTCGAGCAGGCAGAAATGAAATGCGATTACTTAATAACCACATTCCTGCTTTGTTAACATGCTGAAAATGTTATTACCAAAGCTTCATTCCTCATCGACATCTCTGTAATCTCTGACCCCTTTCCTCAGTTCCTTTGTGCCTCTGGAACATTTGTTAAGGGAGTTTGAGGATGAAAAGTGTCAGATATATTTGCATTTTGAAAAAAAAAGAAAAAAAAAACTTAAAAAAATAAGAAAACCTTTAAATCTCATTATGAGAAGATGTTCTGTGAAAAACAGCTCATGCTATTCATCCCTTCAGGGCTAATCTTAACCTTCGTGCCCTTTGTGTCAAAAGAGCTGCGCTTCAAACCACTTCTCTTTCCATTTCACAAACTTCACCAGACCTTTCAGACTATTTAACTGAGCTAGACTTTTATTCCAAACGCACAGGTGAAGGAAGAAAGAAAAATCAAATATAACAACTGCGGGGGATTTAAACGTCTCATGGAACACCTTGGTTAACATTTATTTGTGGTAAAAGGGTTTTCTAAAATTCGTTCAATTAGAATGGTAGAAGAGTACTGTACAAACCTGTACATTCACACCTGTCTTTAAATCATAAACTACTTTTAGTTTTTGATGGTAAATTTGTGTCCCATTCATAAATACCCAGTGAACCAGTCAAATACTACAGTAGGTAAGAAGAAGGAATCACGGTTTTGTTCCTAATCACTTGCCTGTTAGCTATCTGATTACAGTTAACAATTTTAAAATGACGTTGTTTTTGTCCGACTAAAACCAGACCTTTAAAATAATAACATGACATAGATTACATGTTAATCTGACTATCATGCTAAATCGAACCTGTCCGAGTCGGACTAGCACACCCAGAAAATGCAGTTGGGAGTCGAGTGTCTCCTGCAGGTTTTCCACAGTTCCCAACCCTGGGCTTTGACCTGGAAATCAATCAAACTGTGGAACCACAGAAGAATCTGCTAACTATAAAGTGATGTGTCTACGTGCGGTTAACACCATAACCATAAGAAATAGTGTGAATCTCATTTGTACAAAGAGTAAAGTGTAGGGTTAGGGTTAAGGTTAGGGTTAGATAGGATAGGAAATATACAGCACTGTAAAGTTGTCCATGTTTTCACCACTCAAAATTCTACCTGATTGTCAAGTGTTTTGGTCTGTGGCATAATAGTTCAACCGGGAATACAATACTAACATGATGAAGGGGGAATATCGCCACCTAGCGTAGTGGAGTTGGATGTCAACAAGTTGGAGTGGTGTTCGGTCAATAAATCGATCCCCCTGCCGTGTTTTTATTCTGGGACAAGAGCAGCAGTCCAATTAAATGGTCAAGTCATGCTATAAACACAGCTCCAATTAACTGTGCATGTAAAGGTACTGAGCTATATGTATTAGGTCTCACTCTTGTCTCACTCTTGTCACTGCTGTCAGATCTATTTAAAGTTTTGCTTTTTTATATTAAGTTTAGATCACTTCCTTGAAGCAGTCGGAAGTTAAAAGGTCACTTATTACTATAAAAATTGAGGATTATTAAGTCAAATATATTAAAGTACTGCATAAACCAAACAAATCATATATTTAATACCATCTATATATAGTATTATAGGAGAAAAAGTCTTCTACTATTATGGTAGAAAAGTCAGAACGTAATGATATGATAATGAGCTATAATGTGAAATAAAGTCATAGCAAATGTCTTAAATGCTCAACATTATAGCATTATATATTATTTATACTTCTACCTTCTTATGTATATGAGGTCTTATATGAGGTCACATTAGGGAAAGAAAATATAAATATAGTAATTGGCTTGTTTAAACCCTGCCTAATATAAAACTGGAAAAAGTATGTAAAGCATTTTTTGATGTTGTTGGGGATCCATCTGAATGTCAAAACATGACAAATGACAAGACATAATGACAAAAGACTGGCACAACATACAAACTGAACAATGAGAATCAAGCCACATGACACGACAGTGTGGAGACAGAGGTACAGTAGAACAAAGAAAACTATAAAAACACACAAACCAGAGTTTGTGGAACCAAGGAGTTGTCCATGCCAATTTATTGTTCATAAAATATATTCTGATTATGTTTATGTGCATTAGGATGTCTTAACATTCTTATATACACATATTTAAAAACATTATTTTACAGTTTATTGGTTCATTCAAATGCCTCATTTGTGTTTTGTTTGTTTGTTTGTTTGTTTGTTTTGGTTGCCAAAGATAATGACAATAAATTCCAGAATTTGACATCTTTAAGGGTGTGATAAAGTTTCCAAATTAGCTTAAATCAGTTTCAATTTGTGGTTTGCTTTAAAAAAAAAAAAAAAACAACAAAAACAAGACCATTCAATCCACCATCTCAATGTCACTTACTTCAGCACCTCGACTAACTACTTACTCCCCCATGAACAAACAAAGCCACCCCACCCCACCCCACTCCACCCCAACCCATCCATTTCTCATCCAGCCAGCGTTAAAAAGCCAATAAGAAATCCGTGAACAGATTCTGCAAGCTGCGGTGCTGCTCTTCAGGTCCGGAAACTTGCCACCTGCTTAGCATTCTGGCAGCGGTACTGTTCTGCCGTGAGGCTTGTCACAGTGAGTGTTTAGTGTGAGGGGGCAGTCGTCTCTTTGAGGTGGTGCCAGGTGACATTTGGAAGGTTTGGAAACTTAACCTGAGGGCTAAGTGGGTGGCTTGAGGTTGAACTGTGAATTTAGATTAGGGAAAGAAAAGGACAGCTGGTGTACTTGTGTTGGGGAAAATACACAGTGATTAATGATTCATCTTGAGCGATTTAAATATATCGCTGTTGTCATTAATGAAACTCGGTATTTCCGTTCAGAATGCAGGGCAAACTGATTAAATGATATCTCAACGAGAAGATGCTGAGCAGTGACATAGTTTTATCTATGTATCTATGTATATCACATAGGAGGCTAATTCACAGACTAGCCACAATATTAACGCTACATGAATTGGTGAGAATATAATGGGTACCCAAGGCTCACCCATGTCAGCATGGACCAAAGTCCAGCTCATCCTGTCCGATCCCAGGGAAAAGACAAAGCTACACAAATCAGCAAAAAAAAAGTAAATGCCGGCTACAACCCAGTGCACAGCATGCGGCCCAGCAGGCAAAGAGCCCAAGGGTGCTGACCTGGCCTCCAAACTCCGCAGTTCCCCAACTGATCGAATGCTCATGTGAACCGCCGCACAAACAAGTTCGATTCACAGAGGCTTCACCCCACAACCCAAAGCAAAAAAACAAACTCCTGTCTACATTCTGGTACCAAACTCTACAGCACACCACCAGAGTCTTGTGAAGGCATGCTTCAGGGGGCTAGAGCTGTGTGGGTGGCATGAGAGGAACTTACACAATACTGGACATATTTTTTTTTTACACTGTAATGGTACGACTGCTTGGTGTTGTAATTCCAACATTAATCAATGCAAATTGGGTTTAATTAATTTAGCAACTCTCATTATTCACCAGATTCTAAAGTAGCACTTGATCCAGCACATCCTGTTATTTTATAAAGCCTTGAGAAGCCAAAGTGAGGTGCATATACTGTACACGTCAAGTTAAATAAGTAGCTGATGGAGATGGCAGATACCCTTTGGCTCCTAAGAGTTACATCTTGACCCGTGCTCTTTTCGGATTTATCCAACACCAGGGTAAAGAGAAGTTCCTGGAGATCTTACATCGCTATATGGAAGTACATGGGACGGTGTACTATGAGACACAGCGCCCCCCTGAGGTCCCTGCCTTTGTTAAGAATCATGGACTGCTGCCTCAACAGGACCTGCAACAGCTTCTGCGCAAGGCCAAGGTGATGTTTTATTCCATTGTACATCAATTATGACATCCACAGTGCTGTCTGTTTTGTCCCAGTCTTTTTTTTTTTTTTTTAATAACATGGCTCAAGAGTTTTCTGTGTTTTATTCCCATCCAGCTCTTCATTGGCTTTGGTTTTCCCTATGAAGGACCCGCCCCGTTAGAGGCCATAGCCAACGGGTGCATTTTTCTGCAGCCCAAGTTTCGCCCTCCGCACAGCTCCCTCAATCATGAGTTCTTCAGGGGGAAGCCAACGTCCAGAGAGGTGAGGGCATCTTATTGGCAGAGTGATTTAAAAAAAATATTTTCATCATTTAAGAAAAATTATGAGAAAAAGATCTTGCCAATTGGCGCCTGATTATTTATTTATTTTTTTTTTTTAAAAAACCTTCTCATCCTTTCAGAGCAGTAGAGGTACAGTAATTCTTTATTGATTTTGTAGCAAGATATTATATGTATGTATTAAATTATTTTTGACCCAATCCTAAACTGGATAAATAGATATTTTTTAATGTGCATACATTTTTTACATGCATACTACATTTAAGCATTTGGCAGACACCCTTATCCAGAGCGACTACCTTTTTTTTATTCTTTTTTTAAAATTTTTTTATCTCATTATACATCTGAGCAGTTGAGGGTTAAGGGCCCAAAAGGGACTCGGTGGTTGTGGGATTTGAACCTGGGATCTTCTAACTGTAGTCCAATGTCTTAACCGCTGAGCTACCGCTGACTCAATTTATTTTTTTTACAACAGATAATTAAACCCTAAAGCAATAGCAAAAATAAGAAGAGAAGAAAAAGAGTTAAAATGCTCTAGTGTAAATTATTTGAGTTTTAATGACAAATGTAGTGCTGTGAGTATATATATAAAACATATTTGATTGCACAAGTAAATCATCCATCCATCCATCTATCCATCCTTCCAACCTTTTTCTATATCGTTTATACCTGCTTTGACTGAGCCTGAAGCCTATACTGGGGAACCCAGAGCACAGAACGGGAGACACCCTGGATGTGATAACACATGCACACACTTATACACCCAGTCATACACTGTGAAAAACATAGAAACACCAATCACTCTTAACCTATTGAAGGAAACCAAAGTACCCTAAGGAAACCTTCAAGAAATCCTTCATTGTTGAAGCTCTCAACAGTGGAGGTGCAGGTGGAGGTGACAATGCTAACCACTGAGCCACATACCATCGTTGTTGAGTCAGTAAAATATTATTATCAGATGGTCATTTTCTCTTTCTCTTTTTTTGCCAGGTCTCCTCTCAACACCCGTATGCTGAGCAGTACATCGGCCGACCTCATGTCATGACCGTCGACTACAACAACTCAGCGGAGTTTGAAACTGCTGTACATGAGATTATGAGGATGAAGGTAAGGCCAGAGGGTGAAACTGTGTGAAAGGGTTGAAAAGAAAGTAAAAAAAAAAAAAAAACATTCCAAATAGATATATTTACAGCTCATTACATAATAACTGACGCACAGCTTGGTAACAATGTTTTCAGCTAATAATACATTGTAAGTTCAGGGATGAAAGCCGTAGGTGGCTGTCAAGAGTGAGAAGAAAGACAAAAGCTCTAGTTGCAAGTGTTCTGCGAGGTTTCATTGTACGTATAATTAATTGCTCGAAACTTTTCGACTTGAATGCCTTCTCATAGTAAAACACATTGTTATAGGTCTTGTTATAGGTAAACTGTTGGTTTAACTGATAAGCAAAAGGCTGGCATGCAGTTGTTAGTACCGTCAAAGGGGTCTAAGAAAGGAAAACTGCTGACCTTTGATAGGGTCTTGGATGCTCAATGATTATTGTTGGGCATGGGGAGTGATGGCTGGGCCAACTGGTTTCTAAAAACACTTAGGCTTTGATAGAAAGAAGTCAGAAGACACAGTTCATGGCAGCAGGATGTCCATGCCGACCTGCGTCCATCACTGAACCCAACCAAAGGGAACAAGAGCATCAAAACTGGACCATGGACGAATGGAAGAAGATGGCTTGGTCTGATGGGACCAGGATGCACTATGGGAAGAAGATGAGCCCGTCAGAGCCAGTGTGATGCATTTGGCAATAACCTTGGCAAACCTTGGGTCCTGCCAGACATGCAGATGACACCTACCAAACAGCTGCAGAAAAAGTTACACCCCTTCATGGAAACAGTGTTCCCTGTTGAGGCAGTGACCTCCTTCGGCAGGATAGTGTGCTCTGACACACTAAACATGGTTCAGGAACGGTGTGAGGAACATGAAAAATAATTTAAAGTGTTGCTTCCAAATTCCTCAGATCTCACTCTGAATGTGCTGGGCAAACAAGTCTAATCCACAGGGGCACTTACAGGTTTTAAGAGATTTGCGCTAATCCCACAGACGAACTTCAGAGGTCTTAAGGAGTTCAGGTCCATGATCTTATGGAGTATGCAGGCTCTTTGGGTGTACATGGGGACCTATACAATATCAGACAGGTGGTTTTAATATCGTGGCAGATTGGTAAATTTATAGATTTTTGTAAAAAAAAAAAAGAAAAAAACATTTATTTGCCTTTTAAAGGTATTTAAAAAGAAATTGTCCAAAATTGCACGAGAAATTGGGTTTCTATTTTTGACGTATATTTAAAGATTAATCAGGAAAATGTGTTTAACGAAATAGGCGTTCATCAGCGGGGCAGTGAGATAGGATGCTGCTGGTCGTCATTAGTCCTCTGCCTCGTTTAAACTCTGCTCGTTTCAGAAGTAAACACATCTCAGGCTAATGACTATGATGCAGTGTTCGGTTATTGTGTGAAAACAGACTTTACAGTTTAGTCTTGTTGATTAAATCGTCTGCAGCTGTTCCAGTCGAGAAAGCAAACAGACTCCTGCATTTACACGCTGATTAGCGGCTAATTTGCCCTTTTTGAACGAATTATTGAATAATGAAAGATCAATTAATTAACGCCCAATTATTATAAAAATGATTACATCAGGTTTAGTTGAGATTAAATCTGATTACTGTGCTGTTTTTGGAATCAGCCTGAATGATCTGAAGACTGTCTTTGTGTCGGTTCATACAGAATTATGGGACATACTGTAGTTCTAACACAAACGCAATTTTGT
>CM059206.1:40007236-40074736 GCA_030347435.1 Clarias fuscus
GTAAAGCAAAGGCAAAGCAGGTCAGGGGGGGAACTCAGTACTGAAGGTGAAAAAGTATATATTTTCGAACTTTAAATTTTAATATTTATGTTTATTATGTTGTTGGATTTCTTCTGAGCCTATGAGACATGTGGTGCAATAAAACAGATGTTTGTTATGGAATACAAATGCAAGAGAAGAAAAGGAAGGAAAATAGGATGAATTAGAAAGAATGGTCACTATGAAAGGAAGAATATGCAATAAATTATAAAAAAAAGATTCAAAATAGAAGGAATGGAGTAAAAAAATGTCAGAAACTCAGAAAGAAAAAGGAAGAGAAAGGGATGAAATAAAGGATAATAGGAAGAAAGAATGTGTTAAAATGAGAATGATATTAAAGAGTGGGAGGAGGTGATAAAAGCTATGAAAAATGAATGGGAGAGGGGAAAAATAAAGGAAAAATTTGATTATAATAGAAAGTCAGAAATAAGAATTGGAAGAAGTTAAAGGAACAAGGGGGTGAGAAGATAATAAAACCAAGAAGAGAAAATAAAAGATGGAGAAGATGTAATAAAAATGGGAAATAGGAAACAAAAATAAGAAAAAAAATTGTGTATGGTGCATGGTTGACATATTTGCAAAACTGAGTCACTTTGAAAACATATTTCTTAAAAAAAAAAAAAAAAATTTAACTAATCATTTCTCATTTACTCTTGCAGGAATTTTGCGGTCCGGAGGCTCCATTCCCCCCGGCTAACGTGTCAACGGTTTGGCCCGGAGGTGTGTTGGTGGGCATGGGCGACTCGGGGCTGGTCTCGTGGGCTCCTAACTCTACAGCGCCGCCCTGCTGGCCTCCTCTCAGCGCTCTCAGACTCACCATGTCAACAGAGGGGCAGTCGTGTGTGGACGCCTGCAGGAGCTCGGACCTGGTGTGTGAACCGGCTTTCTTCCGCTTCGTCAACAACAAAGAGGCGCTGAGCAAGTGAGTTTTAACTTAACCTTAATGACCTTTACATGACCTTCAGGGTCATTAAATTACTCTGTAAAGTAATGTCTGTTGAAATTGAATATGATCGAAATAAAAAAACATTCTGCATTTTTTAAATTTTTTTCAAATATTTTTTTCAATATTGACATAATTTTATGCTTTTAGTCGATCATGATGCTAAAAATGTTACTAGCAGACTTTGGACTAGCCTGCTTAACACAAGTGCCTTCTAATTTAATAACAAAACACAGAAGCTAATCTAGCATTAGCTAGCTTTTTAAAACTTGCGGAGGCTGACATTACATTAGCGATCCAGTTTAACTTAGCGTACTAGTTTGTTTTATGCTGCTGTGATGCTACACAAAATAATAACAAAAAACATGATATATACAGTTGGTGCACAGTAAAGTGTTGGTGCGTAGCAAAGTTTTTAATTTCAGGAAGCGGGACGTTAATACGCTAGCTGGATGAAGTGATAGAGTCGCAAGAGCTAGTTCTGACAACAGAAAGGATTCTTTTTTTCCCTCTTTCTATACTACCTACTCTCTTTTTCTATCCTTCAATACGTCACCTATTTCCTCTTTATCTGACCGACTAATTTTTTCTCTTTCGCTTTTCCTAATTTTTTCCTAACAAATTTGTTTCCTTTTTAAACCTTTTTTTACCCTGCCTAGTTAATCGCTCCGTCTTGTCTCGTTTCAGGCTACAGGTACAGTGCGAAGTCGTGGAATTTGAGATGAATCACATTTTTCCGGCGTTTTCCACGACGGCGCGCGAGTGCGGCCTTCAGAAAGAGCCCCTCCTGTTTAGCTGCGCTGGCTTTGGCGCGAAGTACAGACGGGTGTGTCCGTGCAGAGACTTCCGTAAAGGACAAGTGGCGCTCTGTCAGGACTGCTTATGACGGAACTCTCCTAAACTCCTGGATTTGTTGTTTTGTTGGTTTTTTTTCCTCCCCGAAACCATGGCTGAAAAAGGACTCGTCAGAAATATGGGAGGAGAAATCTTCCTCGCCAGAAATCAGTCGATTGTCCATGGTAAAACAAACAATCAAAAAAAAAAAGCTAAAGAAAAAAAATCTTAATAAAAGATTTCATTCCAGACAGGAAATAAAAACCAACAATACGTCTTGCATCATGTGTTTATTTCCTGAGGTTAAAAAAGGAGGATCAGGCAACCCTGAAGACACGCCCATCATAAATACTCATTAGGAAACTCTGCATCACAGAGAAAAGCAAAACGACGAACTTTGACCCGCATAAAAAACGGACAAAGATTATTTTTTAATCAAACTAAAATATTTGAATGTAGACTGTGAATTTTTATGACTACACACGTTTGTGATGTAACTTATATAACTAATAAAAGAAAGACACACATTTGCCTTTTAGTTTTTTTTTTTTAAAGATATATTTTATGGTATTATTATTATTATTCTCATCATCTGACTATCACTATTGAATCCTACAGGTAAATATTGGAAAGCTGGATGATGAACAACTCCAAATAAAAGTAATTGTACAGAAGCAAAGAAATTCATCAAGAGTGAGAATGAAAATCAACAGCATTGTTCATTGTTGAATAATTAACTTCGCAGCTCTGACTGGTCAGAAAGTGTTGATTAATTTTCCATAACTGCAGCCCTGACAGCTGTTCACGTTCATACGTCCATGTGTTTGTTTATCGTTTCTATAGTAACAACAGTTGAATTCCCAGGGACTCGTACAGTACCTGTAGACACTGTAGCGAAGGTTTCTGTAAAGAGAGACTTTTCTTTGACTTTATTTGACTTTTTAATGGAAGGAGTCTCCAGTGTCAGTACTTTATCACAGTAAAGCTGCAATGCTTTACAACATCATCAGGACAAATATGTTCATCCTTTCCAGCAGTATAATGACAAGCTGTGTGTCTCATTAACACTGAGAGAAAGAGAGGCTGGTCATAACATTAAACAGACAGTAGCTGTAAACCTGATTAAGTTGGCAAAACTCAAAATATTTGAGCTTATCAGTTACAGTCAGTTACGAATTTTTTAAGTAATGATGTTTCCAATTTTAAGTAAACAGAACTATCAATTTTTGAGTTTGTTGAACTTAACTTGGTGGAACTTTAAGGTGACAGTTACTGTTACGTAAGTACTTACAGTTACTTACAGTAAAATATCAAATTTGTCCAGCTAACTTGAAAAGTGTCATTTCTACAAACTCATAAATACCAAAAGTTTCTGAATACTGAAAAAGGTCTATTAATTTGAACTAATTGCAATTATTTAAGTGAACAGTATTCAAAGTGTTTAATTACTTTGAGCATTAGGGTTTACAGTGTAGTTGTATTGGTGTTATAGTCTGAGGTGGAACATGTACTTCATTACTGTACTTAAGTATAGTATCTTTATTTAAGATACTTTATGTAAATAGTTTTAATAAGGATAATTTTTACTTTTACACCACCAAAAGGTACAGGAAATATGTGTATTTCTACTAAACTACATTTCCACATGACGTTGCATTACCTAACCACATTGGGGTGTAGCACTTAAAGCAGGAAGAGAGATTTGTTTTTCTTTTTTTACTATGAAAAAGCTTCATACTTGTGAGTATTTTGTACTTTTACTCAATCACACGGTACTTCTACACACTTCTACTTCTACTTGAGAAATATCTTCCTCAGGGAGTCTCTACTTTTACTCAAGTACAGGATTTATTTCCTTTGCCACCTTCTGGTTGTAGTGAAAGTCAAAGTTTTTCCGCTTCATCTCCCCACCCAAACAGGTGATTAGTTTCCTATCATAGCTAAACAATCCACTTACCACCTACTAATGCACAAGTGTCTAAGGCCTGGTCCACACACACATTATGAATGTTTTTTTTTTTGTTTTTTTTTACGCCTCACTCACAGTAGATACGGCTCATGTGATGCACGTAAAATGAAAATGCTGTTTTTTGTGTGTGTGTGTGTGTGTGTGTGTGTGTGTGTGTGTGTGTGTGTGTGTGTGTGTGTTTGTTTGCCCACCACAGCTTGTAAAACTGACCTTCTAAAAATCTTCACTATGCAAGGAGTTTTCCAAAAAGACAGTTTTGATGGATCTAAAACATAGTTTGCATGTGGATGGAAAGTCAGAATGCATAAAAAACAAAAATATCACACAGGTATTGGAGAGGACACGGCTGAAAAAATAATGTGGGATAGAAAATACAGACTAAATTTTTTTTTTCTCCTAATAGCTGAAATATCAAAAATTATAAAATAATAAACTAATAAAAAATCCTATCATGTTAAATAATAATTCATCACCTTTAGAGTCAAGGACATGACTAAACTTTGTACTAAAGTGTGTGTGTGTGTGTGTGTGTGTGTGTGTGTGTGTGTGTGTGTGTGTGTGCATGTGTGTGTGTGTGCATGTTCGAGAGTATTTTCAGCCCTAAAATTCTCATGTGTTGCACCCAGTCTTTTCCTGCCTTTGAGGAGATTAAGCACCGTGTTGGGTCGGACAGACAGGTAATAACTTTGCAGCGCTGGACGCTCGAGTGCCGGGCCCGCTCCAGGTCACTCTGACCCACAGCGCTAATGCAGCTGAGACGCCGAGAAACTTCCCGTAACACACAGAGCTACAGAAATAACCAGGAATGTCCTTGAGCTGAGGAATTGCCATGACTCAGACAGTAAGACAAACGAGACGTATTTGGAAATAATATTAACAGCCACGCTTAGCGATCACGTCCGTCATCTCAGCGATTCGGGCTGGAGGACTACAGGCTGATCAGGTGCAAATTACTCTTTAATTCATTCATTTAAAAAAGGGCGGTGTTACAGGAGCAAGGAAAGAACACATCACATGACATGTTCACGTTTCCAAGAGCCTCAAGAGACATTATGTGTTCTAGTAAAATTCCTTAAGCAGCATTTCTTTTGCCACAGTTGATTATTTCCCTAAAACTACTTGTCACACAGGGCATTATTCCTCTTAAACACTGCCAGGCGAAAAAAAAAAAAAAAGTAAACACTGGTGACTGAACATTTCATTCAGTCACCTTAATCTTTGATTACACACACAATCTGGTGTCCAGTTCATGAGTGTAAATGATTCCTCAGGCTTTCAGAATCACTCTTTTACAATCTGAATCCTGGAATACTCCCGTGCCATCAGGGAAGAAGAGAAACCCTCCAGAGATGTGATGTGCTGGTGATTCAGTACATTCAGGTGGTCATGTGACTTCATTTTATCTCCACATAACGTTGCTGAGTCTCGACCTGAGCGACTGAAGCGACCCCAGATCACAACACTGTCTCCAGAGGCTTGTACAGTGGACACTATGCATGATGGGAGCATCGCTTCATCACTTCCCTTCTCACCCTGACACGCCCATCACTCTGGAATAGACTCAGTCTGGACTTCCACGTTTTGATAATGTGTTTAACCCAGTTCCAGTCATTTCAAATCTCCTTAGTTGTTTTGACTTTCCCACTGGAGACTCCTTCCATTAATGTCAGCTCACCATCACCATTTCTTTTCTTTTTTTTTTCTTTTGTAATCCTTTTTTATATAATTGATCTGTTACTATAGAAACAATACCATAGTCAATCAGATTCTTAAATAGAATAATCAGTGTGTTGTGACTAATCAACGTCAAGAATTTCAACAGCACAAATTAACTCCACCCACAAAATTGCATATTTAAATCAAATGATGTGCTATTTTGAGAAATTCAATCCACAGGAAATTAAATTCGCACTGTACAGACCATTATCTTAAATCAAAAAGACCCAGGGTTAGGGTTAGGGTTAGGGTTAGACCAAGACCACCATGACTACCATGTGGTTAAAGCCGATCAGTTACCCTTAGTTTATAAACATGACTACAGGCATTAATATCTATTTATCTAATAGAATTTAAAGCCTCTCAGTTTCCTGTGTGATCTTGAAATCATACACACATCTGCAGATTAAATTTCTATAATTGCACAACTGAAGAAAGCAAAACTTCTTCTTTTTTTTTTTTGTATTTGATTTTCCTCCAGAGTGAAAATCGATACCTCAGTAAGGAATACGCTCAGCTACAAACACACCTCGGGTTTCCTCTGTGCTGTAACTAATCCTAAAACATCCTGTTTGTGTGTACTGATGCAAGATTTCTAATATCCGACACTATTGTTTGTTTATATCTCTAGCCACGGATTTAATTATTGTAATCTGTGCCAGGAAAACTCTGCCAGCTGCATTGCATCCTGGGTAAAATAAAAAACAATACACACAAACACTGTTTATTATCTTCTTATATAACAAATAATAACAATAATAATAATAATAATAATAATAATAATAATAATAATAATAATAATATTCTAATCAAATGATAGATACATTATCTAACAACATTTGGACCTAACAACATTAATTACTACTGTAAATAGTTCTTTAGAATTCTTCAATCTGATTGGTCTGCAGGTGTTGTTCATGTTAATGAATTAGAATAAATGCTAGTCTAATAGCTCCAGTAAAGCATCTCTTTAAAGGTCTCTTTAGGCTTTAAAGTCCTTATACTTATGAGATATCAGTTAAGTAACTGCAATTTTTTTTTTTTTAGAATTGCCCGTAGAATGTCTGTCCCCTGCAATGGATTGGCACCCTGTCCAGAGGGCACCCTATCTTTTGATCAATCTTTTAAAGTAAATGTTTAAAGAAAGGCATAAAGAATTGTTATTTAAATACATTTTTTCAAATAAATATATATATATATTTCCTTCGGAGTCCCTCAAGGTGCTAGTTTGGGTCCTATGTTATCTTGCCCATTCTAAATTGTACTGCGCTAGCTCAAGAAATATTGTCATAAAATGCGAGATTTATCCAGAACTACTGTATACATTTTAACTCATAGGTCACAAGGTGCCATTTGTTTTGAGCATCAAGTGAATTTGAGAGCAATATTCAACACTGCTCTCTTAGATTAATGAAATTTGAGCATATATACAGTACAGACCAAAAGTTTGGACACACCTTCTCATTCAGCAAGTTTTCTTTATTGTGTTCTTTCTTGTGTTCTTTAGTCCAAACGCGTCTCTTCTGCTTGTTGCCTGTCCTTAGCAGTGGTTTCCTAGCAGATATTCTAGCATGAAGGCCTGATTCACACAGTCTCCTCTTAACAGTTGTTCTAGAGACGTGTCTGCTGCTAGAACTCTGTGTGGCATTGACCTGCTCTCTGATCTGAGCTGCTGTTAACCTGCGATTTCTGAGGCCGGTGACTCGGATGAACTTATCCTCCGCAGCAGAGGCGACTCTCGGTCTTCCTTTCCTGGGCCGGTCCGCATGTCAGCCGGTTTCTTCGTAGCGCTTGATGATTTTTGTGACTGCACTTGGGGACACTTTCAAAGTTGTCCCAATTTTTCTGACTGACTGACCTTCATTTCTTAAAATATTGATGGCCACTCGTTTTTTTCTTCACTTAGCTTCTTTTTTATTGCCATAATACAAATTCAAACTCTTTGAATGAGAAGGTGTGTCCAAACTTTTGGTCTGTACTGTATATCCTTAAGGCTCAATTTCAGGGCCTCTTTAGCTTTCCTCGCTGTGCATGCTACCGTGGATCATAAAACTAGCATCATAAAACATGAGATACACAACTGTAGAGTTACGGAAACCATAGACAGACCAAAGCGCTGCCAGATATTTTAATACAGATGCCACAAAACATGGCCATAAACATTAGAAAAATGGGATTCTAGTATTAAATATGGAGCAGGAAAACTAGTTTTAAATTTGGATCTCTATTTTATTACCCGTTACTGAAATCGGCTAAGCAAAACCAGAAGAGATGAATGATGACAGCGTTTCTTTCTGTGCTTTTCAGTTGTTGTTGTTGTTCTCTCAGGCACAAATTTAGATTTGAAATATTTAAATCAGCAGTCTCAAACTGAGCTAGTGTGTGTGTGTGTGTATGAACCATTTGAACCAAGCAGAAGCCACACCTGTGTCCACCTGTTTAATTAGTTGTTCTTGGCTTTCAGTAGACTATCAGGTGTGTCTACTTCATCATGAGAATAAAAAACCTGCACACACACACACACACACACACCCTTTCTGGATAAGGTTTGAGCCCCCTAATTTAAATATATAAGATAAGCAGACAGATGGCGTAGCGGTTAAGGGGTTAGTGCTCCAGGGTTGGGGTTTGAATCTTACCTCCAGTCTGTGTGGAGTTTGCATGCTGTCCCTGTTCTTGGTGTGTTTCCTCCAGGTACGCCTAGGACAGATAGACGGATTGCCTTTTCCAGAATGCCCACAGTGTATGATTGGGTGTCTGTCCGTGCCCTGCCATGGGTTGACACCCCATCCAGGGTGTACCCTGCCTTTTACCCTGACATCCCTGAGATAGGCTTCAGGATAAGTGGTATAGATGTTATATAAATGTTACCTTGAAGATCTATTTCAGGACCTGTTGTTTTAAAATTAATCATCAAGAGACACAAGATCAATACTTGACTTAACACTGGCATCTCTTTTCTACATCACTCTTACTCAATCATTGTCTATACGGCTTCATCCTGTATTCAGTGTCGCGGAGGACTGGAGGCTATCCCAGGAGGCTTAGCTTAGGACACAAGGCGGGTACACCCTGGACTGGGAGCCAATCCATCGCATGGAACCCGGACCCTGGAGGTGCAAGGTGACTGTGCTAACCATTACACAACTGTGCTGCCCCTTTTATATACCAATAAACATACATTTCTATACATTACTGAAGCTTGATCAGACAACACCTCTTTTTTTTATCAGACTTGATCAGACAACACCTCTTTTCTTGTTCTACCACAAGGTCACTGGTGACGAGAGATGGGTAGAGTAGCAAAAAAAAATTTATGGACCAGCTGCATGTGTAGAATAAATGGTTAAAAAAGTTATGAGACGAGTGTAGCCGGATGTAGCGGAGTAAGAGTAACATTTCTTCTTCACAAATCTACGCAAGTATAAGTAAAAAGTACTCTGCTGGTGGCTCTGTGGTAGGTGTTTCATCTGCCATGCTGAAGGCCCAGGTTCAATTTCCAGCTAGTGCCCAAACCCCAGCCACTGGAGGCCGTGCCGGTCCTAAACCTGGATTAAATGGAAGGGTTCCGTCAGGAAGGGCATCAGGCATAAAACCTGTGTGATGCTTGTGTGCAGACCAAATGGTCTGCTGCAGCGACCCCTTGCTGGGAGCAGCCAAAAGACCAACAACAACATCCAGTTCCACCCCTGATCCGAATCCGGCCCTGAGTTTACTCAGCTGCTTCTTGTTTTCTTTCTTCTTTCTTGTTGTCTATTTAAACTGCTGGTGAGATTCTATTTTATTTTCCTATATCACTTTGCTTGGGGTTCTGCTTGTCGATTTGGCTTTTAATCGAAGTTCAAGATTGAGATCAAGATAAATTTCACTCTAACGTGTTCCTCCAGCAGCACAATGGTGTAGCAGCACTGGCCTTGGACCTCCTGGATCGGGGTTTGGATCTTGGGGTGTGTATGTTCTCTCCAGCATGGTGGGGTCCTCCAGGTACTCCGGTTTCCTCTTACAGTCCAAACACATGCAGATTAGACTGATTCGCCTGACTCCTCCATCCATCCATCCATCCATCCATCTATCTAGAAACTGCTGTAGGGTCCTTTGAGGCCAGTGGTGACCATTGTATTTATAATTCCTCCACCTGCTAAACTGATACTAGATTCTGGGGGCAAACTGTGTCATACACTATGTTAGCTGTTGATGCAGGAAATCTAGAACTAGTGTAGGATTTAAATACCAGGAGGAAAAAAAAGAAAACAGAATTTGGCTGAACACCAATCGAGATGGAAGCTAATTTAGTTTTCTTCCTCCTACATTCTCTCCGCCTCTCGCTCGTCGATCTCTCAGGCCTTTAATTTTTCTCTGAAAGTGTTGTTATTTGCAGAGCGCTCCATTGTTAGCTTGCTGCTACTATTTGTGGACTTAATTGCCACCTTCGCCAACTTTTAAGTAATTATATTTCTTGGCCGTCAAACAGAACAGCCTTTCTAATGCTTTTTTTTTGTTCTTGCTTTTGTCTCTCGTTAGGGGATTTTGAGCCGAGAGCTGCGTGGCGAAGGGTCGTAAACCGCTTCCCGACGAGTTTTAATGTTGGTTTTAATTTATTAATTCTTTTAATATGCTTGTTTCCCATCGCTGCGGATCTGCTGAGCAGCTTCATTAGAGCGGACGCAAGACTAATAACATCATCAACGAGACGAGCTCTTTAACTCAACATCTGTTGCCGCCGCAGACCTGCTCATATTGTGCTGTCCTTGTTTAGTCATTAATCTGTGCGTGTGCGTGTATGTGTGTGCACGCAAGTGTTACCAGCAACCCCACTTATCTGCGCCCTGAAATGGCATTTCCATCCTTATTAATGTTCTACATGGCTGAACTGAAGGCAAGCTCGACAGCACAAATATGAAGATTAGGACACACACGGTACACACAGCGTCATTGTTTCCTCTGTGAGTGTGTGAGTGTGTGAGCTCCAGCAGTAGATTCAGCTGCATTTAGGAAAGGCCGCTGCTTATCTCTGCGCCGCTGCCAGTCACGAAATGCATCGCCTTGTGTAAACAAGAGAGAGTATCACTGGGGCCCCGAGATATTGCGAAAGGAAAAGAAATCAACTGCAGAAATGTGTTTCCAGATTTCCAACGAGCCTCTGATTTGTGCTTGAGGAGCAAAAAGCTGAGAATGCCGTTGTTTTTGAAACCCTGACGCAAAAATGAATGGTGATGAATGGATTTGGTGATCATAAAAAAACAGGCATTAATAGTCTAACGTGCTTGTGGTGTGGATTTAATGTAGAATAAAGAGAAAGAAAAATTCCTCTACATCCCCCAGGTCATCAGTCCATCATTACGAGGAGTAATCACTGAGCTTTGAGAGTGTGTGTGTGTGTGTTTACTCCGGTCAGGGTGTGAGGATGGGAGCAGACAGGAACCCCATGGGGACGTGATCTGGATTACGGAACGTGTGCGTGCTAATGCAGGTCGCTGCCGTCGACGCTCATTTCTGAATGCACTGTGTATGAGCTCTGTTCCTATTTATTGCTGTAACTATATGATCTAAACCGCTGTCCAGACATCAGCTCTCACACTCCCACACACACACACACACATACACGCTCAAACACACTGACACACACTCCTGGGAAAGATGAAGAGCTCTTTCGATACTGATAAATGTGTGTCGCTTTCACTTTATTCATCCTTCTCGGTCGGACATCTGTATCAACCTTGAACCTGCTTCCATCGATCATCCGGCACAAAAGAAGGAGAGCGAGGAAGCAGAGAGGGAGAGAGAGAGAGAGAGAGAGAGAGAGAGAGGAGGAGCGGCGAGTGAGGGATGAGGCTATAATTTAAGGCTAATGGATGTTCTCGATGACTTTGGCCCCTGCTCCTGACTGCAGATGAGAAAGTGACCTGTGTGGGAGGAGGAGAATAAAGCACGGCAGAAAGGAACGGATGAAGGCGACAGAAAGCGCTTTCATTTTTCTTTTCCTTTTTTTTTTTTTTTGGGGGGGTAGAATGTTGCAATCTTTAGTAATGCAGAATGCTAAAGAAGTCAAACCTGTACCGAAACTACAGTAGGATGGAAATTATGCTTCTTCATTTCTTCATTTCTAACGTCACATAAAGATCTATCGTATCCCTACAAAAAGCTTCTTGAACTTTTTCAAGAGATTCGATTATGATTGTGGTCATGTGACTTTGGAAAGCTATTTAAACAAAGTGTACAGCGTATCATGAAGACACGCCCACCTCTGATACTGTATAAAAAAAAAAACGAACATAATTATTTCGTTATCGTTAATAGGAAAGGCAATTCAATCCTAATAGTATTTATGATCTATATAAGCTAATTTTGAGTCACTTTTAATTGTTGCTTCGAAATATCTTGGGGAAATTATGGGAAGTGTTTGCTGCGACTTTGCATCATGCTGTACATCCCTGCTGTTCCAGCGCTCATTAAGCAGCGCGCGGTGTTAAACAATACACGTCAATTACTGTATGCTGCAAAGAAGCAAAAGGATTTTTATTTAAAAAACATGCACACTTTCAGTGTAAACACAGATGTAAACACAATTTTGCCCCGCCCAACATGACTGGCTGTTTATGGCAGTTTATGATGAAATGAAGCAGTTCATGATTTATTTTTTTTGTGTTTAACACATTTGTTAGAAGGTTAGAAATCATTAAAAGGTTAAAGCTCATAATAATCAGCTGATCTTTAATGTAATGAGTGATATTATTATTATTATTATTATTATTATTATGATTTGAGGTTGAAGTCCACGTCCATGTCTGTGTGTCTCTCTGTACAGCAGAACTCTCTGTCTAACTTATTAATACACAGAAATCACATTCTGTAAGGTCGAGTATCTGACGCCTTGTTTACACCAAGTTGTACTTCTTTGGTGCTCAGACAAATACACTCCCTGTTCGGTAATCGGAGAGAGAATCACAGATGAGTAATGGAAAAAGTAGATCGGATAAAGATGAAGTTTTGTACTAAACTGACTTCATAACATCACTGTTCGCAACATCGAACTGCTCATAACGTCCCTTCTACTCAACATTTTAAATTATTTTATAGTGCAGGTTTAACGTCACTCTAGTACCGAAGGACTGGCAAAGTTTCATTAAATTCTGTTCAGCTGGGTTTGTGTGATGCTGTGACAAAATCGGCTGGACAGACATACAGACATACAGACAGACAGACAGAAAATCCTCTGAAACAGGTTTCTGGTCCCCCAATGCATGAAATCTAAAGCTATTGCATGAAAGAATGAGTGTGGACCAACGCACAGACAAAACCTTTCTTTTATTTACTGTATGTAGAAAACTCAGATAGATTTTTATGTGATTTAATGGACACAGCTTATAGTTTCTTTCTTTCTTTTTTAAACATGCAAACCATTTGCCTTTAAGCCATCATTGACTGACGTAGGAAAATGAAAACAGTTTAATTTAGCAACTATCATATCATTTATCATGCTGGGTTTGTAAACAAAAATGACTGAAAGGCAGATTTCAAACCTAATTAAAATTCTTGATATATTAAAATACTTTTTTTTTTCTTTCTTTCTTTTAAGGAAAAGAAAGTAGACGATTACAGGTTTGATCCACATCAGATATTACTTCGCCTTTACTCTGCGCCATCATCTGTACCTCGTTCCTAATCACGAGGGAAAACAATTCAAATGTAAATATCAGATAAATTATGGATCGTTTGCAGGAAAAAGAAAAGAGAGGAAAATGCTACTGTATAATTGCTGTGTTTTAAATGTTTCAGACAGAGAGCTGCTACTGCTAGGGGTAAAAAAAAAAAAAAAAATTCAAAAATTGCTTTTAGTATTTGGGATTCCACTTAATCACGACCAATAAAGGGTCAAATAAAGTTTAATGTAGTTTGAATTTTACTGTGAGATGCAAGATTAGTGCTTACGGCTTTAATTACAGCCATGAAATTGTTATAACTCCACATTTAGCATTACATTAGCTGGCTCGAACGTCCCACTTTATCAGCCTAGAAATATAATTATTCATCCCTCGCAGCCCGGCGATAGCACCGGCTTCAAGCAACTCATTAACTGAAAGGGAAAAAAAACACCCTGGGGTTAAAATGGCTGACTCGAGGACGCACGAGCAGGTGATTTTCAAGCGTGAACGTTTGGACTGGATTTTAGCCTGCCGGTGTCCAGGAGAACTAATGAGAAGTCGTCTAAAGCCGAATGTTAGGGAGGAAGAAATGAGAAGGCTGACAGTTTTTCCCTTTACATTAATCTTATCATGTATGCTCGCTGAAAAAACAAACAAACAAACAAACAAACAAACAAACAAACAAACAATTGAGATCCAAGGCAGGATTTGGACCTGGCAGGACCCTGAAGGTGTGAGGCGACCGTGCTAACCACTACGCCACAAATCAGGATCCGGAACTCTCCAGCACTATGGGGTAATTTACATTAAACATTGCATCATTTTCATGAATGTTATCTAAAAGCAGGCCCAGGTGATTAAACGTGCGACTCGTAAGGTAGCGAGGAGCCGCAAAAAAGAGTACACTTTACTATAAACTGAGCATGATGCCGGGTTCGGCTAGTGTTTCCTCAGGAAATGTCCTTCATCAAGTTCAGAACGCACAGAAAGCAGCGGGTTATAACAGGAGTTTGTCAGTTTGTCGCTTCGTTTACACATGAGCCTTCTAGAAGGTGCATTCGTGACAAAGCGCTGGCACGAGGTGCCGCCGCCGAACAGGAGGTGATAATGTGCTGCTTCTGCTCGACAGAGTTTCCACTCGGATGAACACCGATCCCTTGCTATTGTTAGCTACCGATCAGGCAGAGCGCTTGATGGAGAGAAAGTCAAGTGGACAGAAACCTCCGAAATTAAATAAGGTACTAAATATTTTATTACTTCTATTACTGTACATAATAGAATTTCTGCCGAGTGAAAATATGAGCAGCGTTGACAGAAGACTTTAAGCACAATGCGGTATTGAGGCTCTCTATTTGAACGGTGCAGATGTTTTAAAGTAGGTCCGTGAATGGCGGTCCCGGTTGAGGTGGAGTGGAACGCCTGATCCTTGAACTTCGCCGGATAACTTGGCACCAACTGTCGCAGAAGGGCTGCGTCTGTCTACAGTATGTGACCTGTACACACAATCATTCAGTCAACCAGCACCACTTGCACATTACAGGAACTCGGCTGCAAGTTATTGCCAAATCTCTCCTACAGTCCTGACCTTTCTTCAATTTCCACATGTTTGAGCTATTAAAGGAGTTCCTGGGAGGCCAGTGTCTCAGACATGAATCAGACAACCGAACACGGCTCTGGCGTAGTGAGAAAACTTTCTACATTGATGGTGTCCAAACACTAGTGAAACACTGGGATAAGTGCATCAGTGTAGCAGGAGATTATATAGAGAAATAAAGGGAGTCATTCTGCACAATCGAAAATTCCTTAAACGCCTCTCCTTCATTGATTGCATTGGTTGCAAAAGGTATATGTTGTATTGAATGTTTGTGTATGTAGATTCTTGTAGTGTTATAAAGCACTGTAAATGTTACAGTACAACCTGCCACATAAACTCCACGCTGTTCCATTCTACTGCTTTCTTAAGGGCAGAGCAATATAGTGACATCATTGCTTTAAAAATTATGCAACAATATTCTGAATATTATCAAGTTTTTTTTGTTTTTTTTTATACCAGTGATAAAAAAAAAAAAAAGAACTGTTTACAATAAATAAAAAAGTCTCAATGCTGACTGGTTCCTCATTTTCTGCTGATGAATTCATTATTGTATTTAACATGCGTAACAAAACAAACATTTCAACACTAATTGGGTGCGCGTACTGTATTGTACCAATGCCTGCTTTCCTGGTTTCAGTTTGCCCCTATTTTGCATTAGACGGTCTTTGCTTATTCACGACGAAAGTCCGGATGCTTGGAATAAATCCTGAGCGACATTGATATGAGTTACATGGAAATATTTTGCCACGTGTGGCGTTTATGTGTCTGTTTATTTATTCATATCATTTATATTGCTCCCATATTTCTATTTCTGTGCATATGTTCCGGTGCTGCGCCTGAAGCTGTTTATAAAGCTTTATTATGTGACAAAGACAAAGATGAGATGATCGCCGGTGAATCATGCATACACCCGAGAGAGAGAGAGAGAGAGAGAGAGAGAGAGAGAGATGTGTTAGTCAGATTTACGTTGAACTTCAGCTGATTGTGTGTCGTTGCCACAGGCGGAGAGAGCAGATGGTAAACAAACATGACACACAACGGAAAATCATGTTTCTGTCATGTTACACAAATTCGGTCCAAGATAACCTATTGCTCCTTCACTTCTCTCGCTCTCTCTTTCTATTAAACCCAGACGCTCATCTCCTCTTCATATTGATCTAGAGATTTTTTTTTTTTTCAGTCTGAGAGCAACACGCAGACACAGAGAGTAATATAGCAGTATCGTCTCTCTTTTGTGCCAATAACCCGTCTCTACTTAAACCCTGATGAGAAATGCGTGATGGTGTACACCAGAGGTCCTCAACCCTGAAACTTGGTCCTGGAGGACCAACTGTCCTGCACGTCGTAGTGTTTTCCCTGCTTTATCATACACACTTCAGTTAAGGAAAGGCTGTTAATTAGTTGATTAGTCGCAGTTAGACTAAAGTAAACTTTTCAGGGCAGCTGGTTCTCCAGGATGAGGGTTTGAGGATAATTCGGTGGTACAGTAGGCCAAGGAGAAGGTAGGGCAAGTTAGCATGAGGCAGGTATCAAAAATGTTCAAGATTTGTGTGCCACCGGTCAGGTCCCTCCTCAGGTGCCTATTTGCTATTGACAGTCTGGCCCCTGGGGACGAATTCTCAATGGGCAATGCGGTGAATATCAGAAAAGACGCATTCGGGTGATCTGTGGACCTGCCCCGTTATTTCCACTGGGCTCTTTCACTGTGAAGACTGTTGCCTCTTCTCAGGGTTGTACCCATACACCCATACAATTCTTGGCAGACTTCCACGTGAAGTTCCTTCTGCTCCTGGGTCAGCAGCCTGGGGACGAACACGGGCGCATCTTCGATTCACACGTGAGGATTGCCTGGACTGTTCAATATGACACACGGACAATTGCAGCAATGTCATGGAATGTTCTCCAATGATCACCGTTCAGAAGTTGAGTGGGTTGTTGAACAAGTTGTGGGGTTGAGCTCGCTGAAAGTCTTTCTGATCTCTCGTCGTCTTCCAGTGATGTTCTTCCGCTCTTGAAGCGCGTGTGCCACTTAAAACTCCTCAAACAACCGCAAATTTCACATTCGCTCTTGTTTCTAATTTGCTGTCCATGATGAAATAGCAGACGTGGTCCTAATGTACAGTAACACAGTACAACTTTTTGATACAACCGCTTTCTATTAATTAAAAGGTGATAAGTTTCATAATTGAGCATTTTTATATCAAATACTGACTCTGTGGTGCTTTTATTATTATTATTATTATTATTATTATTATTATTATTATTATTATTATGGACAGCAAACATTTACATATTTAAAAATGAATATATATAGTCCATTAAGACTTTGTGACGCTTCTGTTGGCATTTGTTTGTTCTGGCCTCTTCTGGTTTCACTTCGGTCTTATTTGGTTTTCTGGTTTTAGTTGTTTCAGTTTGTTGTTTGGTGGCCCAGTGGGGTCGTGGTTAGTACTGTGGCCTGACACGTCGAGGGTTCGAGTCCCAGCTTCGGGCTTGTGTTTGTGGAGTTTGCAGGTTCTTCCCTTGATGTTGGTGACATGCAGATCAGGTTAATTGGCGTTTCCCAAACTGCCCAAAGTGTATGAATGAGTGTGTGTGCTTATGCCAGGAATGTCCTGGCACCCTGTCCGAGTTGTGTCTTGCCTTGTGCCCTGAGTCTCCTGGGATACTGTAGGCTCCAGACCTCTCTGACCCTGTACAGCATAACTGCTATAGAGCATGAGTGAGTGAAAGTGAGTTTGTATGTCTGTGTTTCTGGTTAAATAATTAACTACTGTATGTTAAATGAGACGGATGCTTTGCAATTACCATCATTAAAGACGTTCTACAAATAAAATTGATGAGAATTAAGTTTCTGTTTTGTACGGTATGTGCTTGCTTACTGTTAAGCAAAATGGAGGGAATTAATAAATGAATAAAATTGCGAAAATCTGAACTGCTTGGCGAAAGATATACCCTTTACATCACATAAAATACTCATTTCATGAATGTATTTCAGTCCCTGTCTGACGCATCCTGGTGCCTCGCTTTTGGTGGTTCTTGTCACATGGATGCCTCTGGCTTGCTGCCTCATGTGGTTTGCTTGGGATGCATGTGGTGACTGAGGACGGTTCCACTTGATGACTATGAAGATGGCCTTGGACTCGGCTGATGCAGGCGTGATTGCTTGTGACTGCAGTCGCTCAACAGTTTAGGACTGAAATTCCCCAAGTCTCCCCAGATTCTCAGGCAGGTTTTCCTCGCCACTGTCTCTCTCAGCTTTCTCATCAAGGACAAACTGATAGTTGGACCCAATGCATTTTCCTTTACATGTTCTCATTTAGGGCGGCACGGTGGCTTAGTGGAGAGCACTGTCGCCTTGCACCTCCAGGGTCTGGGTTTGATTCCTGGCTCGAGTGCCCGTGCTTGGTGGGTTTCCTCTGGGTAATCTGGTTTCCTCCAACAGTCCAAAGACATGCAGGTTGGGTTAATTGACATTCCCAAATTGCCCGTGGCGTGTGCACGAGTTTGTGAGTGTGTACTGTACTGTATGTGTGCCGTGTGATGGATTGTCACCCTGTTCAGGGTGTATCTCGCCTCGTGGGATAGGCTCCAGGCCCCCGTGACCCTGTATACTGTACATAAATAGTCTACAGAGAGATAAAGCGGTATCGATGATGAGTAGGTGAGATCTCATTTATTTCAATGGATTTTCCATTCTGTAAAGCTGCCTTGCGACACTGACCAAGTGCTATGCAAATAATAGAAAATGTAATTAAATATTGTACGCAATCCTCTGGCTTTTCTATTCAGATCATCTTCTGCACAAATTCACATTTTCATACAGAGCCTGGTTTTATTAGTAGAGTTGGGTTGTGTAATCATTCACTTCAGTGTTTTTTTTTTTTTTCTTTCTTCGGGGAGCATCTCTAGTGACTTCTTGCAGTATCAGGCTGCATCTGTTTTCTTATAAAACACTCTCACACTACAGGGAGTGCTGACTCAGGGCTGCTTCTCCGGCACCTTGTAAACGTAACCTCATCTATAATGCATTTCAGCGTGCAGGTTCTTTTAAAAATCATTTTCAAAAACTCCATGCTTACAAAAAAAAAAAAAAAAAAAAAAAAAAACCCTACACCAGAAAAAAACAGTCATTTTAGCATCCAGCGAACTCAGCTGTACTGTGTGAAGGACGCTTCCCTGGACGGATTTAGAAAAAGAAACATTTCTTCTTTCAAACACCAAACTTTGTTGTGTGAAGATTCCCTGCAGAGGAACGCGCCGTGATTTCACCTCACGTTCGTGTGGCGTCTCCGTCTCCTCCTGCGGCTTCTCCGGCGTTAATAAGGAAAGAGTTCATGCTGTTCAAGCTTTTTTGGTATCCGTGTTAAAGTGAGCAGTGTGTTTGCGTGATACACACTCACCCTGCTGAGGTGAGATGGTTTAATGAGAGTAGCAGTGAAGATGAACCCGGCATGTGTCCAGGCCTGGGTATGCATATGTGTGTGTGTGTGTGTGTGTGTGTGTGTGTGTACCACAATCAATAGTGCCGCTCTTATAAAAAAAAAAAAGAAAAAGAAGAAAAAACAGATAAAAAGAGGAAGAAAAAAAAGAATCAACACAAAGTAAACGAGGTGAGTTTGGATCATCATTCATCATATTCAAGTAGAAGACCATCAAAGCTGCTTGCATAACAATAAAAGTCAAAAACTTCATCGCCCTGGTGGTAAAAAATAACTGCGACTGTCTGCTAACGAATGAAAAGGAGATGTGATGCACTAGTGACTCAGGATGCAGAGCTTGAGGCCATATTCATCATTCTTCTTGTGAACTAATAAAAACCTAAGAAATGTGAAAAAAAAGAAGAAATAAACAGCATGGAACAGCTTGATTTTATGGTGGTGCACTTTAAAAAAAGGAGGAGAGAACAAAGGAGGAGAGAACTTTCACCTGAACAAAGATGTTTCATTAAAACGCAGCCTGAAATAAGAAGATTCTTGAAAAAAAAAAAAATTGATAATAGAATTATTATTATGCTTTAATGCAAAATGAGATAAACATCTAGATCAGACTTCTGGACAAATTTTTTCATCTCTAACATATAAGGTCGTCTAATTTCAAAATCGCTATATAACCATATTTGAGAAGTTTTAAATTTCGAGCAAACTACGACACATACAGGCAGCTGTCTGATTAACAAGCAAGATGGAAATTTTACATAAAAAGCCAATCACGTTGCTTCTTTCTGTCACGTGAAGAGTAAAGCAAAGACAATTCCTGTGCAAGACAGCGGCTGATGTGAGTGGCTGAAAAGTGTTCAAGGGGTTTTGGAGAATGTTGAAGAATGTTGAAAAGAAAGCCTTATATTTTTATTTATTAATTAATTAATGTATGTATTAATTTATATTCCCTCACTCAAATTCTCTGCAATAACCAGAATTCAGACAGCCATCCAGACTTTATTTATTTATTTATTTATTTATTATGTATTTATTCATGCATTTATTTTTTATCTTGTATTTAATTCGTTCATTTATTCATCTATCTGTTGATTACAATTCATTAAGATACAGTGTTTTTCTCATTTTGTTTTGTTTTCTTGCAATGACCACAAAAAATAAATAAATAAACAAGAACCCCGTGTTTGATGATCCACTGCTTCTCTTTAGATGTTTAAGCTCTTATCTGAGCTCTAATTATCCATCTGTATGACAGGGTTTTGGAAAGAGGACAAACCGATGCAAATTACAGCCTAAAGAAGCTAATTATCGTAAAAGAAGGTCAGGTGGATCTACCAGATGTATTCTTAGCCCTGACACCCTGAACTCTATCATTATTCGTCCAGATGTGAAAAAAAAAAAAAAAAAAAAAATCTCAGTAATTTGCAACTCGTCATTAAATCGCACATTTAATCAGCTTTGGCAAAAAGCTAGAATTATACCGTGTCAAGTCGAAGGTTATTCATGTTGGATAAAAGGACGTGGCAGACTGTACTGTATAAGCGCACGTGTAATGATGTTACAGAACCCACTTGCTTTACCTTTTACCATTATTGATAGCTTTTCTCTATTATTATTTCTCATTGTTTAGTCTCATTAATCTTAGTTAGGTAGTAACATTAGCTAGTTTTTGTTTTGCTAATCTAATCTGGGAATTAAAGAGTGTATGTGTGAGTGTATTATACGGTAGTTTGTCCTAGTTAGCGTTGGAAGCTATGTATCTCTGTTACTCACTTCCTCATCCTCTTTACCGCTTATCCTGTACAGGTTCGCCAGAAGACTGGAGCCTGTCTCAGGTGACTCCCCTGGATGGGATGCCAATCTTTAACAAGGGAACACACACACTCTCGCACGCTATGGGGAGTTTGGAAACACCAATGAGCCTAATCTGCATGTCTTTGGACTGTGGAAGGAAACTGGAGGAAACTGACCAAGCAGAGGGAGGACATGCAAACTCCATGCAGACTGACCCTCGACCCTGAAGATATGAGGCTCCGGCGCTAACCCCTACCCTTCATTTTCAAAATAAACAAGATAGGTCATGCCCAAAAAAGACATCAGGGCTACAGCAGAACCTCAGTGTGCAAATGTATTCCCTTCTGGAGGCGAGTTCTAAAGGGAATTTCGTACTGTGAAACGCATTTTCCCATAGGGAATAATGTAAATGCAGATAATCCGTTCCAGCCGCACAAAAAATATTACAAATATTACCAATTTCCAACACTATAATCATATTATTGCATATAAAATCTATTAAAACATTTAGCAAAGACATGTAAATTAAGTAAAATATGAAATAAATAGACATTAAACCACTCACTTAAAATTAATTTATCATTCCTCTTGTCACCGGCTGCTTTAAAAAACAAACTGAAAGCAGCTCTCTTTTCTTCTTGCTATTGTCCTTGCTAACATTCTCCATGTGTCCAGTGCTACTGTATGTCTTCACTAAATCTTGCACAAAATGCAAAAAAAAACCCAAAACACATACTGTACAGAGAAAAAGTTTTCCCGCTTGGCTTTCCACTGACGCTAACAAGTTTTGATACTGTCGGTTCCTGGATGTTCCTGGATGCGACCAGCTCGGTAACTCGATGCCATAAATGCTTCACATGCCTCTTGCCTCAAATTCAAAAGTTTACTTAGTTACCACTGTAACACATGATTTTGCTTTGCTAACCGTGACGGCTAGCTTTGATTTCCAGCAAGAGTGCTTCTTAATAAAAGATAATTTTGAATCAGTGTGTGTAAGAAAGGCTCGACTGTTCCTCCTAACATATTACACTTTAGCACGAAGCAAATCCTGCTAATGGCTCGATGTGTGTTTTTAAACATTTTTTGTTCTGCATTTCAGCGCTCAGTTCTGCTTGCCATTGTCGTTCCTCATGTAAAATTTAGACTGCACATTAAGGCCTTGTTAAAATTCACTTTCTCCCACGCACTCTCTTTCACTTCTCGCCCATTTTCACTTAAAATATGGCACGCTTTTGTGAAACGGTATCCATAACAGTAATAAATACTTCCATGCACACTTATCACACATCTACTCCTGTCTCGCTCTTTAGATTATAAAACAAGGGGGGGGGAAAACTGAAAACTCGCCTCCTCCACACTCGAGAGAAATGTTCCCCTTAATGACAGCTGGCAAGGAATTTGATTGACGGATTTGAACAATGGGTAATCTGGGCCGGTCTTGGCACACACAATGAACCCGTAATGAGGTGTGTGTGTATGTGTGTGTGTGTGTGTGTGTGTGTGTGTGTATGTGCAGGAGAGAAAGAGAGAGAGAAAGAGATGGCGATAGAAAGATGGGGAGAGAGATAAACAGAATGATATGCAGAGCAAGAAAAAGGGAAAGAGAGAGATGTGTAAAGGAGAAAGATGGGTGAGACAGATAAAGAAAGGAGAGAAGGTAGAAAGGAGAAAGTAGTGAGATGGAGGAGACAGAAAGATGGGAAAGGAGAAATGAAGAGAAAGAGAGAGAGAGAGTTGGAGTGGATGAGAAGGGAGAGAGAAGATATATATATATATAGAGAGAGAAATAGGAAAAGAATAAAAGAGAAAAAGAAAGATACTGTATGAAAGCGATAAAATGGAGGAAGCAGAAAGATAGTGAGATATGGAGGGGATGATTATATACAGAGAGCAAAATGGGGACGAGAGATGAAGGGGGAGGAAAAGAAAGAAAGAGAGAGATGGAATAAGAGAGAGAGGGGGATGTAGAGATGGAGAAAGGAGGACATGAAAAATGGAAAAAGGGATGAGGAGCGAGCAGGGGACAAGTGCTGGAGGGGATGAGAGAGAGAAAGAGAGAGACAGATCAACACTGGTTTGAAGCAGAGTCTTTCATACAGAAGAAGTCCATTAGCGTTAGTCTTTAAGAGTTTTACATTTTGAAACGTTCCGCCGGAGCTCCTAACCGCATCGCCGTCCTGAGCTCCACAGTCACACGCCTCTCTGAGGCAGCCAGATGTTTCGTACCTGATGTCAAAGCGTCCCACAGCTCCAGCGCTGGTGAAGACACTGTCGCTACTGTCTCTCCATGCTTACACTTAAACCTCCTGTTTAGCTTAACCATGAAACCCGTCTGAGAAAAGACATTTCACCTGTTCAGTTTTTCAAGTCGAGTGGAACCGTTCCGGTGGAGATTCTAATCTCATTTTCAGAGAATGGAGGCACGTTGGAGACGATCATTCACTCTGCAGGTGCATGCAGGTGGAAAACTTGCACCATAACTCCTTTTAGCGGTATTCCATTTTTAGTCAGGAGGTCTTCGACTGAAGCTTCTCCAAAACAACACAATGGCTTTGATTTGTTCACGCGACAGAAAAGTTCCCTGTAGCACCAAGACCAGAGCTTCCTGGATGGAGCTGTCAAGTGTCTCCTCTATTTCTATTGTAGTTAAAAAAAAAGTCTCCCAAAGAAAGCTGGTAACTTTTTCACGTCACTAATTAACTGAATCGAGTCTTGAAACTGCTCTTTAGGATTCACTCCCCTTTCTCCGTTAGAGTCCCCGAGCGACTGCCTGATCTCTGATCTCTGACAGATCTAGCCAGCTTGAATCTAAAGGAATAACCATTAATCCCTCCTTCAGAACTCATCTCAGCTTCCATTGCCTGGTTAATTATTATTCTTTTTTTTCTTTTTCTTTCAGAACTTCAGTTAAAAAGCGTCTGCTTCCATCTTAATATCTGTCCTTCCAGTAGCTCTACTACTACGAACCTGGGAATGTCGGGTTTGTCCCCCATGGCTTGTATCACACATCAGGTCCTTTCCCAGAAGAAATCCCAGTCATCCACACAAGGTCACCCACTGTGTGCATCCTGAGAGCAGAGGCTTTGCTTGTCAACAGGCAAAGAAGACAACTTCTTGCAGCCCAAGGCCAGTAGGGGCTGAAAAAATGTATGTATTATTTATAAGATAATGCTGATCAATGCTGGTTGGAAAGGCTGCCTGAAAACCTTTGCCTAGGGCACGGACAGACTCTGGAAACATCTCTGCCTAAGAGGGCCGGGTGTGTTGGGAATGCCAGTCCCGTCTAACCTGAGGTGAGATGTAGGGCATCAGCAGCTCTGAGATTAGTCTTTTGAATGTTGTGGAATGTGTAAAAAGTCCAAATTACATTTCTAAATTTTATCAGCAAGTCAAAGTCATCAGACACAGGGTGCTTAATTAATGATAACTTGGATCCATTAGGGTTTTTTTTTTCTTCCTACAATTGTTATTTCCTTAGAACTACTTTAGATATTAAGGCTATTGAGAGGAATCGCAAGCATAAATCGATCCTAAATTCAAAACTCCACAAACTTCCTCTACACTCGCTAAACAGTTCACCGTCGTGCCATGTCGGCGTGGAAACCTATCAAACACACTAGCATATTGAGTCACTATGCCTTACAGCTGGTCTCTTAGTGCTGGTCTCTCACACACGCACAAAACCTGTACGTAAATGTGACATACGCTCTCAAATGTACCTTTTTCATATCGGTTAGCATTAATGCTGCATTACCCATAACGCCGTGATGATGGAGATGCATTCTGATCTAGCCCTCGGTTCAGCTGAGTCTCAACGTTTCTTCCTATCGTCTTCTCAGTGCCACCGTCACCCTCAGCTTGCTCATCAGGGACAAACTGGAAATGATCATTTATGCTAAAAACCATCACCACAATATGGATGGGTTACAAAACTCCAACTAGCCGAGCCACGTGTCTGTCCTGCGCCTTATAACTTACTGTGGATTCATGCTTTTTAACTGTTCCCCCATACATTCAAGGTTATTATTATTATTATTATTATTATTATTATTATTATTATTTTTCCCTCTAGAAAACATGAAGCAAAGTGCACTAGGGGTGAACATGTCCTGGCATCAGAGGGACACATAACTTCAAAGCGCTTTACAGAATGAATTCAAATACGACATCATTTAACAAATGTGCGCCAGATTCATTCAATTTGATCATATCAATAAGTGCTAATCATGCTTAATGTATTCAAGGGATTTCCATTGAAATACTCAAACACGAAATAAAATTAAGGAAAAAAAGATGGATTTGACAGATTTCTGGCTGTCTTCTCCGTATCGCTCACATTATAAAGTATGAAAGTTTCAGTTACAGTACAACACTTTGGGATTTCACAGATATCACTGTCCTATGGATGTTGCAAGTCGTTTCTGGACCACGTCCTTATTCCTCCACACATCAATCATTCACTCATCGTCTAGACCGCTTTATCCTGTATGCAGGCTCCTGTACCCCAGGAGACTTAGGGTACGAGGCAGGGCACAATACATACTGTACAGTAGGGTTTAGGGTGCCAATCCATCACATGGCACACACACTGTACACACGCAACAGGCAGTTTGTGAACACCGGTTAACATAATCTGCATGAAGAAACCGAAAAACAAGAAGGAAACCCACTAATCTCTGGTGACTTTTCTTGTATGCTTGTCTTTTAAGCAAGAATTCTTTTTTGAAGCACTTAAAATATTTTACCATCACCCTGCATTGGATTATTGCGAAATCCTTTCAAATGAAACACTAAAAAGTCTCACTTTGACCATTTTATTTAATTCCTTATTTGTGTGCCAGAGGAAAAAAAAAAATGTACAGCACTATATTCCACTGTGCTTGTAGATTTCAGAATGTACAGTACAACCCATCATTGTTCCGCATTTGCAACCCTGACCTTGTGTTTGTTTGTTTTTTCATTTCATATCATATAAAATGCAAACTATTTCTTCTGATCTTTACATCTTTGCATTTTAAACTTTCTCTGCTTCTACACTCTCGCACAATCTGTCTCATGATCTCTGTTTCACTGTGAATATTTTCTCTCTCCTTCTTTAAACCTCGGTTCTTTTAAAGACACTCGACGCTATCCTCCTCTCTCAGCTTCTCAGCTGTGTTTTTTTTTTATTTATTTATTTATTTATTTATTTTTTTTTACCCCTCCTCTGTCTCTGTCCTGTAATTCTAAGCTATCGAAGCTAACCAGCGCCCTCTCCTGACGGAAATAGGTAGAAACATCCATATTAAGGGCTTTGTGTGCTAAATAAGCACAAAAAGAGACATTTTTTTTTTTTTTGCGAAATAAAATGATGCATTAGCAAGTAAAAGTATAAATATGTTATATATCCTTGAGAATGTAGTTGTGTGCAGTATGTGTAAAAAAAAAAATTAAGAGAGTGCGGAAGTGACGTGAGGAGGAAAATAATGCTTACTTATGACAGATGTTAATGTGAAGCAAACTTGGTTAATGGGTTGCTTTCTGATGCTCTGTTGCATAACAATGAAGCCCCACCACTTGTATAATAAATCACACAAATATGCCGTATTTATGAACACAAAGTTAATCACCAGCGATTATTACTGTACCTGATTATTATTCTGCTGAGAATGCTTCGTCTAAATATTTCGATTTTTAAAGTGTCTTTTAAGTGTTTTTTCATGATTTGCTTTTGAGTGTTTTTTGTTATTTATGTTTTATTTATTTGTATTTAGTAAATATTTATATTATTTAAATCGTACATGGAGGTACATGGTTAGAGATACGATAGAGCCTGAGCTAGTGCTTGCATATTACGGTAGTTAGAAGATCCTGAACGTAAAGAGCGTTTTTAAATTTCATCTGTAAAACGTTTTGTCTAGATTTGCAACGGATCACAGGAAATCGCAAAAACCATGCAAAACTGCAGAACGGCGGGAACTCCTATAAAACTGACAAAGGCTGGAAATTAAGACTAAAGTGTCCACCCCAGTGCAAGGATACAGCTCATTTCTCTCCATTTTTTTTTCTTCTTTTACTAGAGAGATTATTGACCGCTTTGCCCTCCATCTTTCCTGCTTAAATAATTCAGGCGACCGAAATGAAGAGTTCTTTAATCCGACACTGATCCGTTGCCTCGGGAGAGTAGCTGCAGATTAGCCCAGGACTCGGGAGTCGCTCAGCTCGTCTAAAAGATGTCAAGCTCACATATGCTATTGTCTGGCTTGTACTAAAGGTCAGGCATGTCCTTGCGAGTGAATAAGAGCTTCTAAATTTAAACACGGGGGAAAAAATAACCAGCTCTACTGCTGTTCTCACGATGCCCTTGTAGACTTCACTATTAATCTTTCTGCTGAAATTACATCATCGTCTTCAGGATCAATACAAGTCATTTTTAAAGGTCACTATAAGGAAAGGTTTTTTTTGTGTTCACTAATAATGATACTGATAACGTTATTATGCTACTGTGCAGTAATCGATCAGGGGTGTCGCACTGGAGAGGGGTGTGTTTTGTTACACATTATAGTACCGTACCTTAAACATTTCACCCCTATGACACATTTTAACAATTTTACAGCAAAATGAGATGAAGTAAGTGAGCGCAAAATGAGAAAAACGAGTTCATCACCTGTCTCTTGTACACAAATCGCTTTTGGGTATTTTAAGTATTATTATTAATGTTTTTTTTCCCTTGTTTCAGCAAAGTGTTTTCACCACAGCATCCCTCACAGTGATGATATGTACTGTATATACAGTAACATGGTGTTTAAACAACATCCAAATTGCATAATGTAATCTTTCACAAAACGTATTTATAAAGTGACACAATCTGAACCTTCATTTTATCACTGCAATGGCAGTAAAAGAGTGGACATGTCCTTTCCCAGGCTTCAACATTTCCCAAAAACCCTTTTGAACACATTCACACCACTGTATATGGTATGGTATATGCTTTTTGCATTTTGTATTGCGTCTCCGCTTTACTGATCACATGACAGAAAGATGCGGCATGATTTGCTCTTCAATTCAATTCAATTCAGTTCAATTTTTATTTATATAGAGCTTTGAACAATTTCAGTCATTGTTGCCAAGCAGATTTACAGAATTCAGAATAACAATAACAAAATAAAATATGAAAATAAGTTTTAAAAATGTAAGAAACTATGTATAACTTGTAATTTTCAGTTTGTCCCTGATGCATTATGTAAGTTAAGGGGGACGGCGGGAAGTAAAAACTCCCTGAGATGGCGATAGGAAGAAACCTTGAGAGGAACCCTACTCAACAGGAAACCCATTCTCATTTGGATAGTATATACTGTATTTTTTTTTTTCTGTTAAAGTTAAAGTTAAGAAAAAAGTTAAAGTTATAGCCGCATCTATGCAGCTCCAGAAAATAAATCAACATCTTCTGTCCAGAACTCAAGAGTGCTATCGTAAGAATCAAATAATTAAATTTGATACAAAATGGCTCGACTTTTTTATAGAAAGAGAAGAATGCATAGAAGTTGTTACAGAGTAGATTATTTTTAAATGCATTATACCAAAGATAAAGCTCTCAAACATATGACAAATTTATTCAGAGATCATTGACTGGTGATAATTAGACAGTGATAAACAATGTGAAAAAAAAAAAGAAACAGGTTGTTTGATTGCAGATGTACACCATGGTTAAGAAAATAGCCAGACTATAATTTAAACTTTGTTGTAGGTGGTTAAAGATGATTCCTCTGGAGCCTGTGGGTTGTAGAATGCAGGATTGTACATCGGCTGTGGATTCATTGGCTGTGGATTCATCGAATGTGGATTAATCGGCTGTGAATTCATTGGCTGCGGATACATCGGCTGTGAATTCATTGGCTGCGGATACATTGGCTGTGAATTCACTGGCTGCGGATACATCGGCTGTGAATTCATTGGCTGCGCATACGTAACCTGTAAGGAAAAGATTTTGTAAAACACCATCAGAACACTTAAAATTTTGTTTAAACACCCATGGTTGTTTTTGGTTGAAAGAAAAAAGAAACTACAGGTGAACCTGACAATGACACACCACATGCAAACATGTCGAACAAGAACTACAGAGCCACATTTGTAAACAATTAAATCAAAGTATTTATGAGACATGGCAGTTCATCACATACTGTATATATCACCCATTAAGACACAGCATGATGGTGCTCGGTAGGGGCAGTGGTGGCTCAGTGGGCTAAGGCTCTGAGTTACTGATCGGAAGATCGGCGGTTCGATTCCCAGCTCAGCCAGGTTGCCATTGTTGGGCCCTTGAGCAAGGCCCTTAACCCTAACTGCTCCAGGGGCGCTGTACCATGGCTGACCCTGCGCTCTGACCCCAGTTATGCTGGGATATGCGAAGAAGGAATTTCACTGTGCTGTAATGTATATGTGACAAAATAAAGGCTTTACTTTACTTTACTTTATGTGGCTCCCTGCATCAAGCACGAAAAATGGGCCAGGGGGCCCAGGTGCAGCAGGGTTCAGGGTGAAGAGGAACCCCCGACCAAGTGTCAGTGGGGGTTGTGGAAGCCTTGTGGAAGCCAAGAGGAGTCCTATTAGCATTACAGAAGGCCATAGTAGTCTTGTTAACCACATGGAAGGCCATATTATATCTGAGAACCCTGTCTGTTCTGAAGGCCGTTCTGCTCGGAGAACCCTGCTGAGGGTCCAGTCTGCTCTGAGGCACCTGTGCCATGCTCTGCACCATCTGAGCTACTCTTGAGCTTCACTCCACCTGCCAGGTTCAAGGTTTGTGCCCTGCCTCCCAGGTTCTCGTCTGTGCCTTGCCTCTTGGGCTTGAGGATTTCATCTGTCCTGTGTTTTCCAGGCTTGAAGACTTCATTTCTGCCCTGCCTCCTGGTTTGGGAGACTTCCTGCTTGATCTTCTGCCCAGGCCTGTGTTCGCTCTGCCTCCCATTTGGAAGACAGTGTGTGCATGCTCCGCTGATTTTAGGTGGTGGTATGGCATACTGTATATTCTGTTGTCTGAGAGGGCCAAGTCTGATTAAGGACTTTGGGGTCCGTGTTGGACATTCGGACACTCTGGAGTAGTGCCTCTGGGGGTTATGTCAGGATTAGCTCCTAGAGTGCCTTGTGTCCAGAGTCTATAGTTTCAGGATGGACTTGAACTCCCAAATTGCACCTTGGTCACATGCCGAATGCATTTACTTGACGTTTGTTTGACAAAGTTTATGTTTGACCAGATTATAAATACTCTCGAGTTCAGTTTATATATATAAAAACGTATAAATAATAAATGCTTTACATGCACTCACACACACACTTGGTCACAATGTTATGATAAATACGCATGTTGACTATATGAGTGACACACATGCATCGAGACTGAGCATGTGATCACGTGACCCTTGGCAGCCAAAGCATGTACGTACTACAGTACTCATATGTCAAGACCTCGCTCGTTTATCAAGTTGAATTTATTTAAAAATTGTGCTTGTCTTACCAAATGCTTGCAGGCCAAGTTACTCACAATCCAAAGTGTATATGTATATTATATGCATATTGTAATGCTGTAATAGTAAATATTACTTACTGTGGTCTCAGTACAGCAGGTGGCTTTACAGGCAAAACAAGAAGTGCAGATAGAGATGATAAACTCAAGCAGAGAGAAAACAAACAGGACTCCATAGATTCCATTCCACTGGCCCAGACAGACAGACAGACAGACAGACAGACAAATTTAAAGATATGTAAATATGCAAGAACATAAGTTAATGGATTTACATTTAATTGGGATTGAGGATAATATAAGGATATAAGGATATATAATGTTAGTGGTTTGAAATTGCATAAAGAGCCATAAAAATGCCACTGAATATATTTCTTTCTTTTTTCAATGTACAAACACTTTTAAAAACACGTATACAAAAGTACAAACAAAATAAAAAGTCACCCTATCTGTAAATGGAAATGCAAGAGTAAAAATTCATCTGAAGATAGCTACCAAGTAGAATTTAACATTCTGTGTCATCAGTGAGATACGTACCAGATGCACGGTGGAATAATTACAATAGTAGTTGCTGTTATAGTAATAGCTGCGACACCATGGAGTTAATATTGACCCAAATATCATGTCCGCTACAAACAGAATGAGAGCAATAGCTGCAGCCACAGCACTGACCACATTCATTCCCAGTGCAGCTTTCACCTAAAACAAGACGGAATATGAAACAGTAACATATAACAGGATAAATACTTTTTTTCATTAAACTTCACATTATGGCAGAGATCTCCTAAACTCTGCATTCTGATTGGTAAGGAGGTATTAACTAAATATAACAGAAATATCAGACTCTATGACATGCCGCTGTATTGAATATCAGCACTGTTGTGATGCGGTCATAAGCATGCAGGCAAGTACTGAAGGCATCACAGCAAAACAACGCTCATATTCAGTACAACAGCATGACCTTGAGTGTGATACTCCTTTTATGAAACAATTTCACAAACATCATTTATTATCAACAGATTATGATTTGTTGATTCAAAAGAAGCAGATCCGTTAATTGAAACTCTGCCACATTCAGATTGGGCAGATCTGCAGATGGTTACGGAGGCACCTCCATGTACGGTTGCTAGACGACAAGGCCGTGGGTGCAATCAGCGCGAATGGGCTGTACCTGTAAGCGCGTCTATTTAACGCCCTGGAAACCGGCACATTAGGTAGCATCAGGTATGAGAGCACGTCGCTCCAGTAATAGGGCCATGGCAAGGACAAAAGCAAAGACAAAGACTCAGTCAAGCCCAAGTCCACACAAGAAGCTGGCTTTCTGGGGAGAGGGAGAGCAACACGCCATCTACTGTAATAACAACTAACAACCATGCACTGTATTTTCAAAGAAAAAGTTATAAAGACATAAATAAGACATAAGCCCTTAGAATCCAGAATGGACAAGAGAACTTTATTTTTTCTTCTAAAAGCCCCCTCCTGTCTCAAGGAAATGGAGAACCTTTGCTTTGTGTTTTCGGTTATCTTTAGTTTCTTTTAAGTTCTCAACTAATATCCCCCACACTATCTCAGACCGGCATGGTCTTCCTGTACGTACGTGTCACAAGCACTCTCAAACATTTCTATTTCGCTGACCCACTCAAGCCCTGCATAAAGGCTCTTATAAACATTATTACATCTCGTAGTGCAGCTACTGAACCTGCGCTATGTAACAGTTTGTTCATATTACCAACAGTTTGTCTAGATAATGGTTGCCAGTAGTTACCTTACTTATATTTTTACTTATATTACTTATTAATTCTTACTAGTACTATGTAGCCAAAAGGTGAGAAGAATAAACATTGAGATAATGACTTTTGAAAGATGTTTTTAATAATAAAGAAATAAAACATAAACAAACAGACTTATCATGAAAACAAATTAAACAACAGTCTATACCAACAAATCAAAGAACTATGAACTGAACTAAACAGACATGAAAGGAACTAACAGATTAACCAGCATGATACAAGTATAATCCAACAGATGCAAGACAAAGGAAACAGAACGAAAACAGGCCATTTATAATCAAACTAATGAGCCACCTCAGTTCAGGTGAGTGCTCCCATCACCTGACCGAGGTGCACTCTGGGAAATGAAGTTTAACTAAACTGAATTAAAAAAAAAAAAACTCTGGGCGCCTGGCGCGTTCTATGGGTTAACCCTGACAAGTCATAAGAAACTTATGATATTTACTAGTTTTTTCATTTATTCTGCTGTAGAATACCAGCAAACTTACCAATTCTGGGTTAAGTCCTAAACAGTGTTAAATGTAAATCTAGTGCATTATGTGCACAATCCCTTGTTCCACACACCACGTAGTGCCCTTGATCAGGGGTTAGAAAGGAATTAGGGATTCAGCCTTGTGTAAAAAGCTAGTTAGCTTGGTAACGCATATTAGCCATAGCAGAACCATACAAACAGTTTAGGGGTGCTTCAGAAGATCTTAGAAGCCATTGCTAAGGACACTAGGTGGTGTTTAAGATGACAAAATGTTATCAGATGTGTTTTCTTGCTGAAAGTGCTTCTATGACTCATTTTTAAATGTGGAACCCTCTTTTCAATACTGCGGACCGTACAGACCTATTTTCTACAGACATTACAGATCTTCTGGTAGATGCAATGAGTTAGCTAGTGGGGAACACCAGGCAAGGTGTTTTCTGTAAGGAAGTGAATTGTAAGTAACTTTTTTAGGACAGACTATTTTTTCACATTTGTGTTTCTTGCTAACATGACCAGCCAAAAAAAAGATCAAATAAACTGCTTGGGCAACAACTTGTTTACAGCTACTATAATTAGAAAGAACTTTAATGTAATGTAAGTATGATGCATCTTTGTTTTAATTAATCAGTAGCAAATGTCTGCAACATGTGAGAAATTCAGGAAAACACAATTTTGGAATTAAATAATTAACTGAAGTGAAATGAAACTGATTACATTTTTAAAATTATAGCGTATTACAGCGTATTGCTGTACTTTATGTAGGGTAGGTCTCAGTAAGTGGTTTACCATTTGTTGATGGTACATCATTAGCAGTAGTGCTCATTGTGTGTTTTTCTTTTTTTTTCTTTTTTTTTTGCAGGGAAATTTCCCACTGTGTATACAGACATGCAAGAACTAATCACACCTCCAAAGGTTCACTTTTCTTTTGACTGAGTATAGATTAACATGTTGTTAAATTTTTCAGACTGGATGTTTCACTTCATCCTACTGCATTAAAACAAAAACAATGTTATTAAAATTTTAATGAAAAGTGGCTAAACCGCAAAAAGACAAACTGGAAATTATTAGTCCATGGGTACATACCACACAGGAATTAGAGTTGTTCACTGCAGCAACTGACAGAGCTCCAGAAGATATAAACTGTTTACAACAAAAGCAACAACACTGTTAATCAAATGCTAACAAATAAGCAATATTATACATTGAGATTTAAAGCCACTTGCATAATTTTACACTCAGGCATCAGGTGTATACATTATTATTATTATTAATAACTTATTTTCTAAGATTTTCAGTAGATGTACGGAAGAAAACCAATAAGAATAAAGCTTTAAAGTGTAAGGGACCACCACTAGAGGGCACTGCTGGTATGTCTGTCTGTTTTGTAGATTTTGTTGATCGACTCAGTTTCCCAGAAGGCACCTCGGTGAGGTGATGAGAGTGCTCACCTGAACCGAGGTAGTTCATTAAAGATTCTATAAATAGTAGTTTGTTCTGGGACACTGTGTCGAGCATTGTTTGATTGTTTTTGTAAATATATCACTGTCAGGTGGGCATTCTTTTTTGGTTTTGTTGCAAGTTCTTTGAGTTTTATATTTTAGTTATATTGTTTAACCTTTGTTTTCAAGAGGCCTCTAGTATTGGTTTTCTGTATGTTCCTTGTGTTAGTGGATTCATGGAGCTGTCCTGTTCAGTGTTTAGTTAGGCTGTGTCTCCTCCTGTGTAAGTACTGTTCTGTGTGTCCCTATCGTCGGTCTTCTTGTTTAGTTCTTTGCGTGTAGCTTCCCTAGTCTGTTTAGATGTGTGTAGCCACATGAGTGCTTAGTCGCTAGCAGGGTTAGCCGCTAGTAGGCCTTGGCTGCTAGTAGGGTTAGCCCCTAGTGGGATTGACTGCTAGTAGTTTTGGTCACTAGTAGGTTAGCTGCTAGTTTGGAATAGCCTCATGTGTGCCTTGCCTCTTGTGTTCCAGTTCCTTAGTAGGTCAGTACTAACCTGGTTAGCCACTAACTCCCTTACTTACTAACCCGGTTAGGTCAGTATCCAGTATATCAATATTCTGTGTAGCTACTAATCCAACTAACCACTAACCCGTGCAGGCTCGTCCCGTCTCTAGCCCATGTCTCCCTGGTCCCGTCTCTAGCCCCTGTCTCCCTGGTCCCGTCTCTAGTTCCCTGTGTCTCTTTAGTTAGTTCCAGCTCCATGACTCTCTGTGTCAGGTCTTAGTACATGTGTTCCGGCTTTAACCTGGTGTAAGCTCTTATCGTGTATGTTTGCTTAGAGAGCTCCAGTGTATCTCTTAGCCTTTGATTCTAGTTTCAGATCATTGTTTAAGTTTCTACAGTCATTCCCAAAAGTTTTGAGAATTACATAAATATTGGAAATTGGAAAAGTTGCTGCTTAAGTTTTTATAATAGCAATTTGCATATACTCCAGAATGTTATGAAGAGTGATCAGATGAATTGCATAGTCCTTCTTTGCCATGAAAATTAACTTAATCCCCCCAAAAAACTTTCCACTGCATTTCATTGCTGTCATTAAAGGACCTGCTGAGATCATTTCAGTAATCGTCTTTTTAACTCAGGTGAGAATGTTGACGAGCACAAGGCTGGAGATCATTATGTCAGGCTGATTGGGTTAGAATGGCAGACTTGACATGTTAAAAGGAGGGTGATGCTTGAAATCATTGTTCTTTCATTGTTAACCATGGTGACCTGCAAAGAAACGCGTGCAGTCATCATTGCGTTGCATAAAAATGGCTTCACAGGCAAGGATATTGTGGCTACTAAGATTGCACCTAAATCAACAATTTATAAGATCATCAAGATCTTCAAGGAAAGAGGTTCAATTCTTGTTAAGAAGGCTTTAGGCCATCCAAGAAAGTCCAGCAAGCGCCATGATCGTCTCCTAAAGAGGATTCAGCTGCGGGATCGGAGTGCCACCGGTGCAGAGCTGCTCAGGAATGGCAGCAGGCAGGTGTGAGCGCATCTGCACGCACAGTGAGGCCAAGACTATTGGAAGATGGCCTGGTGTCAAGAAGGGCAGCAAAGAAGCCACTTCTCTACAAAAAAAAAACATCAGGGACAGATTGATCTTCTGCAAAAAGTATGGCGAATGGACTGCTGAGGACTGGGGCAAAGTCATATTCTCGGATGAAGCCTCTTTCCGATTGTTTGGGGCATCTGGAAAAAGGCTTGTCTGGAGAAGAAAAGGTGAGCGCTACCATCAGTCCTGTGTCATGCCAACAGTAAAGCATCCTGAGACCATTCATGTGTGGGGTTGCTTCTCATCCAAGGGAGTGGGCTCACTCACAATTTTGCCCAAAAACACAGCCATGAATAAAGAATGGTACCAAAACACCCTCCAACAGCAACTTCTTCCAACAATCCAACAACAGTTTGGTGAAGAACAATTTTCCAGCGTGATTGAGCACCGTGCCATAAGGCAAAAGTGAGAACTACTGTAAGTGGCTCAGGGACCAAAACTTTGAAATTTTGGGTCCATGGCCTGGAAACTCCCCAGATCTTAATCCCATTGAGAACTTGTGGTCAATCCTCAAGAGGCGGGTGGACAAACAAAAACCCACTAATTCTGACAAACTCCAAGAAGTGATTATGAAAGAATGGGTTGCTATCAGTCAGGATTTGGCCCAGAAGTTGATTAAGAGCAGCCCAGTCGAATTACAGAGGTCCTGAAAAAGAAGCACCAACACTGCAAATTCTGACTCTTTGCATAAATGTCATGTAATTCTCGATAAAAGCCTTTGAAACGTATGAAGTGCTTGTAATTATATTTCAGTACATCACAGAAACCACTGAAACAAAGATCTAAAAGCAGTTTAGCAGCAAACTTTCTGAAAACTAATATTTGTGTCATTCTCAAAACTTTTGGCCATGACTGTATGTTTTAGTTTCTTTATTGTTCATGTTTTGTTCTGTTTGATTTGTTCTATTTGTTTATTAAAAGACACTTTAAGTTTATCTGCCTCTCTGCATTTATGCCTGCCCTATTTTGCCCACGGCAACCACATCAGCCGGTCTAGCCAGTAGTTACAGCCAGATCCTGACCAGAAAGTGGTGTTCAGCAGTTTTGTTCAAATAATGTCATGTATCCTCAAAATAAATATAGATGTACCTGAAAAAAGAGACCATTGTATTGAGCTTTTATTAATAGTTTCATTTTTTTAGGTAAATTTCTGTGAAGTTTACTTCGACTAAACTTTTACTTGTAAATTTAACTCTAAATCATCTAGCCCGCCACACTTTAAACAATGTTTGAAGCAACATTGAGAAACAAACAAAACACAGAATTTCCAAAATGTAAAAGAAAATTGAAAGAATATGATACAAAAAAAAAAAGTAAAAAAAAAATAATAAAACAGTCCAGGGTAAAGGGGACATCAATCTCATCATAATGCTAATGCCACCATTCTTCAATGTTATGATTTGTAGAAGTTAATGTGGAAATATAACACACGATCAGTGATCCCCACAGAGTGATTCCACTGATGATCCCTGGCGAAAGACTGAACGTGGACAAAACAATTCCAAACAAAAAAGTCCAAATGCCAATCATGATCTGTACAGTCTGTCGACAAAAAAAAAAATAAAATAAAAATACAAACAGATTAATTTACAGGTAAAATATATAATTTTATTTAAGCACTACTATAAAGACATTTTACCCCTAATGCTTTGGGTTCGCCTTTCATAAAAGCTGTGAGTTGAGACAGTTGGTAATTAGGTGGAGCTGTTACGGGGTTCATGATGAGGAAGAGGAGTTGAGTTGGATCTCTAGAAACAGACATAAGAATTTTTTCAAAGCTGCATAAATGCAGCTGTACATATACAGTCTTATGCAGAATTTTGGGTACCCCTACATAAATAACATATTTTGGTGATTTTTTTATTGAAAAGCTGTTAACACAAAATCTTTTAGAAATAGAAAAAAATGCAAAATATTGATTCATAGTTATTTCTCATGCTAAAAATCGAAGAAAAATAAAACAAAAATATTATTAAAGCACTGTGCAAAAGTTTGGGCACCAAGGTTTCAGACCTTAATCAGCTTGTTAGATCTGATGCACGGCAACTGGAACATAAACGTTTGCTATTAAGCAGTGTAACTCAAAGTAAATGTACTTTATTTGACCTGAACATAACAACATGAATCTACAATATGTGCAGACAATGTATTATAATAATTTAGAAAATAGAGATTTTTACCTGATGAAACACGTCGCTTGTTTTATGCTGCTTGGCTGAGTTTGAACCAGTGGAGGTTTCAAGTCTTCAGTGTTTTTTTTTGTTTTTTTTTAACCTGCTCAAACATGTGTTTGTGGCTAACTGCCCTCATTCTGGTTAGACATGAGCCAGCCTATGATCTTTAATGTTGTCACAAATTCCGATGCAATCTTCACAATACTAAGTACAAAATTTACAATTACAAATGCACATCAACAAATCTTTCTGTTCACTCGAAACATTTCGGTTTGAAATCAGGACTTTACTAGAGTAATTCTATAAGTAGGCAAAGTATGGTTGAGGAATTTTGTTGAATTTCTCCTTAAAAAAGTTATATTTTATCTGATAAATATTGACAGTGTTTGATTTGTAGAAGTGTTTCTGTGGTCCTTTGGCCCTTTCTATCTACATACACCAACAGCTACGTGTGGTCTTCCTGCAAAGATGATCAGACAATGTTTTATCTTTATTAAATTAGGGAAATTTAGTGAATTTTATGAATTTTGCTAGAATTTAAGTTTATTTGTTGAAAACAACCATTCCAGTTCATTTGTAGCACTCATGTGCCATGGTACAAGACAAAAAAATATATATATATATTACACTAAAGGGACTCAAAACATAAAATATTTTTTATTATAAGAACATTACTTTTAACTCGATTTGACAAGAATAGGTTGAGAGAGTGGACTTTGATTTTATTGAACATGCAGCATAAAAGTGTTTTACAATATCAGTTTAGGGCTTAGAGAAAAAGAAAAAAGAAAGCAAATAATTAAAGCTTTACTATTTCCAGCTTTCTTTAGAACAATGATCAGGTAGTAGTTTGTGGCTTCATGGTGCTGCAGCTTGAGCAGTGCTTGTGGAACAATGTGGTTTTCAGCTGACGTTTCACTCTGTTTAAATAGCATCACTATAATAAGTCAAAGGGGACAAATAAAAATCAGACTTCCTGCTTCAGTGCTGTTCAGATCAGAACAACTGTCTATTGCATTTTTCTTTTTCTAGATCAAATAAAAACGACAATACAAAACAGACAAACTAACAAAAAAAGCTTTCTTGATTTAGAGAACCCCCCACCAACCCAAACCCACCCAATCCAAACCTGGTAGGCTCCAGAAATATAATATATGCGCTGTAAGAAGAGAAAGCCACAAGTTTACAGTTTTCAAATTTCAATTGATATAATGTCCAACAAGTACACAGCACATGTTCTTCAGTCCATTGTGTAAGGAGGATTCTAGTGGTTCTAGTTTTTTTTTTTTTTTTTTTGCTGCTGTAATGGCAGCTTATAGTAAACTTGGTTATTTGATGCACGAGGTGAGACTCCAGAAATCATTCAAGACGTGGAGTCAAATCTATATTAATACCTAACAAATATGATAAGTCCTGTGAAAGTTGAGTCCAGAATTGTGTGAGAGAAGAACCCCCCCCCCCCCCCCCCCCCCCCCCCACTAAAAAAATGTAGAAATGTAACCAAAACTCCTTGAGAACAAAGATTATATTTTGGAGAAGAGGACAGATTCATATCAAATTGTCAAGTAGACCCTATGTAACAGCTTCCAGTGTAATATTTGAAATTCCACACACCTGATCTGAAAATCGTTTTTCCAGACAGTTGTAATGGATAAGGGTACTATAAATGCCCAAGCAGAAACCGATAAATAACTGAAGCAGATGAGGGAGACAGAAGGATTAATAAAAAGGAAAGACATTATTCACTAATTGTAGCTTTACCTATTCATTTCCAATGACCGGTCATTATTGATGACCGGTCATTGTAACACCATGAGTGTATAAAAGTTCCATAAAACACACATTTTTTTAAACAAGTATTTCTAATTTATTTTATGTGTTCAAATGCCATGTGTGAACAATGTGATTAAACCTCATGCGAAATAGATAAAATTTACTGCAATCGTTTGGAGGGGAAACTTGTAAATCGCACAGATTTGACCAGAACTCAACATAGGGGTTAAATCGCAATATTTTGAGAAGAAGTCAGTGTGTACAGCATTACTCTGGATAGTGTACTGTGCATATATACTGTTTAGGATATTTTTGTTTATTTGCACTTGTTCATGCTCTTGGAGAGAATTCTGCTATTTTCTGGTCTTGAACTTATATCAGGATAAATAAAGTAAAACTGGAAAATAAAGATCCCATAGTGCTGAAATGTCTTTGTATAATAATAATAATAATAATAATAATAATAATAATAATAATAATAATGAAAGTTGATGCTAAAGTTATTTTTTATTAAGGATAGAAACTACATAAAAAGGTGAAGACGTTTTGTGGACTCTTTACTCTGGGTAAGTTTAATAGGTTTAAGTTTTAATGAAATATGATTCGGATAGCTTAGAGGTATTTTATATAGTTAACTTTATGTTTCCACTTACCGTTGTACTAAGGCACTAGGTCATTACTGAGGTGGAGTATGGGCTAATGTTTAACAGTTGTGCAATTATGTAGCTATTCAATAACTAAGAAACACTATTGTGATCATTTAAATAGTAACCAAAAATATGATTAACCGGCAGGTAATATCCCAATTTTATAAAATCCCGCTTTTAAAAACGACTCCTTGTATGCAGCATACTGTAACCCACTCTATTGTTCAGGCGCAGACAGGATTAACAGAATGCTGCTAGTGGGGATGGAGAGCGCGGGGAAATTATGTCTTCAGTCACAACATCCAATACAAGCTGCCAGCCCGAACTTCCATTCACCCCTCCCACTACGGAGCTTCTTGAGTCGCTGATGATTCAGAGTCGAGGGTGGCCAGATCGGCTTGGTTGCTTACTGTGTTCCATACTGTGGTACCGCAGGCCATCTATAAAGAATAGGCATCCTCAACAATCTGCGGCGGTTTCAGAGGCAAACGTGGACTGCCCATGAACTTAAGGCATTTTTTGATGGTGACATTGGGCCAGACGTTTCCCTTCCTGACTAGTGGTGACAGCAAGCGGGTCAAGAACCGAGTGAACAAATTCGTTGCTGCACACCGACATTTGCAATATTAATTATAGTTTAGCTCTTTTGGTTTTAATTTCTAAAACTTTATTTTTACATGGTTGGCTTTTTTGCGTCCATTTGCGCCACCTGACAGTCATTTTATGAATGACTTTGAAAAGTGACTGATTTATTTTAGATGCAGTCGTTTTGCCGTGGCGTTGAGCGCAGCGGTCATCGGTTGACTACCTATTGTATACAGTATGTCATATATCAGATAACAGGTAAACTATGTATAGAGTAGTTCTAGTCACAACCCATGGGAGAAAAAACTGCCTATATCAGCCAAATCCAAAACCATCTGCATGGTCAAGTGTAACCGACTCCAGTCACCACAGTCATCCCAATCAACCACACTGGGCCATCCTCAGCAGCTTTTCACAATTTATCAGCTTTTGTTCAAAATCAGGCCGCCAAGTGCTATTCTTTGCTCAAAATGTGAACAATTAAAGCTTTAAAAATAAATTAATATAGTGCTTTTTTTTTCATTTAAAATTAAGCATTTTGTTATAGATAACTTTATATCAGGGATTAATGATATGCCAAATGAATAAAAGTTGGGAAAATGGTGTTTATCTCATTCTGCTGTCAAACTGTTCATTTTAATCCAAACTTTCAACATCTGAAAAACTATTTAAGATCCTTTCTTATTCTTTTTTTATTCCCAGTTGTTCCTTCACCAACCCTTTATTTCTTTCTCTTTAAGTTTATTTGACAAAAATCCTCACACTGTAACATTTTGTCATGCGACCATAAAAGCCTCAAGTTATAACTACCCGACACACTGGATCCACTTCAGTTTGCATACTGAACCCGAATCACTCTACAGATGATGCCATCTCTCATCTACTCATAACATAAACCTTACACTTTGTCTAACAATGATCACTGAAATAATGTCAAGCTTGAAAGAATGTATAAAGAAGCAGGTTTTTGGATTCCAGGTGTACACAATGTTTAAGAAAATAGCCAGATTATAATTTAAACTTTGTTGCAGGTGACTACAGATGGTTGCTGTGAATCCTGCGAGTTGTAGAACGCAGGATTGTACATCGGCTGTGGATTCATCGGCTGCGGATTCATCGGCTGCGGATTCATCGACTGAGAATACATCGGCTGCGGATTCATCGACTGAGAATACATCGGCTGCGGATTCATCGGCTGCGGATTCATCGGCTGCGGATTCATCGACTGAGAATACATCGGCTGCGGATTCATTGGCTGCGGATTCATCAGCTGTGCATTCATCGGCTGCGGATTCATCAGCTGTGGATTAACCGACTGCGAATACATCGGCTGCGAATACATAACCTGTAAGAGAAATATTCTTTATAATACTGTCAGAACACAAACTTCACACTTTGTTTAAACAGACTTTAGGTAATAAACGTTGATCGAGGGAGTTCTTCCACACCAAACTCGATCATCCATGTCTTTATGGACCTTGCTTTGTGCACGGGTGCAGTATTGCTGGAACAGGAAGGGGCCAACCCTAAACTGTTCCCACAAAGTTGGAAGCATAAAATTGTCCAAAATGTTTTGGTATTTTGCCTCTTGGCAACCATGAAACCCATATATATATATATATATATATATATATATATATATATATATATATATATATATATATATATATATATATATATATATATATATTATATACAATTATAATATATAAACCTGGATATATATAAAATATGCATATTATATATTGCACATAATGCTGTAATAACAACAACAGCAATAAGAAGAAGAAGAAGAGGAAGAAGAAGGAGAAGAATATTAATAATAATAATAACTCACTGTGGTCTCAGTGTAGGAGGTGGCTTTACAGGCAAAAACGGAAGTGCAGATAGAAATGATCAACTCAAGCAGAGAGAAAATAAACAGCACTCCATTGATTCCATTTTGCTGGCCCAGACAGACACACAGATAGAAACAGACAGACAGACATTCAATGAAACAATTCAATTAAAAAGTATTTAAGTTAGCAAGTATATAAGAAAGAAAATTAAAATAAAAAATTTAATAAAAACACAAAAGTCTCTGTAATGTATCTGATTTTGGAAGTTAGTTAGCAAGTAGCATTTAACATACCAATAACAAAAAAAATTACTTCATGTGTCATCATTGAGATATGTACCAGATGCATGGTGTAACTGTGAATTGACCCAAGTATCAAATCCACTGCAAGCAGAATAAGGGCAAGACCTGCAGCCACAGCACTCGCCGCATTCAGTCCCATTGCAGCTTTCATCTAACAAAAGAGGAAATATGAAACAGAATAAAAGGATACACACTTTTTCATTAAACTTCACATTACCATAAACTCTACATTCTGATTGGTCAGGAGTTGCCGATTAATTTAGCAATATCACACTTAATGTAATGCTGCCGGACTAAATATAAGCATGGTTGTGATGCAATTGTTGGAATGAGGCAAAGCTCAAGTACTGAAGGCATCACAGCAAAGCTCATGTTCAGTACTTCAGTACAACTGCATGACCTTGAGCGTGATACTGCTTTTAGGAAACAGTTCCACAAACAGCATTTATTATCAATAGATTCTAATTTGTTTGTCCGTCTGAATAACAGATGAAAGTAGTTTTCAAATCTTACTGGCATCCAAAAAGTAAGAGAATAAACCATGGAAGTGGTGGACAGGCCTGAGAAACTCATGAGATTCACTTAAAATGTTTTACCTATAATAGTAGCTAACTTATGGATGCCAGATTGAATCCCAATCCCAGTGTTAAATGGAAAGCTAATGAGCTATGCACGTTGTACAATCTCTTGTTCCACATACCATGTGGTGCCTTTGATCAGGGGTTGGAGAGGGATTTGGGATGTAGTCTTAGAGAGGGATTTTTGGATGAAGCCAGTTAGTTTTGCACCTTGTGTAACAACACAGTTTGTTTAGAGGCATTTTAGAACATCTAAGAAGCCATTGCTAAGGACACAAAGTGTTTATTTACGGTGACATAACATTGTCAAATGTGTTTTCCTGCTGAAAATACTTCTGTGACTGTTTTTGAATGTTGGTTTTGGCAGCCAGATACTCTCTGCCCTTTCCAGTACTGTGGACTTTCTGTAGACACTACAGACCTACTGGTAGATGGAAAGAGTTAGCTAGTGGGTAACACTTGAAGGTGTTTTCTGTAAGAAAGTGTTTACTGGACATTTAGGGAAAGAGTCTTCAGTGTTTGTAACACATGGAGGTGAAGATATAACACATTCTTTAGACATCTTCAGGACAGAGAAGCTTTTAAATTTGTGTTTCTTGGTAACATGACCAGCCAAGGAAAGATAAAAGGAAACGGCTTGGATGACCACTTGTTTACAGCTACTGTAACATACTGTATAAGAGACAATTTTCCACTTTGTACACTGAAATGCAAGACCTAATCACACCCCCAAAGTAACTTTTTTAAAATTAATTAATTAATTATTTATTTTTTGACTTATTTATTTATTTATTTATTTTTTGACTGAGTAAAGCTTTACATGTTAAAATTTTCAGTTTAGAAACCAAGAATTGTTTTGTTGTTATAAAAACAACTATTAGTGACCGGAAGTTTCACTTCATCCTACTGCATTTAGACAATCATAATGTTGCTAAAATTTAAATGAAAAAATGGCTAAACAGCAGAAAGACAAACTGGAAATCAGTACAGGCTACATGGTTACATACCACACAGGAATTAGAGTTGTTTGCTGCAGCAACTGACAGAGCACCAGAAGATATAAACTGTTAATAACAAAAGCAAAATGAGTGTTTATCAAATGGTAACAAATAAGCAATACGACACAAAAAGGGTTTTCAAGTCACTTGCATAATGTATATATATATATATATATATATATATATATATATATATATATATATATATATATATATATATATGTTCTACAGTGAAAAAAGAAAAAATATCTGAAAAAATCTGAAAAAAGAGACCATTATATTAAACGTATAGTTTTATTTTTAAGGAGAAAAAAGACACACAGATTTACTTTCTTCTAAACGTTTACTTATAAATTTAAAAGTGAAGTCTAAATCATGTATGCCACTAAACCTTAAACAATGTTTGAAGCAGCATTAAGGAAGACAAACAAACAAACAAAACAAACAAAACAACAACAACGAATTTCCAAAATGGAAAAAATGGAAAGAATATGGCACAAAAAAGAGTTCAGGGTAAAGGAGACATTAATCACATAATCGGTTCTCATCATAATGCTAATGCCACCATGCTTCAGTAGTATGGGTTCTGATTTTTTAGACGTTAATGTGGAAAGATAACATACGAGAAGTGATCCCCACAGAGTGATTCCACTGAGAATCGCTGGCGAAAGATAATATGTGGATAAAACGATACCAAACAAAAACGTCCAAACACCAATCATGATCTGTACAGTCTGTGCACACAAAAAGACAAACAGAATTAATTACAGGTAAAATATTACATTTTATTTAAGCACCACTAAAAAGGCATTTTGGAATAAATGTATCTTACCCCCAATGTTTTGGGCTCGGCTTTCATAAAAGATGTGAGTTGGGAAAGCTGGTAATTAGGTGGCGCTGTTACAGGGGTCATGATGAGGAAGAGAAGTTGAATCTCTAGAAACAGACATTTAAGAAGGATTGTCTAAACCGTAATAAAAAGTATATTAGAATACATACAATTAAATTAATCACAAGGTACTACAGTATGTCTGCCATGTAAAATGCTTGGCATGGTCTACTGTTTTGATGTTTTTTTGTTTGTTTGTTTGTTTGTTTGTTTTACTTCTTTCTAAAATGTAATGAAAAAAATATGAAAAATAAGTAGAACAGCACATTAAGATATCTTGGGTTCAGTAAAGATATTTAAAAGGTTAATTGATCTGTTTTCTTACATTTTACTATATACTACTTATATATAGTGTACTACATATTCTATCTTACATCTGACTATACATCGGACTATACACACACACACACACACAGTATATAGCCTGGGGAACTGTGCGGGTCATTTTGGGCATTTTGGGTATCAATAACTTACAAAATTTATGACTTAAAAAAGTAACTATGCACCAAAGTTTGCTAAAATTATTGTGCATTTGTTCCATTTCTAAGAGAGACTGTGTTAACAGTTTTCCAATTCAACAAAAAAAATCAACAAAATCTCTTATTTATCAAGGGGTGCCTAAAAGAGGTGCTCAGAAATTTAGTCTGCTTAAGGTCATTATGTGCTGTAAACTCTACAATAGCAAACATAAAACAAGTCGTAAGTCATAAAATACCGACAGCAACATTTGATTTGTGGCCTGTAAGTAAATAAAGTTGTTTATATTATTTATCTTTAAAATCGTAGTCTTTACATCTATGTCACTGACATAAAAAACACACCGGTTTCCTATTCTTGTTTAAAAGTACCTGTATATATTTGTTGTTTTATTATAATTTTTTTTTTATCAAAGCCTTCTCACTGTGTATGATAATATGTGTTTATTACATTGTATTACATACTTACAGTATGTCCTTCAAGATTTATTTATGCCCCCCCCCCACCCCCACCCTGTTTTTTACCAAACCAAATGTTAAATCTGTGGGCTTGTTTTATTTTCAGCAAACTCCAACCTGAACATAAAAATGTTCTATTAGTCAGTATAACTTAATGTAAATGCACTCTATTTGTCCTGAACATTACAATATGAATCTACAGTATGTATAGAAAATGTATTATAATAATTTCAAAAATAGAGATTTTTACCTGATGAAACACGTCGCTTGTTTTATGCTGCTTGGCTGAGTTTGAACCAGTGGAGGTTTCAAGTCTTTTTTTTTCTGCTCAAACATGTGTTTGTGGCTAACTGCCCTCATTCTGGTTAGACATGAGCCAGCCTATGATATTTAATGTTGTCACAAATTCCGATGCAATCTTCACAATACTAAGTACAAAATTTACAATTACAAATGCACATCAACAAATCTTTCTGTTCATTTTAAACATTTTGGTTTGAAATCAGGGTTACACTAGAGTAATTCTATAAGTAGGCAAAGTTAGATGTTAACAATTTTGTTGATCTTCAAAAAGTGCAATGTTTTATAAATAATGACAGTGTTTGATTTGTAGATAAAGTGTTTCCGTGGTTGTTTGGCCTTTTCTATCTACGTACACCAACAGCTACTTGTGGTCTTCCTGCAAAGATGATCAGACAAAGTTTTATCTTCATTTAATTAAGGAATTTTAGTGGATTTTGTGAATTTCTTTAGAATTTAAGCTTAAGCTTTGTTCAAGACAACCATTCCAATTTTTCTCTAGCATTCACGTGTCATTGTACAAGACAAAAAACATCTGTTACACTGAAGGAACTCAAGACATACAGTACCAGATGCTAATTTGTGATTATAAGAACAGTAGGTTACGGGAGTGGAGTTTTGAGTTGTTTTATATGGAACACGCAGACAGAATAAAACTGTTCTAGAAATATCGGTTTAGGTCTAAGAGAAAAAGGCAAATAACAATCACAGCTTTAATATTTCCATCTTTCTTTAGGACACTGATCAGGTAGTGGTTTGTGGCTTCCTGGTGCTGTGGTTTGAGCAGTGCTCAAGTCAAAGGCAAAAAATAAATATCAGACTTCCTCTTTCAGTGCTGTTCAGATAGTCTTAGGTTAACAGATGTTTCCCTTTACTTATATTGCTTTAGCGGAAATGTAACCTTTATATAAATAATTAACCCTCTTGTTGTATTTATTTTCTTCGCTGACACTCATGATGTTCCTGGTCACTTTTGACCAGGATAATTTTATATCCATATTTGTATGTTCCAGGCATAACATGTCTTCGCATCACATGCTGCCCATATCTTTATACCATACTTAGATGGTCTTTTTGGCATTCAGTACAGTACTTTAATGGGCACCGTCCCCTAAAACGAGATGCTCATCAACACTCTCTGTGCCTGCTTCATCTGCTCCTGTAGAAGATGTTTTTACTGTAGTATTACTGGGAAGAGAGATGCAATCTTAGTGATGCCAAATTTCAGAAAATGATGATAATTCGATGCAATAAAAAGTGAATGAAATACATGAATGAACATGACTGATTTCTTTTGTGAGTTGAGACATATACTGTATTATGTGGTAATCATATGTGGGGCAGTGGTGGCTCAGTGTGTTAAGGCTCTGAGTTACGGATCAGAAGATTGGCGGTTTGAGCCCCAGGTTGCCACTGTTGGGCCCTGTCTGCTCCGGGGGCGCCGTAAAATGGCTAACCCTGCACTCTGACCTCTGCCTACTAACAAGAAGCTGGGATATGCAAAGAATAAAGAATTTCACTGTGCAGTAATGTATGTGTAATGAATAAAGGCTTAACTTAACTTGAATGTATAGTACATCCAGAAACTTATCACCATGGCCATTCAGGTATTAATTTATAATGTACGTTCAGTTGTCATTTTTATTTACTTGCATTTGATTAACTATATTTCATACATTGCTTGGTACAGTGGAATCTTGGATTGCGAGTAACTCGGTTTACGAGTGTTCCGCAAGACGAGTAAAGATTTGTAATAAATTTTGACTTGAAAAATGAGCATGTCTTGGTTTACGAGTGCCAAGTTTTTTGACACCAACACACACACACACACTCTCTCGCCTTTACACCCCTCCTCCCCGGCTTCACACAGACACACACACTCTGCTCTATACAGAAACTCAGCTCTGTCGCAATCCTTTTCAAAGGTAAGGTGCTGGTTCATTTGTTTTTTTGTTTTTTTACTTTACAGCAGTGATTGTTAGTCTGTGCTCACGTGAGTGTCATTAGAGAGATTAATTTTTTTCCTGTTAAAACAGTGTTTCCGTTGTGTGTGTGTTTGTTGTGAAACTTAAAAATTGAGGTGGGGGGAGGGAGGAGGACTTTTACTGTGTAAGACTAGGCGAGGGAAGGGGCTAATTCCACACACACACACACACACATGCACACACATGCACACACAAATACACGGTGCCTGCGCGCACAAACGGAAACACTTATCTGTTGGGATTTATTTTTACTTTTTTTTAAAGGTAATGCAGGTTAATTTGTTTTATTTTTACTTTATATATTGTATTAATTATTTTTCTGTATTTATTTTTTTGGGCTGTGGAACGAATTATTTGAGTTTTTATTATTTCTTATGGGAAGATTTGAATTGGAGTGTTTTGGAATACGAGCCCGCTTCCGGAATGAATTATGCTTGTAATCCAAGATTCCACTGTATTTGTAAAGCATCGTAAATAAAGTTGAAATATATGTCTCTAAATGCAATCACAAATAAATGCTCAGAAACAGCAATAAACAGAATTCAGTGGAATTTCCCTGAATTGAATTCAGTAATTCCAACACTGTTTCCTGTAATTGTTGTGTTACGTCCCAGTCTAGGGTTGGGCCGTACAGCAAATGATTGGTTCGGGGTTCTATATTAAACTGTTTGGTGAGTGTGGAACAAAGTGGTGTAATGGAACAAAGAACAAGACAGATATGGTAATTTACAAACAAGTGAGGTTTGTATTGCTTGACCAATAGCACATGCAAATAAACACACAAACACAACACCAGACTTAGCTTCAGGGTGGATTCAGGCCAAAATAATAAACAAAAAGGTATCTGTATTTTAGCAGCTTGCTTACCAAGCAAACAAAACACAAACAAAAATACAGATGCCTTCCCTATCTTCCTAAACCAAAAACAGTGAACAAAAAACCCTTTCCCCAAAATAATGGGCAGCCACACCCCTACTACCGGTGAGTGCACAAACATACAGTGAAATGACGAACAAACAGAATTTACAAAAAAACAGCAACCAAACCAAAAGGACAAAGCAAGAATCAAAGTCAAAATGGAAGCCAAAAGTCAAAAACCAGAATACACAATCCAATCTCAAAATTTCACTATCACAACAAAACTCTCCAACACAACCAACACTTCGCCTACACGCCTCCCCGTTCCCGCGTCTCTCTCCGGTTTATAATTGGTTGATGACGTCACTCAGGGCGGAAGCGCACGTGTGGAGGTCAGGCAGTTGCCGGTGTAGTGGCAGTTGGAAAATCTGGAGTGGATCCGGATCGGCGCGCGACCTGGATACAAAATACACACACGCTACGAAGCGCAGCAACACAGACACATAAATTACACACACTGCGCCCCACATGTTGCGGGTTGTAACAGTTGTTGAATTCCAATTCCAATTCCAAGAATTTCTTTGAATTGAAATTCTTGAGTTCATTCCTGAATTGACGACAACCCTGACACAGATCCTTTAAACCTTTTGCTTAAAGGTGATTACCATGTTCCTTCACAAATGAAGGTTAAGACATTGGCTAAAACAGCTGCCCCAATGTGCAACATTTGTAGGTATGTCAATTCCCTAGCCCTATGTCATTTTTTTTTGCACCTCCTGCCAGAGCAGCACCACCACCAATGGGCCCTCAATTATCTGCACCCCAGACATGATCATCACCTCTACTGGACCTCCAGACACAATAATCACCACCACTGGACCCCCAGACACGATCATCACCACTACTGGACTGCCAGACACGATCTTCACCACTACTGGACCTCCAGACACAATTATTATCACAACTGGACCTCCAGACATGATCATCACCACTACTGGACCCCCAGACACGATCATCACCACCACTGGACCTCCAGACACAATCATCACCACTACTGGACCCCCAGACACGATCATCACCACCACGGGACCTCCAGGCATGATCATCACCACTACTGGACCTCCAGACACAATTATTACCACTACTGGACCACCAGACACGATCATCACCACTACTGGACCCCCAGACATGATCATCCCCACCACTGGACCCCCAGACACGATCATCCCCACCACTAGACCTCCAGACATGATCAGCGAGATACCATGTTTGTAACGCAACCACAGAAAAAGGTGACTATAATATAGGTTTATCTGTATTTATTAATGTTCTAGGATTAACTATTTTTTATTTCAACAGCTGGTAACTGTTACAATTAATGGGTGACAATTCTTATAGGATAAAATGTTAACATTGATCACATTCAAACTTAAAACTAACATTACACAGTAAACTGTGACATTAACAGTCTTAAGGAGAAATAGCACAGTGCAGCACCACTTTAAATGTGATCTCTTTGCTGAGAATAAACAGATATCTTCAGACATCTTGCCTGCATATGTGTGTGTGTGTTTGTCTCTCCCGGTCGATCGGGCTCGGACCAGTAAATGTATCAGGGTGCAGTGGACACAACAAGCAATAACTCTTCTTTCTTTTAATTCAGCTTAAAACTTATCTTCTTAAACCTAACAGTTTTTAATGGCATCCCGTTTAACCCTTTGATATATTGTAAAATTCCGATGGTGTTGTCAGTGATCAGGCCCACCACAAGGGTGTTGTAAGCAAACTTGATGATGGTTGTGGAATTAGTAGTGGCCATGCAGTCATGCATGTACAGTAAGTACAGCAGGGGGCTCTAGACACAACCTTGAGGGACTCCAGTGCTGAGGGTGACTGAGACATGTCTTCCCATGTCCCTGGCGCTCCAGACTGGTTTATGAGTGTGAAGGGAATTATAGTACAAAACACTGTACTGCACTCAACATTTTAACATAACGCCCCTACCTAGTGAGTCACTGTTGAGTAAAGAAGAGCTGAAATGGCATGATTTGTCAAACAGTTTGAACAGTAAGCAACTTGTAATGGATCCAGTGTGTCAGGTAGAGAAGAGATGATGAAGTCTGTGACCAGCACTACATCACTACTGAGGTCAAGGCTACAGGGCGGTGTTTTTTTTTTTGGGTGGGGGACAGGATCAATAATAGACTATTTGAAGCATGTCTTAAAAATGTCTTCATAATCAGTGCTTTGTGACAGTCAGACATAAAACTGTAATTAAGTTAAGTTTTTTATTTTTTTATGTCAATGTAATGTCAATGTAATGCAAGTTAATGCTTTATGTGATTTCTCAGTAAAAAAAAAATGCACGTTTATTTGAATTCTTTTGTATAAAGTAGCTTTATTAATTTTATTTTGTAAACTTATTTTCCAGTTTACTTTTATTTTATTTTATTTTATTTAGTTTAAATACATTTTTTCATGTCAAATATTAATTAGTAGTTTAGTTCTATTTGTATATTTTAGGTTACATACTGTTATTTACGTTTTCTACTGCATGATGTAATACCAAGGGTGTGTACCATTGCGAAACAGAAAAAAAAAAAAATAGGTGGGCGGGGGAAGGTGAGGTAATGACTATTGCACAAGTCAGAGCAGGAAATACTTTTCTAAACAACGCAGATTACAGTATAGTCACCCAGGTATACTACAGCATCAGGGGATTTTCTTATTATCATTTTTGTCTTAACCTGTTCTACCCACCCCAGTGGGAGGTTTAAGTTTCATTCTGATATACTGGATGTGTGATAGATCACGACAGAGAGAGAGACACAGACTACACTGCTAAAACGACAGGAGGTAAAATACCTTCTAAAAAAGGTTTTTTTTTATGGTCTCGTATTTTAGTCTTAAGGTTTTGCTTTATAACAATGTTCCTTTGTCTGGTTTTATATTTTAATGGTTTTCAAACCATTATGTAGCATTTGAAGATTGTAAAAAGACAGAAATATTATTAGGGGTGGAAAAAGTACTAAGGAATGGGGAACTATGGGAAATATGTCAAAATTTACTCTGGTCAAAATCAAAACATGTTACATCTACATATCATTCAAATGCTTTAAAATTTCTTGTTTTTGTGTGAAAATTGTATTATGTTTGTTTTAGACAGCTAAACCATGTTCCATGACAATATTTTTTGCTTTTTAAATTTATACAAGTCTGTCTCTTGTACTGTATGAAAACCACAACAACCAACACTCAGGCTGAATCCTGATAGAGCATGTATGTCTCTGAATCAAAGATATTTGTGTGTGAGCTGACTGAGCTCAGGTGTGTGCGCTCAGAAATCAGGTGATCATGGAATCCAGATCGACCAGGTTGTGATGCCGTGGTGGAATGCCCAAAGGGATTCTGGGAAACAGAGTCCATGTCTGCAATCAGAGCTGATAATACATGTTTTGGTGATCATTTGTACTCCTGTTTCTTCTCACCTCTCACTATTAAATCCATGCTAATAGTAAAATTTGTTCTTTGTTCACAGACTAAAAGCCAGCGGAGCTTTAAAAATGGCCAGCGCTCCTAGACCTCTCACTACTGTACGAAGTGGCTACACCATCGTCACTCAGGTTATTCCTACAGCTCAGAGTTCAGCAGAACAAAACACACCTGAGACGCGAAGCTCACTGCAGAAATTTCTGAAAGGAGAACCAAAAGCACTGGGAGTAAGTTATTTATTTCTTTATTATTAATCAACTGTCATTTTCCCCAGACATTGCGAACCTTACTCGCTCTGCGCAAAAACAAACAAACAAACAAACAAAAAAAAAACCAATTTCTTCCTACACAGGCTACTCAGGTGCTTGTTCAGTTCCTGTTTATTTAAAGACTGGACTACTGCAACTCACTCAATCATCTTCTGCAGCTGATCCAGAATGCAGCTGCAGATGTATTGTTTTTAAACCTTTCTAAGTTCTCCCACACCACTTCTCCACTCCTTGCAGTGACATATCAAATTCAAAACCCTGATGCTTGATATAAAGCTAAAAACAGCCCAGCCCTCACTTCTCTTTCAGCTTTAATCACACACTACGTGCCCTCCAGGACTGCTCGACTGATTCCACCATCTCTCAGAGATCGATAAAGACATGTACAGTATCTAGACAGTTTTCTGTTCTGGCACCTAGGTGGTGGAATGAATTTCCTCTAGATGTCTGGACAGCTGAGACTCTGGACTAATGACCTGCCTGTTTCGTCAGTATTTGAGTCAATCTGAAATTTAAAAGTTTGAGTAGAAGGGGAAGTTATCAGCATTTATGTGTTGTACAGCATACTACACATGCATCAAACTATGGGCGCATCTCAAATCAACCACTTGACAGAATTTTATGAAACTTTGGCATTACATACAGTACAGACCAAAAGTTTGGACACACCTTCTCATTCAAAGAGTTTGAATTTGTATTATGGCAATAAAAAAGCAGCTAAGTTAAGAAAAACGAGTGGCCATCGTTACCTTAAGAAATGAAGGTCAGTCAGTTGGAAAAATTGGGAAAACTTTGAAAGTGTCCCCAAGTGCAGTCACAAAAACCATCAAGCGCTACAAAGAAACTGGCTGACATGCGGACCGACCCAGGAAAGGAAGACCGAGAGTCACCTCTGCTGCAGAGGATAAGTTCATCCGTGTCATGGGTCTAGCTGGTGGTACTAGGGCTAGACCGGCTGATGTTGCCGTGGGCAGAATAAGGCAGGCATAAATGCAGAGGGTCAGATAAACTTAAAGTGTCCTTTTATTTACAAAAACTCAAAAACAGACACAAACAAACAAAGAAACCAAAACTACAAACTCAAACTATAACTAGGGCTCTTTAAACAGACCGGGCTGGAGAGACCGGGCTGGACAGGAGACCGGGCTGGACAGGAGACCGAACTGGAGACCGGACTGGACAAGAGACCGGACTGGAGAGACAGGGCTGGACAGGAGACCGGACTGGAGAGACAGGGCTAGACAGGAGACCGGACTGGAGAGACAGGGCTAGACAGGAGACCGGACTGGAGAGACAGGGCTAGACAGGAGACCGGACTGGATACAGGGCTAGACAGGAGACAGGACCAGGGGCACAGAGACTAGAGACCAGATGGGTTAGTGGTTACTTGGGTTAGTAGCTACACGGAATATGGAGACGCTGGACGCTGACCTAACCGGGTTAGTATCTAATGGAGTTAGTACTGACCTAAAAAGGAAACAGAGCACAAGAAGCAAAGCACACATGAGACTATTCCAAACTAGCGGCTAACCTACTAGCGACCAGAACCACTAGCAGTCAATCCCACTAGAGGCTAGCCTACTGGAGGCTAACCCTACTAGCGGCTAACCCTACTAGCAGCCAAGGCCTACTAGCGGCTAACCCTGCTAGCGGCTAGGCCCTCATGTGGCTACACAAAACTAAACAGACAAAGAACTATACGAGAAGGCTGACACTGGGGAGACACGTAACAGTACTTACACAAGAGGAGACACAGACTAACTAAACATGAAACAGGACAGCTCCATGAATCCATCTACACACAGAATATAAAGAAAACAAATACTAGAGCCCTCTAGAAAACAAAGGTTAAATAATATTACTAAAATATAAACTCAAAGAAACAAAAACCAAACAAAAACAAACAAAAAGGAATGCCCACATGACGGTAATACAAACATACCAACAAACAATGCTCAACCCAGTTTCCCAGAACAAACTGCTATTTATAGAAAATTTTATCAGCCACCTCAGTTCAGATGAGCCCTCATTACCTGACCAAGGTGCCTTCTGGGAAAGTGAGTCGGCCAACAAAACTACAAAAGACAGACAAGAACAGTGACCTCTAGTGGAGGTTCCTAACAATCCAAGTCACCAGCCTCAGAAATCGCAGGTTAACAGCAGCTCAGATCAGCGAGCAGGTCAATGCCACACAGAGTTCTAGCAGCAGACACATCTCTAGAACAACTGTTAAGAGGAGACTGTGTGAATCAGGCCTTCATGCTAGAATATCTGCTAGGAAACCACTGCTAAGGACAGGCAACAAGCAGAAGAGACGCGTTTGGGCTGAAGAACACAAGAAAGAACACAAGAAAGAAAACTCGCTGAATGAGAAGGGGTGTCCAAACTTTTGGTCTGTACTGTAGATATCTGCCTGAAGATTAACCTGCACCATAAGTGAAATTAAAATGATGAGTTAAAATGTTATGAACAGTTATGTGTCGGATTTAATAATTCAACTTTAAAACAAATTGAAACGATGTGAGTGGCACGGTGGCGTAGCGGTTAGCACTGTCTCCTTGCACCGCCAGGGTCCGGGTTTGATCCCCGGCCACGCTCCGGGTTTCCTCCGCGGTTTCCTCCGGGTACTCCAGTTTCCTTCCACAGTCCAAAGACATGCAAATTAGGCTAATTAGCATTCCCAAGTTGCCTGTAGTGTGTGAATGAGTGAGTTTATGTGTGTGTGTGTCTGTGCCCTGCGATGAATTGGCACCTTGTTCAGGGGGTACCCTGACTTAAGTCTCCTGGGATCCCAGGTGGGCTGAACACAACTAAAGTCTAGTAACACATTTCACTCACTCATCATCTATAGCACTTTATCCCAGGATAGTTGTTGCTCGACTTAGCTGGTGGTTTCCAATCCAAAACCATTCAAGAACTGTTAAAATGTACACATACTGTTAAAAATGATCATCTTTCTGCCTGGCAGTTCCATCTCTTACATTCACTTCTTGATATAGTCCTCATCCCTCCTATGCACATGTCCAAATCATCTTAATCTGGCCTCTCTAACTTTGTCCCCAAAACTGCCCAACCTGCACTGTCCCTCTAATATACACACTGCAAATGCTGTTCATTCTTGTCACAAAGCAAATTGCACCATCTTTCAACTTTCCTTTATTTACATTTTACAAGCAGTTTCCAAACATTGCTGGTCCCACGTCCATCCTATAAACTTTTCCTTTCATACTTGCTGATACTTTTCTGGCACAAATCATCATTCCTGCTACTCTTCTCTGTTCGGACTCTCTTCTTCACACATAACTGCTCTAAATGTTTGCTTAAATTCAGGCACTCTAGATTTTTGGTTTTGTAACACTCCAAACACATGACAACATTGCACAACATTAGCTAGGCCAAGTTAGTACCAGTAACAAAAGAAAGCACAACAATGGAACACTGCCATCTACTGGACAAGAGTGTCAATGAGTGCAGCACTTTACCAATAACTGGCAAAGTAACAAACCACACATGAGTTGGTGGTTTCGGTGAATCAGTCCGGAAGCTCGATGGTAGGAAATGACTGTTCTGTAAAGCTGTCCTGATGGAGAGTAATCCCGATTTCGGGAAAAAAAATCCTCCTGGAATGGGAAGTTGTTCGTAAGTAGGGGATAACCTGCATTAAAAAAAAAAAAAAAAAAGGATTTTTTTAATGCTTTGTTTTTTTTGTCCCTTTTTTTTAAAAGGCCGTCCAAATAATAAATGGCTTCTGGATGTTTTTACTTGGCATTGTGAGCAACACTTTGTCCAGCTTCGGGCTTTACAACTTCATATTCTGGATCTCGTTGCTCGTAAGTGTTCCTCAGAATTATTGCTTTAATCAGACAAAATAATAACTCAATAATGAATGTAACTACAATATAATTATATGAAATAATTATATGATTAAATTATTATATAATAATAGGAAATACCATTTCCCCCCTTGACTTTTAGCACATCATCGCTGGTTCTCTGTCTGTTTCTGCGAGCAACAAGCTCAAACCCTGTGTGGTACGTAAACACCAATAGCATGGTTTTGTTTGTTCTACATCCTCACATTTTCCCAATTTCTCCCAATGTAGCTGTTGTTGTTGTTAACTTTTAACAAGTTAAGTCTTAATTTCTGATGTAACTGAATGTTCAGAGAAACAGGACCTACTGGACAAAACTATTTACTTTTTTCAAGACAGGGGTATACATGGTGCTTAATATACATTTTTACTGTTTCGTTAGTGAAATAACAATGAGGTTGTTCAAGCAAAACTGCTGAGTAAAAAAAAATAATAATAATAATTTTCATGTTTAAGATAAAGGTCAAAGTTGACTCTTACAGCTCCTTTTAATTTATCAATTAAATTTTTTTTTTTCTTCCCAGGTGAAAGGCGCTATGGTGCTGAATATTCTCAGTGCAATATTTACAGTTATCAGCATCACTGTGCTTTCCATCGATTTGTTTTTGAAGCTGAACTGCTTCAGTTATGGATGCAGGCGTTACAGTAACTACTCGGTAAACATATTACATTTTTTAATAGATTCATCTTCAACATGGTGAAAATGAACAGAACTCCGTAAACAAAAGTATATATATATATATATAAGTTTTAATTGTATGACTTGGATCTTAATTTCAGAACTCCTCCAGTGGCGTTATTGGCATTTTGCTGTTTTTTTCCCTGCTCCAGTTCACCATCTCCATCAGCATCACAGCTTTTGCCTGTAAAGCCACATGTTCAAATGAACCTAATGTAAGTATTTTACAAGGGGAAAAAATACTTCCATATAAACTTCATCGCAGATTTATTATGCTACACAATTCCCACTATTTTCTGTTAAAGAGGATTTTATTTTATTTGTCTTAAGACTGGCATACTGTAAGAATCCAAGGGTAGCAAAATTAGCGTTGTAATACAATGTCTAAAAACAAGTCACCATTTCAGAAGCGTCAAAGTATTTGCCTGCATGGAGCAAAGAAAATGATCATTGGACCTGCAACATGAACGGAGATCACTTAAACACATTTTGAAGTTGAATTATTAAAATGGCCAGCGGAAATCAATGTTATGTTTAATAACGAAATAAAATGCCTGTCCATACTCATACAATGTGACAATGCGATGAGAACTCAGAGGATTGGGACTAAACAATTCATACGAAAACCACTAGTTACTGAGATCAGGAAAAAAAAAAAAAAAAAAAAAAAAGGTTTCAGTTTGCTAGTGAGCATACGAGATCAGGAGCAACATAAAAAGGTCAAATGGTCTGATGAATCCAGATTCTACAGCAATGGGAAGAAGAAGGGAAGTGCATGCAGCGATGCGACCATCATTCAAAGTGTCCACTGTACAAGCCTCTTGAGGCAGTGCTATGATCTGGAGCTTCAGTTACTCAGGTTTAGGCTTAGCAACATAATGTGGCAATAAACTGAATGTTCTAGCTGATGATCTGAACATGAAAGAGTGGGTCTGGGATCAAGACTAATCATTTCCACACATCTATTGTATTAGCAGTATATTGCATCCACAGTCGGTAATAACTGTACCTTCATTTACCTTTTTAAAAGAAAATAATATCTTCTGAACATGGTTGTGGGTTGTGCTATTACTGTATGTAACCATGAAGTTTTGTTGAATCTGTCGTACAGCTGAACATCATCAACGTGGTTGCAGATCCTGAGGGATGTGTTGCTCTGGACAATTCCTTCCCAGATCGTCAGGCTCACCCGGTAAGAGAAACCTGCATAATGTTATCATGAAGCACAATATTACATTTAGGCAAAATATGCATTTTTATTTTCATATTTACATTTTTAGTTTAAGACTGTTCCATAACTGATAGCTTCTTCATTTTTTTAAAAAATATAATAATAATAATAATAATAATAATAATAATAATAATAATCATTATGGTTCCAAATCCCGAGGGATATGTTCCTGTGGATGATTCCTTCCCAACTCATCATGTGCACCCAGTAAGAGTTAGAAATCACATTTACCCAGAAGCTAGGGTTAATTTTTTAGTTCTTAATTGAATAAAGTCATTCATTCAAATACTGTAGTTCAGGCTGCATTAAGATTACTGTGAAATTCAACCAAAACTGGCAGTCATGTGGGCACAGCCATAGTGTGGTCCTGTGGTATTAACAAATAGCACTACAGGTCTGATTCTAGTCCCAAAAATATAGGGACAAAAATGGGGGTTCAGAGGACACCCAAATACACGACAATTTAACACCTTCTGCACCTTAACGAATTGCAGCTTACAGAACCCAAATGAAAAAACAAAACTGTAGCATAGTAGTTTAATCCAATAAACAACAACAATAAAACAGATTACAAAGAAGAAGAAGAGGAAGAAGAAGCTCACCAGAGATGTATACTTATCTTTAATGAATTCAATATTATGTCCTTTTATTTCAGTAACTCTTAATATTTGGCGATCTCACCCATAACAGTCTCCAAAGTTTAGCAAATAAATAAATAAAGAAAGAAATAATTAGAGCCTCCACACATATGATACACCAAAATCTACTTTATTAATTAGTTTTAATTCATGCATTTATTCAGTTTATTCAGCTTTATGCTCAGCTGGAAGACACATCCAGGAACACCTCTAGTATTCACTTATCACAAAAACAAACAACAACAATAACAACAACAACAACAACAACAACAACAACAACAACAACAACAAAAAAGACTGGTCAAATGTCACTTTGGTTACCAGGGTCCTAATGACAGAGTGTTTGCACCAGAAACCAGTTTGGAGTGTTAGGAATGTTTGTATATTCCACAATGATTGTAAAGATAATATATATTTCTTTTTAGACAAATATATCACTTTTACTCAAGTCCTTAATTTACTGTACGTTCGCCACTGGATTTATGTTCATGGATCCGTTGTGTTTTACAGGGGATCAGCATAAGCACCACTGTTCCCATGAACAGCTTCCCTGTTGAAAGTCCTCCAGCATACAGCGAAACGGACAACTGAAGATAATAAAAAAAAGGATTATGTTATGTCCCACACCTTTTTTTTAATTTATAAATAGCACTTTATTCTACTGCCAAACTACATCCATAATAAACAATGCCTACCACAGTGGCTAGAAGGTGGTGACTAATTTTATATCCATGCAAGCCAATGTCACTAAGTGTGTGTGTGTGTGTGTGTGTGTGTGTGTGTGTGTTGGGGTGGCGGGGCTTAATTGAAGAGCCCAGAGGAAACCCATCAAGCATGCAGACATCCACCCACAAAGACAAAAATGTAGGTCAAAATGTCCAAAGTGCCGACTGTACGAGCCTCCGGACGTAGTGTGATGATCTGGGGTTACTTCAAAGGGCTCGTTACACTGCATAAGAATGTCACTACAGATGAGAAATTAATAAAGTCTTAAATGCACATAAAGTAAACATGTTTAATGGATAAATATTATACAGTTCTTGGCTGGGTGATGAAAAATGCCATCGTTTTATTACTTAAGGCATCAGTTTAATATTTGATCATTATTGACTCCGATGTGATCAGTGGTGAACGTAGGCCTGTACGGTCTGGTACTGTGTACCACTTAAACAATTTGATAAAGTTGTCACCTTAAACAACACAGTGCCTTGCAAAAGTATTGATACCCGTTGAACTTTTTCACATTTTGTCATGTTACAACCACAAACATAAATGTATTTTATTGCATTTTGTTTTATGTGATAGACCAACACCAAGGGGCCCATAATTGTGATGTAGAAGGAAAACATGTATTCATTGTTTTCTTTTACCAATAAAAAATCTGAAAAATGTGACATGCATTTGTATTCAGCCCCCTTTACTCTGACACCCTTAATTAACTAAAGTCCAGTGGAACCGATTGCCTTCAGAAGTCACCTTTAATTTAATTAGTGAATAGAGTCCACCTGTGTGCAATTTAATCCCAGTATAAATACAACAGTTTTGTGAAGCTCGCAGAGATTTGTTGAAAAGTGTTAGTGAACAAACAGCATCATGAAGCCCAAAGAGCACACCAGACAGACAGTTGTGGAGAAGTAGCAAAGAGTATTGTGGAGATTGGACCGGTAAGGATTTTCCCCATTTCTGGAATATTTCCCGGTTTATTTATATCATTCCGGTGAGCCCAATTTAGCTTTCCTCGCACATACACCGTTGCAATAACCTGGACTTTGGACACTCAACCCCATCGACACTTAAGATCTCTATATTATGTTTTTCTGGGACTGGGACATGGATCAGTATAGAGGGAAAATGGATGCAGAAAAAATCAAGAGCATCTCCAGAGTTTTTAGGATCTCAGGCTGGGGCGACAGTTTATATTTCACCAAGAAAACAACACAAACTATGTTCATGTTTGGAGTGGAGTCCTGGAGTGACCTATAGCGAGAGTGCGGACCTGAGAGAGCATCTCTGGAGAGACCTGAAAATAGCTGTGCACAGAGGGAGGCATTGTGCTCTCGATGATCTGAGGCTCATATCTCGAAACCAAACATCATGCACGGATTCAAATGACCCGGGAATGTTATGTGTTTAACCTGTTTGTGTCTTATTGTTAACACATACTGTATGTGATTATTTGCTTAGTTTTTTTGTTTGTTTCTCCAATTACTCTTTCTTTATTATTGTAATTATTCTAACTTTTGAATTTCTTGTGATGAACTCCATTGCAACTTCAAAAAAGGCCAAAACAGTGTCGCTTGAATTACATCAGAAAAAGACAGAAATAATAATCCATCTGTTCTGTAGTCAAACTGGGGGCCATCAGAGGAAACCCTCTAAGTACAGGGAGAAGATGCAAACAACATGCACACAGACCTGATGTGGGAATCAAACACAGGACCTGGAGGTGGAAAGCAACAGTGCTAACCATTACGCCACTAAGCACACATTCAGATTTTTTTTCTTCAGTTCTCTCTATACTCGGTCTGTACTGTAAAGCAATAATACAGTAACCATTTACATACAGAAACAATTTTTAAAAACTAAAAATTATAGGTATAACATTTGAATTTCATATTTTATAACATTTTATTTTTGTGGTTATTTTTAATTTCTATTTAATTTAATTTTCTTAACAAAAAAAAAAATGTACCAATTATTTTTCAACAAATTGCGCTTGACAAAAATTACATAAATAGAAATAAATGCTGAGTACCAAATAAACCCTGATATGACATTCTCTCTCTCTCTCTCTCTCTCTCTCTCTCTCTCTCTCTCTCTCTCTCCTTTTTTTCTTTCTGTATGAGGATGTTATATTGCACTTTTTCATCTGTGACTGGGATAATGAATGATCCACTTGCATCACTCACAGTACACATCAGACTTTATTGCATGCAGAGGGAATGGAATCCATGCAGTTATTCATACCAGCCAGCAGATGGCAACATTGCCACTTAAAATTCTACACAGTCCTGTAGTTAAGTGATGCAACACAATGCACAAATGCAGTGAAGCAGAAACTACTGATATTTGTTGTAGGATGTAGTGGAGTAAAAGTAAAACATTTCCACTAATAAAACCACTTAAATAAAGTACAGACAAGTGAAATATGTTCTTAAGTACAGTAACAAAGTACATTTGTTGTACACCATGGGTTTACATTAATGCCCTTGTTGTCAGCTCTATAGTATAGTAACAGATAAAAATCCACAGGGTCTTTTAAGTTGGATATTGCATATTTAAAAAAAAAAAATTATATAGATTTATGTAAGGAGGTGTTTATTTAATACATATGGAATCTCCATTTTCACAACTTGGAACCAAACGGTTTTTCTTTCATCCTCGGGGACAAAACTTTTTTTTTTTGTCCATCCTTTTTGCAAAGTCCACCACCATCTGTCCTTCTACATTCCTGTCCTGAAGACCCATCACATTCTCATCACCTCTGTTCCCTTCACCAACATGTCCATTCAAATCTGCACCAATCACCACTCTCTCACTGCTGGGGATGCTCCGCATCAATTCATCTGAATTCATCAACTCACTCAAGAATTTAGCCTTCTCTTCTAACGCACATCTAATCTGTGGGGCATAACGACTAACAACATTGCACATCACACCATCAATTTCCAGCTTCAGACTCATCAACCTATCTGATACACTTTTCACCACCAGAACATTTCTTACAAACTCCTCTTTCCAATCCATGCCATGGTAAAACAACCTGAACTCTGCTCCTAAGCTTCTAGCCATGCTACCTTTTCACCTGGTCCCCTGAACACACAGTATATCCACCTTCCTTCTCTGGATCATGTCAACCAACTCTCTTGCCTTCCCTGTCATAGTCCCTACATTCAAAGTCCCTACTGTCACCTCTAAACCTTTGCCTTTCCTCTTATCTCTCTGCCTATGAACACACCTTCCTCCTCTCCTTCTTCAACCAACAGTAGCCCGATTTCCATCCGGGCCCCCTGTAGATCAACAGCACCAGTGGCGGTCGTTGTTAACCCGGGCCACGACCAATCCGGTATGGAAGTCCTGTTAATGACTTGCATCATTTGATTTGGCAAATGTTTTACATGGGATGCCCTTCCTTCATCAACCCTCTGCATTTGTTCAGACATGGGACTGGCACACGAAAACACTGGACTGGAATCCTGTGGTTGCATTCCCTGACACTCAACAAAGTAATACCACATTAAACATGCACAAAACTGCAGATCATGATCTCACTGTCAGGTTCCTATTCCTCTTTTTGATTCCTACCATGACCATATTGACTACTTATAGTTTTCAATGAAAGAGTTATGGGAGAGTTGTAATCATTTTTCTTTTCATTTCTGTGACAGTGTGTGTTCAAGTCAAAGTTGCATTTTTGATTGTGCAGAATAGCAGAACACAGTTATGAGAGTAAAATCTCCCTTTATTTCTCTATATAATCACCTGCTACACTAAAGCACTTATCCGAGTGTTTCATTAGTGCAAGGTAGAGGTAATGCAGTAGACTGCATGCTTTATGTCTCATCTCTGGTTTGTGCTTTCATTTATGGGAAATTTCATCATGAGTCCCGGTTTGACTTGGGTCAGGTGTAGCTCAGTGGTTAAGGCATTGGATCGGAAGGTGTCAGGTTCAAATCCCACAACCACCAAGTCGTCCCTGTTGGGCCCTCAACCTCTCAGATGTATAATGAGATAAAAATGTAAGTCACTGCAGATAAGGGCGTCTGATAAATGTAAACGTGTATATAGATAATGCCAAAATGAGAATGCAAGAGGATGCAAACACAGCAACTCTATACTTTCATAATTGCAACACTGGGGTGTATACAGTACCAGTCTGGACACTGGGACCATGAGCCAAGGCAGTATGAATGCCACCCAGTTCTCCTTTGAGGGTATAACAGTCTAACAGGTTCTCTAGTAAAACTGGGATTGCAGTATATACTGTATATCTATCATGTTTTAATGTGCATCCTATATATTTAGCCAAAATATCCATACAATAATTCTCATTAGAAAATGATTTGTGAAACATTTATCCTGGTGTGATGCCCTTTACCTCTCACTGCATTCACGGTTTCAGAGAAATGTTCTGTCATGTTGATGAGGTCATGTTGTCTAGCCATTACAACTTGGACCTTCTCAGAGTAGCTACATTTGAGATATTTCCTTACAATGGTGGCTGGAAGTGGGGCTGATACAGTATCTTAGGCAGCAAGTTAACTTTTTTCCCCGAATTTGGTATGTTGGATGCAAAAAAAAAAATGGGCAAACATGATGATTTGAGGGACTTTGACAATGGCAAAATTGTGATGGTTAGAGTGTGCTTTCATTTGTTTCTATACTGGATTCTACTCCACTGGTAAAGTAGCTTTTGTACGGTTTTTGCTGTTTGGTAGTTTTGCTGTTTGGTAGTGTTGATTGCTGTGTGATTGAAGTAAGTTTAAAGTATTTTTCTTCATGCAGTGTGAATGAAGTAGGTATAAAGTAATTTGTTCTCGGGTAATTAATCAAGAGTAGATTCAGGCTTTTTTTTTAGGTTTGAATTGTGGGCGGAGCTTAGCTACATATATTGAATGTGTAAAACAAGCATATCCTGCAACAAGTTAGTCATAACTCTAGGTAGGAAGTGCACGTAGAATCAACACAAACTCTTGTTCTGCAAATTTAAAGTTGTATAGACAATGACTTCCTTCTGTCTAGGAGTTTTTTAAGCATTTGTGTTTAGAGGCAGATCTTCCAGAAACCTCATCCACTCTCCAGTGTTGCCTCAATGTCCTGCACCAGATCGGTGAGCTCTAGAACTGCCAATCAGCTGTAACAAAGGAGATTTTATTTCATCCCTAGCTACCCACTATTATTTTGATAACTGAATTCTGGATATCTCCTCAGAACTTTCAGAGCCTTCAATTGTCTAAGAGATGGTCCTTGAAATCCATGCAGTAAAAGTAATCTCTCCAACTGACCTCCATATCCTTGTTATCTACCGCCTTCCTGGTCCTCTAGGAAACTTTCTGGATGAAATGGACATGCTTCTTAGTTTTTTTTTTTCCTTCTGATAAAATTCCCTTGACCTGGTTTTCTTGCCACCCTTCTCCAGTCTCAGATATCATTGCTATTCCTCTTCATAAATCTGATTAGTACCTAGTATTCTTTATCATCCCAAAAAAAAAAAAAATCTCTTTTACATGCAGAAACCTTCACTCTGTCTCCCCCTGTGTCTTTATGCACCCTATCACCCCTTCCAGACTCATTTTCCTCGATACCACAAGAGACTGCAACTGACACATTCCTCTCCTCTCTCCTCATCTACAAATCTACTATGTCCTCTAAACCAAGGACCAGCCTCAGCCTCTGCCTCCCTAAGACGCCGGCGAAAGAGAGAGAGAGAGAGAGAGAGAGAGAGAGAGAGACACTCCTCAGTTTAGCATGTGCTGTGTGTTTAATACATATTCTCTTATAAATTCTCAGTAAGGTCAAAGGTCCTGAGAGGATATAGTTTTTGTTTCAGTTTGCAGAGCCCCATCCGTTCTCGCGTAGACAGCGAAGCTCTGTTTATTTTGTGTTTTCAGTTTTATTTTATTTCCTTTTAAGTTCCTAATTAATAACCCCACGCCATCTCTACACGGGAAGGTATTCTTATGAGTATCATAAGCACTCTCACGAACTCCTATTTCATTGACCCCCTCTAAAGCCCTGTGTCAAGGCTCTTATAAACATCAAAACATCTCGTTGTGTGGCTCTTCTTACCACACATGTAACATCTGCAAGTCCTTTTCTCCCAACCCAACCCATCCCAACCCCTAAACCAGAACTACAGGACCTTCCCTCCCCTTTCTTAGCAGAATTCTCCAACCTGTCAATTAATGAGATTCAACAGATTATCTCGTCATTCAATCACAAACCTGTTCATGAGCCCCAATCACTTTTACAATACTGAAGGCCATCTCACTCTTCTTTCCTTCATCACAACTATAATCAACCATTCCATATCATTACGTCATGTTCCTGCTGCTTTTAAGAAGGTAAGGGTTATTCTGAATAACTGAATTTTGACCAAGCTTTAGCTGTCGGACAGGTGGCCTCACATTTGCTTCTAGAAGGTTTCCTCTGCAAGTTTCCCAAATCCAGTGGCTGCAAAACAAGCCCAAATCATCACCCCTCCACTGCTGTGCTTGACAATAAGTATGAGGTGTTTCAGCTAAAATGTTTGGTTTTTGCCAAACATGGTGCTGCCCATTAAGGCCAAAACAACTTCACATTGCTCTGATCTGTCCATAGCATGTTATTTGAGAAGCCTAATGGTTTGTTCAGATGCGGTTTTGCAAACCTCAATCGTGCGTCCATATTATTTTAAAGCTGGAGAAGCTTTCCCTTGCAAACAAGCCATATTGTTCAGTCTTCTTCTAATTGTGATGTCATGGACTTTAGTATTGAACATGCCCAGTGAGGCCTGTAGGGTCTAAGATGTAGCTCTTTGCTTTTTTTTTTTTTCCCTCTGAGCATTGCATGCTCCGAACTTAGGGTGAATGTGCAGGGATGTCCACTCCCGGGAACATTTGCAACTGTCTTAAATGCTTTCCTCCTGTGAATAATTTTTTCTCACACAAGAACATTGAACTTCAAATTGTTGGGAAATTGATT
>CM059206.1:40077236-40159736 GCA_030347435.1 Clarias fuscus
ATTAAAATGTGGCTCATCAATCCTTGAGAGAATGAACTACATCCATAATTACAGTAAAGTGCTACTTAGCAGTAAAGTCAGTGAACACACACCCATAAGGCCCCTTAACTGTTATTCTGGTTGAGTCCCATCTAAACATATACTGTATACTTAGATGTATTATTTTATTATACACATTTTCTTTTTTTATTATTATTATTATATTTTAGAAAGAAGCTAAAGAAAAACCTTGTAGAAAATGGAAAAAAAAAACATGTGGACAATGCAAAACATATGTCTTGCTGAGAATTTCTAAAAGCATTTAAATCAGACTGAGAAATAAATTTTTACATGCCGGACATATTGTAGTACCTTGTGATTACTCTTTCTAATACACTACATATTATGGCTTAGATAAGACTTGTCTCAAAGTTGGTATGTCTGTTCCTATAGCGCCAACTCCTCTTCCTCATCATGACTCCTGGGACAACTCCGCCTAATCCCCAACTCTCCCAACTCACGGCTTTTATGAAAGCCGACCCCAAAGCATTAGGGGTAAGATACATACATTCCAAAATGTCTTTATAGATGCTCTTAAATAACATTTTATATTTACCTGTAAATACTGTAAGAACATTTGACTTTTTTTTTTGTTTTGTCCACAGACTGTTCAGATCATGATTGGAGTTTTGACTCTTTTGTTTGGTATCATCATTTTATCCATGCTTGTTTTTACACCAGCGGTTGTCAGTGGAATCACTCTGTGGGGATCACTTCTCGTATGTTATATTTCCACATTAACTTCTACACAGCATTGCCTATGATACTGAAGCATGGTGGCATTAGCATCACGATGAGAACTGTTTCTGTGATTAATGTCTTATTTTTTGCCATTAATGCAATTTTTTGCCATTTTCTTTTCATTACTTACATTTTGGAAAGAATTTTTGTTGTTGTTGTTTGTTTGTTAGTTTTCATTACTGTTGCTACAAACAAAGTTTCAAGTATAGTGGTTACATGCTTTACATGATATATGATTCAGAGAATAACCTGATGTTATGGATGTGACATTTTTCCATATCTGTACATACTATATGAAGAGCGTTTTCTTGCCGTTTGATTCATATAAGTTTAATACAAAAGTCTTTTTTTTTTTTTTTTTCAGGGACATGTCTATTTAGTTTGAGGTTACATGACATATTTAAACAAAACTGTTGAACAACACTAGCAAACTTCATTCTTATTGGATTCTTTTAACACATCTAGAACATAATAGTATTCATTTTAATGGCTGTAACAAAATAACACAACATTTTATGCAATTGATTGTAAAACCCTATTCGCACGGTTGATCTGTTATTAGCATTTGATAAACACTAATTTTTCTTTCGTTTTAAACAGTTTATAACTTCTGGTGCTCTCTCAGTTGCTGCAGCGAACAACACTAATTCCTGTGCGGTATGTAACCACGGACCGTTAATAACTTCCAGTTTGTCTTGCAGCTGTTTTGATTTGATATGTTTTTTATTTAAATTTAAGCATTAAAGTTGTCAAACAGTCAAAAAAAAAAAAAGAACATTGATTAGAAATACTGCTAATAATGCTAAAACCACTTTGAGAGCTGTCCTACACAGAGTACAGTAACTTCCTTACAGAAAACACCTTGCCAGGTCTTACCCACTAGCTAACTCTGTCCATCTACCTGTAGGTCTGTACTGCCCTCTGTCTTGAGGAGAGAGCAGCCGCCTGCCAAAACCCAACATTCAAGACCAGTCACAGAAGTATTTTCAGAAAGAAAACACTGTTTTATAAAGGCAGTATCACGTTTAAGGTCATGCAGTTGTACTGAATATGAGCTTTTCTGTGATGCCTTCAGTACGTGAGCTTTGCCTCATGCCAACAACCGCATCACAACCGCGCTTACATTTAGTACAGCAGCATTACAGTGAGTGTGTGATATTGCTAAATTAATCAGCACCTCCTGAGCAAAGAGAATGTAGAGTGTAGAAGATCTCTGCTATAACGTGAAGTTTAATGGAAAAGACTGCGTCCTGTGGGATCATGTTTGTGTTATTATATGTACGATTAATGTTCACATATCATGTTATTTGAACAGTCTATGAATATATAAGTATATTTCAGTGCATCCCAAAAAATATGCATGCATCACTGGCATTGTATACAAAGCATGAGAACAGCTTCATACTGCGGTGACTTCTCTACTATATATACTAATATATAGTTATTATAATTTCTAAACAACATAAATCGGACATTACAATTGAAACAGCTACTTACTGTAGTACTTAGGTAATCTTTTCACCATAAACTTTTTCCCTCTTCAGTACTTTTTTTTCTACGTTTTCCTTCTACTTGAGTAATATTATTACTAAGTACAGCTACTCTCACTTGAGTACATTTTTTTGGCTACTCTACCCACTTTTGTTTGGTAGGTGAAAGCTGCCCTGAGAATGAATGTGGTGAGCGCTGTGACTGCAGGTCTTGCCCTCATTCTGTTTGCAGTGGACATGATATTTGGGTCAATGTTCAGTTACGATTGTCACCGCTATACCTACGACAGAAGCTACCCGTGTAATCCTCGCATCCATCTGGTATGTATCTCATTGATGACACATGAAGTATATTTTTTGTTATTGGTTTCCATCATTGTTAAATTCGACTTTTTTTTTTACTGGCTTCGAAAATCAGACACCATTTACATCTTATGTTACAAAGCAAAAGCAAGAAATTCAGCAGCATTTTTACGTCTCTTTTTGCAAATTCCTATTTCCTATGTTCTTCTTCTTCCCCTTATTATTATTATTATTATTATTATTATTATTATTATTATTATTATTATTATTATTATCCTCAATCTTAAATGTAAATCTACTTGCTTAAGTACTTGCTTAGTTACCTACCTTTAATTTAATTGTCTGTCTGTCTGTCTGTCTCTTTGACTGTCTGTGTGTGTGTGTGTGTGTGTCTGTTTGTCTGTCTGTCTGTCTGTCTGACAACTGTCTGGCCCAGTGGACTGGAATCAATGGAGTGCTGTTTGTTTTCTCTCTGCTTGAGTTGATCATTTCTATCCGCACATCTTGTTTTGCCTGTAAAGCCACCCAACGCACTGAGGCCACAGTGAGTAATATTTATTAATATTTAATAATATTTATTATTACATTGTTATAATCTTTATTATTTAATATGCAGGCACACACACACACACACACACACCCACACACTATACAATATATAGTATGTGTATGTATGTGTGTGTGGACAACAATGCCTCTTAAATACTTTGAGTTAATTGTCTACAGGTGCGATTGAACCCTGGTGATGTTATAGTTCTTGAAGTGTAGATCTTGTTTGCCATGTTTACATGCTGCATGTCTTTGTCAGGTTCACCTGTAGTTGACGCAGTCCTGGCAAAGTTTTTTTTTTTTTCTTTGTTTCACCCTTAAAAAGAGCCATTTTAATAACACAAGGCTCAAGAAAAGTAAAAGTCACCCAAATCACTGGCTCATTACCCATTTTTGAATAAGAGAAAATGCGGTCTAAATTCCTGATGCTATCAACCTTTATGTTTCAACAAAGTTTGTTTTCTGATGGTATTTTACAGAATCCTTTCCTTACAGGTTATGAATTCGCAGCCGATGTACAACCTTGCGTTGTACAAACCACAGGCTCGACAGCAAACAACTGTATTCACCCACAACAGAATCATAATTATACAGTAGGTAGTCAACCAGAATGCCTAATTACCGCCATGCCTCACTGCCTCGGCAAAACGACAGTGGCCGAAATAAATCAGTTTCAAAGTCATCCAAGAAATGACCACCAAGTTTTAATTTTTATGAAATAAGTAGTGCTTACGTCAATAAAAGTCATAAAATGTCGTATCAAAGAAATACTACAGTGATGGTAGACGTCAGAGTTATGACAGAGCTATTGCCATTTAATGTACAATAATGAGTTTTAAAAAGAAAAACATGTTTCCTTTTGTTTAAAAAGACGATCGACTTCACTAGCACAAAGAATGAACTGTTACTGTACATATCGCATCTTTGTATCTGTTCATTGTTATTATTTTTAAAACGTTACATTTAAAAACATCAAACTTTAAATATAGAAATAAATGAAAAAAAATGTCTTTCCAAATAAAACATTAGAATAAATAAAATAATAAATTGTCTAAATTTGTGTTAAAGTTTGTATGAGTTTTTTTTTTTTCGGGTATTTTGTAATATTTATACAGGATAATCAGGACCTTTTAATTCACTATTCATTCTCGGTGGTTGTTGTTGTTTTAGTGTTACTGTTTGTGCTTTACAATGTCAGACAACATTCAAATGCAAATAATTCGCCGTCCCCACTTGTAGCTAACTCAAGTCAGCTCCTGGGAAGAGGATTACTTTTAACCCTCTGGGTCTGAGGCTCTACCTGCAGTGCTTCAGGCCTCTTCTTAGAGATGTGTAAATTGTGTAAAAACCAAAGTTCACTTATTTACTGTCTTTACTACAACACAGAGACAAGTAAAGTTTTTCTTTTTTTTTTTTTTTTTACCTTTTTTTCTTCTTGGTTCCTACAATATCATTTTATTTACAAAAACACTTGCAAGAAGAATTGACTCCACTTTGTCCGTGTCTTGTCAGTGACATTAAGAAATTTACATTGAGTTTAATCATGTATCATTTTAAGTAGCCATAACAAAAGCAAAGGGAATAATAATGATAATAATAATAATAATAATAATAATGATAATAATAATAATAATAATAATAATAACAATGTATGGAGAAAGTGCAGTCCAAGAACAATCATTATTGATACAAAGGAAGGAGAGAATAAAATAAGGACTTAATACTTATCAGTATTTACAGTTTGAGCTTGACACATTTATGTGCTTGCTGTCAATAAGAGAGATTAATACATTATTAGACGCGCAACACGACCCTTACAAGTAATGTACTTTATTTGCCTGCAAACTTTACAGCATCCTGTGCACAGCCACGGCAGCTCGTGAGATCCCTTTTCTTGAGACACGCATTAGTAATACCCACATTCTGTACCCCAAATTACAGAAAACAAGTAAAAATTCACCTTAACTTACCATAAAATACTGAGCACTCTGAGCTTGATCCATTCAGAAGTGAAGAATCCCGCATTCACACAGCTTCTGAAGCCGAAAAGTTGGCTGGTTTTCTTTCTGCTTCAGTTCTTGGTCTCTTTCATTATTGCTGCATTCACCGGTAAACCTGCCTTCTACAGTACAGTAAGTGGCATTTTATACCAATTTACGAACATATAGTTCTTTCACCACAGTCGGATTCCTTATCAAGGAACCCACTGCAGCCACTGAGGCGTTGCATTAACCAGAAAAGGCATCCTATTGTAAAACCTGGGCCACGATAAACACCAGGACCTTTGGATTTACTGTAGTGTCTAGGGTTGAGTGCTTAAATCGATTTTCATTTGGTTATAAAGTTAAAAACACTCACTCACCATCATTACCACTTAATCCTCTATTTAGGGTTCTTGGGGGCCTGGGGCCTATCCCAGGAGACTTAGGGCACGGGGTGGGATACACCCTGGACAGGGCACCAATCTCTCGTTGGGCACACAGATATATACACACACTACGGGCGATTCGAGATCACCAATTAACCTAACCTACATGGACTGGGGAGGAAACCCACCAAGCACATGGAGAACATACAAGCTCCATGCACACAGAGACAAGAATCGAACTCTGGAGGTGCAAGTGCTATCCACTACACCACCGTCCCGCTACATTAAAAACAATGGGTCAATTGTCAATTTATAAAATGTTAAATAATTAAAAAATCAATTCACATTTTTAGAAACTTTCTAAAAGATAAAATTGTTGGATAAAATTGATGATTTCATCAAAAATATACCACAGCCTTTGCAAAAAAAAAAAAAAAAAATACAAATATCATCTTCCCCATATTGCACGACTATCACTGGCTGAATGATAGCCTTGCAAAGACTGGAGTGGAGTGTAGGAAGATATTAATATTAAGATATAAAAAAAAAAATCTAAATTATTCATATAGCACTTTTAACAATGGTTATTGTCTCAAAGCAGCTTCACAAAATTAGCATTGAAAATGTGAAAAAGAAATGTGTCCCAGAAAATAAAAAAAAATATGCATAGATTATAGGGATCTGATTGTCCCTGATGGGCAAAGAAAAACTCCCTGGGATAGCAATAGGAAGAAACATGGAGAGGAACCACACAAGAGATTCCACAAGCAACATTCAGGAATTTAAGTAAATGTGTTGTGCTTCACTGAATATCCGCTAGATGGCGCATGGAAGGACTTCATCTAAAATCCAGACCAAGTAAAATTGTGTATAATTAGTTGGCCTAAAACAATGTTGTTTCCAGCGCTGAAGCAAACATGAATTTTATTTAGTTTTACAATAGATCTTTCATGATGAATGCGTCTATACAGTATGTGCTTCATAGTATTTTCATAATGATAAAATGAGATGCACAAAATTGTTCTTTAAAATTCATAATAAAAAGTTTCTTACAATGGTCTTACAATTCATTTGATTTTCTGATAACTAAGCGAATGTCCTGATTCGAGAATATTCCAACATATCTTTGTTAAAACGTACAAATGTTCCGACATTGGGCACCATCAGACGGCATGGATATACTGTATATATAGTAAATATCAATTTCATCCATTATTTGACCACGGCTGGAAATAATAGCTGGAATGTGATTGTGAATTTAGGACTGAAATAAAGCTGATCTTCACCGTGCGGAAACCCGCGGCTCGAACCTTCACTTTACAAAAGGCAGCGTTTTGATCAAAAGGCTGATAAACGCGTGCTATTTATCGATGATAATCCCTCTTCTCACCTTTCATGCAAGTGTGAAGTTATCAAGCCGGTTTCGCTGATGGGGGAATTGGCAGAATTGAGCGGTTTAAAACAAATGAACAAGACGTCTCTATCCAAAATGTATTTCACCAGCAAAACATAGAATAAATGGTATCAATTAAATCTTTATCGTTGGAGTTGATACTTTCAGTGTAATTCATGAATTCACTGAACATGTTCAGATTTTGTAAAATAACGACAACCGTTTCTTCCTAGATATTTTGTCTGCATCACGATAAACTCAAGCTCAGCACGTCTTCTTTCCTTGTTTTAATCTGTAATATTTAAGTGAAATATATTTAGCGTATATTCCTAAATAATTTTTTTATTTTTTTTTTATTTGTGGACATGTGTATTGCGAAGTAAAGACCTGTTGTTCAGTTGTTCCCTGCACGGAGAGTTTGTGTGTGTCCACGCGCGCGTCTCATACTGTAGGTCAGCTCATATTTTTGCTGTTGGTGGCCAGTATTTCATCCATTATTTAAGGTAAATGAAGGTATGTTGGCATATTCACCAATCAGGACATCCGCATAGTTAACACTATCAGAAAGCCTACTATCATGAAATGAAACAATTAAACAAATTTTAAGACCATTTAAACCGAGGCATTGCCAAGATAATACGAAGCATGCAGTACAGTATATACACGCATTCATCATGAAAGATCTATTCTAAAACAAAATAAAGTTCATGTTTGCTTCTGCACTGGAAAGAATATTGTTTCACTGTAGGTTAACTAATTATACACAATTTTTCGTTGTACTTCGTCTGGCTTTTAGATAAAGTCCTTCCATGCGCCATCTGGTGGATATTCAGTGAAGCACAACACATTTATTTAAAATTTTCCAGTGGTGCTTGTGGCATTTTGCGACACGGTGTGAAACGAACTGCGGCCTTTCTCGGGGAAATGCGCGCATTCCTAATGGCCACATCTGTAGATTTGGCATGACACACACCTTTTCAAGTGGACTCCGCTGCCAAGTGCGGAACGGTGGTGTTTTCACTGATCAGAATGAAGCAGAATTGGGGGTCAAATGTTCTCAGAAACAATACCAGGTGCTAATATGAAAACACTCTAAAAGTGGCCTCTCTGGCTGTTTTGTGACTTTACTTTTTTTTTTTTTTACTTTTTTTTTTTTTGAAAGATTATAGATAAATTGTCAGATGAATCAGAAATGCTCAAAACGTTGATCCTTCAGTACAACCCTGTAAACGGAGTATTTTGTTTAATAAAATGTGATTAAACGTATTCAAAGTTCAAAGATAAAGCACAGACTGTTTCAAGATTGTACATACTGTACAAGTGGAATTGTGTTTTCTGGGTCCTGATACTATTGGGGCCACTATACAGTACACTGCATTGTGCGTGTGTGTATGTGTGAAAGTTTTCATTTCCTCTTTCCGAGTGCGGTTACTTAGTCCGTATACAGTATAGATAGTTTTTAGCAAGGTCAAAATAAGAACAAAAAACATAACAGCTGGATTTGTTTCTCTTTGATGCAGAACAGATGCGTCGAGTCTAAAAATAACCACTGAAAAATAGAAATTGGTGGGAACAATAATGTTTGAATTGAATGACGAATTTTCACACAAGACAAAGCAACGGACGCCCTGATTAGTTCATAGGCATTGTTCAGTTTTTATAGCTCCCGTTAGCCCAAGGTTTTACCTTTTCTTTGCTTTATCTAGCCTTTAGTGTTCAGTGTTCATCTTATCAACCACAGTGCCACAGTTGTTGGTTGTTTTATTTGTCTGTTTGTTTATTGATGTTTATTTAAAATCCTGCAAGCAACATCAAATTAGATTGTAGGGATTGCATTAAATAGTAGTAAGGAAAATGAGTTCATGTGACCATCATAAAGCAATTTATTTTAGGATAAGTTTATTTAAATTATTTTCATTTTATAATTATTATTAGAAATACAAACAACTAGCACTTTAAAAAGTATATTATTGTCTTAAATGTTGTGAAAATAGTTGTGATTTGTCATTAACAGTGTTGGGTGTAATGCATTAGAGTACTTGGATTACTTCTTGATGTAACAAGTAATCTAACGTGTTACTGTAGGTCGCCATCTAAGTACTCAGTTAATTAGTTATATTTTCAAAAATGTAATCCGTGAGCCAGACAGCAGTGATTACTGTTTGTGTGTGTGTGTGTGTGTGTGTGTGAGAAAGTCGTCCTACAAGCCCCGCCCCGATAACCCGTCCCCCTCTGTTATTCCTGCTGTTAGTAGTTAACAGATTACACTGTAAAAAATAAAACTGTGCTGTAAATTATAGTGTAATTTTAAGACAAAATTAATAGTTTTTTTTTTTTTTTTTAGGCAATTATTTTGATTTGGCGAACTCAAACAATCATGTATGTGATTTTTAGAGATTTCATTAAGGTAACGTAACTCTTTTATTACTATGACATTTACAATATTTATCCAGAAATTATAACAGAGTAATTTTGTAGCGTGTATGGGCCAAACTCTGCTGGGTGATGATGGCGGAATAATTATACAGGTCTTGACTAAAACAACGTGCACGAGGAATCACAAATTAGTTTTCATTTTCTGCAATGGAAACGTCCTCTAGCTAGTTACTTTGATCAGAAAGTAACGCTGTAATGTAACGGATTACTTTTCAATGACAGTAATTTTGTAATGTAATTGGTTACTTTTTAAAAGTAACGTCGCCCAACACTGCTCATTAACTATTAAGCAAAGCATTAAAGGTTTTAAAGTAAAAAGTATGAAAGTAACTTTTAAAGTAACTCCTTTCCCATGTCATCGCTATAGACCTATGTACACGTATGCACAGGGGGAGGAAATGTTTGTGGTTTGTAAGTGTGAGAAAAGAGGCCCATTTTACAGCACATCTGGAGTCGGAGTCGGTGCCCAACAATTCCACACTTCACCACCTGCAAATGTCTGGTTAAGCTTTCTCACGTCAGCATTTAATGTGAAGTGCTTGTATGTACATGGGCACTGTCTCAGACTCCAGATGTGCTGTAACAACTGTCTCTTTTCTCAAACCTAAAAATCACAGAACATTTCCTCACTATATATTGTATATACTGTATAAACACATATCTGGAAACATTTCAATTTCAGTACACAATAATCTTAAATTCCTCATTTAATAATAATAATAATAATAATAATAATAATAATAATAATAATAATAATGCATGTGGAATGTTGAATTCTTCATCACACCACTCCATTATTGATCTTTTACCGATAATGCCACAACAAAATGACATTTTTTTAAAATTATTATTTCTCACACTTTCTAGTTAAAATGTATTCAGTGGAAAATATAGAATGTTGTCTTTTAGCCATTTTTACTTTGCATATTTTATGTGCAATGGGGTTGATCAAAATAACAAATATGGTTAAATCTTTATTCTGGAATATTTTATATATTTTTTTTCTTTTCTAAAAAATATCTTTTATTTTCTTCTTTAAATTCTAATTGTTTATTTACAAAATAAATAAAAAAAATAACTGTGTAATACCTATGATTTTTAAAATTGTATGTATTATAAAAACAAATTAAGAAAACCATGATAGTTGAACTTTCTCCCCAGGCCTTTGCACTGCTGCGCTTTCACTGCTCTTCACTCACAGGAAGTCACTGATGGCTGTCTTCTGTCCGTCTGTGATCAAATCCCATTTTGTGTTTCTAACCTACACAGTAAACCCGAATAACTAAGGTAATCAGTTACATATTTTTTTTTAAGTAATGATGTTTCCAGTTTTAAGCAAACAGAACTATGAGTTTTTGAGTTTGTTGTACTCATTCGTATTAATCGTTCTTTGCTTGCATTATTGAGTAGCCTGACTCATACTATTTAATAGCAATTATCATTTTTTTTTAGTTGTTGCAAATCAAATAAATAGTTGTTGGTCTTTGGGCTGCTCCCGGCGATGGGTCGCCACAGCAGACGATCCAGTCCGCACTCAAACTTGGCACAGATTTTACGCCAAATGCTCTTCCTGACTCAACCCTCCCATTTTATCTGGACTTGGGACAGACACTTCATCCAGTTGTTGGGAATCGAACCCGGGCCTTTCACATGGCAGACAAAACCCCTCCCACTGAGCCACCAGTGATCTATTGCCCTGATGACGTCAGACACAAAATCGCTAGTCTGAAAGATTTTTAGTTGGTGGAACTTGAACTTTAACAGTCACTGTTACTAATGTTCTAAATACACATCAAGGTCCATTAGTTTGAACTAATTATTATTATTATTAAGTTAACAGCACTCAATATGTTTCATTACTTTGAGCTTTAGGGTTTACAGTGTATAGTCTACTTTATAAAACAATCATGCTGTTGCTGTTTTAATTGGAAAACCTAAGTGTCTATATAAAACATCGCACAGTGCATATGGCAATGACAGTATGTCACAAAAGTGAGTACACCCCTCACATTTTTGCAAATATTTCGTTCTATCTTTTTCACAGGACAACGCTGCATCAATGACTCTTTGACACAATGAAAAGCAGTCAGTGTAAAGTTTGTACAGCAGTGTAAATGTATTGGCCCCTCAAAATAACTAAAAATACAGCCAATGATAGCTGAACCCCTGGCAACAAAAGTGAGTACACCCCTAAGTGAAAATGTACAAATTGAGCACAATTAGTCATTTTCCTTCCCCTTTGTCATGTGCCTCATTAGTGTTACACTGTCTCAGGTGTCACCAGATAGCAGGTGAGTCAAATTTGGTATAAAAGCTCTTCCACTCTCTCAACCTGGCCACGGAAAGTTCAACATGGCACCTCATGGCAAACAACTCTCAGAAGACCTGAATTTGTTTATTATTCTAAAATTATTGTAGCGCGAGATCCTCTTCCCTCTAACTTCTTACTGGTTTTATTTTACCGTAAAATACCATTTAGTCAGGTTTACATGTAATAGCAACTTGCAATGTCACGAGCCAGCCAGATCAGCCGAGCACATCCAGGTCAGGATTTCGCCTAAGAAAGTTCCGCCTCCCTAATTACTAATTACCTCCGCGCACCTGTAACCCATCAGCAATCCGCACCTGCCTGTCATTCAGTGCCGAACTATCTTACGTGCGTGCCCCTCATCTTGTCAATCTGTGATTTTCTCTAGTGACCTGTATCTGTGCTTTAACCTTGGCTGTTCTTAGATTTTGTTTTTGATTTTTCTCATTTGGATTCGCCTATGTGCATGACCTCGCTTGCTTATCGACTTTGAACTTCTGGATTTCGGTTCCCTCGCTGCTGTTACCAACCCTGCCTGTCTTTTCGCGCTGTTTCCCGCAACCTGTGTTCTTCCGGCCCACCAGAAACACCACCCGGCTGGCTATTTGTGCCACCACTAGCGTACCCACGAGTCCTAGAATGGGCACACAGTTCAAGATAAATCTCAAAATAAAATATTATTATATTTATATATAAATACTTATCTAATATAGACTATCCCAGGAGACTTATTGCACAAGGCGGGGTACACCCTGGACAGGGTGCCAGTCCATCGCAGGGCGCACACACACACACACACACACACACACACACACACTCACTCACTCACTCATTCACACACTATGGCCAATTTGGGAACGCCAATTAACCTAACCTACATGTCTTTGGACTGCGGGAGGAAACCCACCAAGCACGTGGAGAACATGCAACCTCCATGCACACAGAGACGGGAATCGATCCTGAACCCTGGAGGTGCAAGGCGACAGTGCTAACCACTACACGACCGTGCCGCCTCTAACAGAGCTTCTGTTAGAGAAAATTATTCAACCTTTCCAAACTAATAAAAAAAAACAAAAAAAATAAAAACAAAAGCGTAGTGGAATATTACTGTATATTATTTTTATTTCATTCCAAAAAAAAACACAATCAAATTCAAAACAATCCATTTGTATGTATGCTTCAATATGGAATATTCATTATTTAGACTCCAATCAAAAGAAAGCACATTATAATGTCTTCCTGATATAATCATCCAAGCATCCAGCATGAACCACAATGTGTTAAAAACATTGAAAGCAGATTGAGGTTTTCCTCATGTTGAATGTTGAACGGATGATCCTCTGTCTAAGACTGCAACAAAAAAAAAGAGGAAAAAAAAATACAGACATCCGTTAATGCCCACTGTTCACTGCGTGCCTATTTTACGTTACGCTCCCATAATAAACCGAGTCAAAAACTGATTTAGTAGATTTAGTACAGTAGCATCGAGGTATTCAAGAGGAAACACTCACTGTAGCTTCAGTGGAGTCTCTGGATCTCCAGACTAGTACAAATGTCCAGATGGACATGCAGACCTCAAATATAGAGAGAACCAGGAGCGCTCTATATGTGCGACCTACATAAATCTGGCGGGAAAAAAAAAGCTTATTTTACAATGAGGCTGTTTTTTACTTACAGTAAGGCAGCTTTTCTAAAGATTGCTTTATTAAGGGAGAACTCCACACAGAATTAAATAACATAATGAATGCATATACATCATGTGTTATTGTTATTATTATTATTATTATTATTATTATTATTATTATTATTATTATTATATGAAGTTACAGACTGTGTCTATTTCTGCAGTCACTAAGCGAGCGATGTTGCTATTGCTGTTGCTATTCAGTTGAGTGTAATATGAGAATTTTAAAGGATAGGACTTTTCCAAATCTTTCTTTTCTAGTAATATGAAAGTATTTATAAGTTAACGAACAAACAAGCACATTTGTGAGACCAGTGAGATACAAACCACAATCGGTGAAGTATATAGACAATCATGATTCGGTGAATTAGTACACAGTTGCAGTATTTTAGACATGGCGACCAGATCAACAATGAGCACAACGGCAGCTACAAACGCAGCAACGGTGCTGATCAGGTTCAAAATCAGTGAGGATTTCACCTAACGGGAAAGGGAAAAAGCTGTGAGTTACTATACAACAGCAGGCTAGCTACCTGTCTTTTCCTATAGTTCTCTTAATGCTTCTCTAAATAAGTTTTCACCATTCCAGGTCAAAAAAGGGTCACAATTCAAATTTAAATAAGCAAAAATCTGAAGCTATATCTTGCTGTGGAAAAGGTTTTACTGTGTTTCAGAAGAGTCTAATTGTCACGCTGACCAAGTATATGAAGCTGAAATGATCCTTGAGGAAGTTGATTGGTCGCAATGTGTGGTGGAATTACAGCTAATGGCGGTACGCCGTAATGTTAGAACGTTTAACCATTTTTGACCAGGTTGTGTCAAAAATGATGTGTCATCAGTATAATGTTTCAAAAACAAACAAACAAACAAACAAACAAACAAAGAATAACAGAGGGTCACAATTTTCTCATGAGAACTTGCTTATCAAGTATAATGTAATAAATAAGACCGTTTCACACAGTCATGTTTACCCACCAAAAAGGAGTGACGATGGTCCACGGTAGCAGCTGATGCAGCACCGGAGCAGAAAAACTGATCAAAGTTAAATAAAAAACAAGATCATGAAAGGTTTCTTCATCACAGTCGTATAAACTGATGTGATGATAAAGCAGGATGGAGCACATACGCTAACAGATCCCCAGAACATGACTCCGCTGGGGACAGCGGCACCTTCGAGATCCTTGTTTACGATCCCGAACATGAACATCACAGCGCCAATCATGACCTGGACAGGCTGTGGAAACAAAAAAATGTTTTTCAGAATATTGTTCTTTTATTTACGGATCTTATTATATTTATAGTCATGGATTCATCACAGCCTTCACATATCTCATATCCGGAAGCAAAGAAATGTAAATCACACAATCGGAAGTTTAAAAAAAATAGCATGAATGAAAAGAAGTTACCCCCAGTGATTTCTGGTCGACTTTCAGTGCAGGTAGCGGCATTTTCACTGAGAGTCGCTGTGATCCTGTAAAACTGAGAAAGATCATACTCATACTCATACTCATCATACTCATATCGATCAGGAGTGCAGTAAATACTGAAACAGCAGCTCTAAGTTTAGCCACGGAATACTTTATTGATATGGCGGAAATCTGCTTGCAAATAACATTAGTAACAATGTATAGGTGCATCTCAATGAATTGTAATATTAACACCATTAGGGCCACTACTGTGTGTACTACAATTACTGTACTACTACTACTACTAACAATAATAATCACAATAATAATCACAATAATAATAATAATAATAATAATAATAATAATAATAATAATAATAATAATAGTGTGTGTGTGTGTGTGTGTGTGTGTGTGTGTGTATACACATGTGTTTCAAACTTTTCACTTTCTCTTCCAGAGTGTGTGTGAAACTTAGTTCGTGGTTTACTGAAATAAAGTATGGACAGTTTTTAGTGCAGCCAAAAAAACAAACAAACAAACAAACAAACAAACAAACAAACAAAAAAAGACATGATGAAAAAATTGTCTGAAAATGAAATCAATCAATTAAATGACAAAATCTCACACAAGACAAAGCAGAACATGCCCTCAATTAGTTTATAGGCATCGTTCGGTTTTAAAGCTTTAGTTCAATAAAATCATTTTCTTTATTTTATCTAGCCTTCAGTGTTCAGTGTTTTAATTTTTAACTACATGATGTTGTTTGTTTGTTTGTTTGTTATTAACGTATATTTTAAATACGGCAAACAACATAAAAATAAAAAAAAAACACGCTGCTGATTAGATTTCGGGGGTTTAATTAAATGTTAGTGAGGAGAATGAGTTCATGTGACCATCATAGAGCAATTTATTTAAGAAATCTTCATTTTATACGGTAATTACTATTGAAAAAAAAAAAAAAAAAGACAAACAGGTGAATAAAAACCACGAATGTTTTTAAATGTTGTGGAAATAATTGTGATTTTTTTTTTTTTTCAACTATTAAATGACTTTTTATTAAAAAGTATTAAAGTAAGTTTTAAAGTAACTCTTTTTCCATCTCTACACCTCTGTACACGTACTGTATGCATATAGGGAGGAAATGCTTGCGGTTTGTGGTGTGAGAAAAGAGACACTTGTTATGGCACAACTGGCGTCTGAGACGGTGCCCAGCACACACCTTGCAAATGTCTGGTTAAGCTTTCGCACGGCAGCATTGTGACGTTTAATGTCAAGTGGTTGTAAGCACTCACACAAGCTCCTATTTCATTGACCCCTTCAGAAGACCTGCATTCGGGCTCTTATACATTTTATTACTGTACATCCAGGTAATATTGTAACATATAGACTGTATAATGTATGAACACATTTCTGGAAACATTTCAATTTCCGTACGCAATTATCTTACATTCCTTATTTAATAAATATCAAATATATATATTTATTTTAATTAATAGTAATGAATGTGGAATGCTGGCTTCAGATGTACAGTAGTGTAGTAGTAGGAATTCATTTATTTTATGTTGCTGAAGTGTAAAAGCAATACAATATTTCAGGGCAGTATCTCTGCGTCATCACACAGCCCCATTTTTGATCATTTGCCTATAATGCCACGAGAAAGTGATTTATTTTTTCTTTAAAAATTCTATTTATAATGTATTTCGTGGAAATAAAGAATGAACTTCTTTCCATTTTTATGTGGTTTAAACCATTTTAAATATGGTTAAATCAAACTTTTGCACAAATGTAGCAGAGGCTATACTTTGGAATATTTTATATATATTTTTCTGACATTTCAAAAATTCTAAAACATTGTTTATTTACAAAAAAAAAAAAACTTTGTCACACCTGTGAATTTAAAAATGATATAGGGAAGAAATTAAAAACCCATATTAAACGTATTTACCTGATAGTTCAACTTTTCCCAGGCCTTTACACTGCTGCAGCTTCACTGCTCTTCACTCACAGGAAGTCACTGATGGCTGTCTTCTGTCTTCTCCGGCTTAAATTCTGATCAAACCCCAGATTTTTCTTTTTTTTTTTTTTTTTCATGCCAAGTTGCAAAATAGGTGTCTCTCTTGTTACGCACATTGACTGTTATGCCCATGACGTTACTTCCTCATATAAAGCATGCATTACTGCAGGCTACAGAAGGCATAATTTAATATTCGATACATTAATCCATAGATGTAAATCATCTACAGCACATGGAGGATCTGTTATATACAGTCAGGTCCAAAAGTATTTGATCAGGGACAGAATCTTTGTATTTCTTCCTACAGCACCACAATGCATTTAAAATGACGCAGTAAAGATGTGACTTACAGCAAGTGTAGACTTTAATTCATACTGCATACAGTATGTACAGTATGTATATGTGTCTCTCAAGAGACTAGAGGCTAGGGGGACACACCAGATGCAAGGGGGACACACCAGAGGCCCTGTCTCGAGCTCCGTCCCTGTCTCTGGTGTCTCTTCAGCTCTGAGCCTCTGAAATGCTAAAGTGGTCCGTACAGTATGTGCTAAAAGGCTTTCACCTCCCAAGAGACAGAACTTACAGCCTGTGCAAAAGAGCTAAGTTCTAACTCACTTATATTGTACCTATATTTTAAAATAAATACATTTGTATAAGTCTTTGTAGACACGACACAAACCAAAGGTCTGGAAGGATGCTGTGGGGGTTCTGGTACCCAAATCCAATGGCCCTAACATTCTTACTGATTTTAGATCTGTTGCGATTTTGTGGGGGGAAAAAAAGAAGAAAGAAATCAGTAAGGTCATAAATCCTAAGGAAAACTGTACATGCACACGAACTGAATCTGCCTATAGGCTGCCCGGAGGAGAACAGGGTGCGACAGTTATTGTGTTTCACTAGTTTTTTTAAACACTTGGGAAGAAGTAAGTTTCATTCCCTATTTCTCTTCGTTGACTTTTCCATGGCTTTTAATACAATTCAACCCATCATTCTTGCCAGACAGCTTTTAGAACAGCTCGATCCTGATGTTAATTCTGTGCTTTGGCATCTGGACCTTTCAACCAACAGGAGACAGAGAGAAAGGGGAAATGGACTTTTGTCTGGCCAGCTCTCCTTTTTGACTGCTTCCTCACAACGATGTGTGCTTCCACACTTACTGTTCTTTATGTGCACCAGTATGTGTTAGAGGACGTATGAAAACATGACTATATATTATAACGTATGAGGATGACACTGTCATTATGAGTCCAAAAGAATGCATGTCGGTATGGCCTGATCCTAACGGATTTTGTGAAGTGATTTTTTTGACGTAAACATATCCTAAACGTAGGAAACATAATAAAAAGCAGCTCCACTGCTCTTCACTCACAGGAAGTTGTTGGTAGCCATGTGGGCAACTTTGTCTGCGGTCGATTTTAATGCATTGATCAAAATCCAAATGCTTTGTTTTCGGTCAAGTTGCAAAACCTGATCCCAATGTAAGATTTTATGTATTATTTTAACCTAATTTTTTAAAAAGCATAGGAACCAATATATCTGAGTTTGTTTAGTTGTTTCTTTCTTTGTCTGTGTCTTTGTTTTCCATTTGCTGCATTGGAGATAATAAATGGAAGCTGAAATCTAAATGGTTGAGCACATATTATCCAATGAGACTCACTGAAAGCTCCTGTAATTGCTAGGTGCAGTTAGGCAGTGACAAACATGGTGAGAATTTTGATGAGGGTATAGCTACAATGGAAAAAAAAAATGGTATAGAGTCAACAAGAATACCCCAGTTAATTCGTCTACTGTTGGACATGACATGCACCGGATGCTAAACGGAGTACAAATAAAAATTAGCAGCAAAACAATTTTATCCCTGTTGAAATTATGCAGCATGTCGGGGAAAAAAAAAAAATGCTAGTAAATATTGTATGGCATCGTCATCAAAAATTAATTTCCTTGTTTTTGTTTTTCCAAGATTCCAAGAGTTAAATAATTAATTATCAGTTGTAGCTGATATTTTCAGGATAACTGGCATATTCATTTTACGGCACTCGTTTTATTAAAAGTTTTATTATAATATGATAAATATTTGTTAGATACTTTTCCCTTTTTTAGTTACTATACTGCACTTCATATTTGGAAGAAAAATATCAGACCATGCAAGCCAAACTATATGAATTAACTATACAACATTATTCAGAAAGCAATACGAAAATGATAAAAATTTGTTCCATTTAACAGTTAGGTTTTTCAAAAACATGTTTAAGTAAATAGTAATCATTTAAAAAAAAAAAATCTTATTTAACCTCCAGTCCTTTTAGCAGTGCAGCGTGTGTGCCTCTTTCTCCCTCCTCTAAATGGTTTCACTTTGCAGTACTGATCTGACTTTATCTGCCACACATCCAGTATTCCAAAAGGATTTAAAAATGTTCACTGAGGTAGATTTCAAATCAAGTGCAAGTCAAGAAAGAAATCAACATCTGATTTCTACTAAAAGGTGTGCAACTGGGTGAATGTAAAAATCAGCACTGTTTAGAAGGTTATCGCCTGTTTTGACTCAAACTACAGTACCTAATAGTCGCTCTCTCACTTTCAGGGATAACCACTAGAGGGGGCCATGCGCCCAGGGACACCTTATGGTGTCCTGTTGTACTTTCTGTTTGTTGTGATAGGTGATAGGAGCGCACCTGAACCGAGGTAGTTCAATAGTTTATGTATAAATAGACATGTGTTCAGGTACTCGGGGTCTTGCATCTGTTATGTTTGATTATAGGGATGTTGTGATTACCCCGTGTTTTGCAACTTGTTGCAAATTTCCATTGATCTTGTTCTGTTCAGTTGCTGTTTGGTGTTTGATCTGCTCCTGTTCTGTTATTGTGAATTTTCTGTGTTTTTTTTTTTTGTTTAGCTCCTGTTCTGTCTAGTTATAGCTAAACGGCTCTTATGCTACATTGCCCGATTCTGTTTAGTTAAGTGGTTGTGAATCTTCTGTGCTTTCTGGGTCATGCTGATCTTCCTTAACCCATGTTCTCACCAGTCCTGGTTTCTCCTGTTCTGTTTAGTTACATGGCTGTTAAGTTTAGTTAGATGGTTGTTGTCCAAGTTTCTTTGTGACCCCTTTCAAAGTTCCATATTTATCGGTTGTCTGTTTCCATTTTCAGTATTAAAAGACTTTGACACGCCTTCACCTCTGCGATTCTGCCTCACCTAAAGCCCACACACAGCAAACGTCACACTCACATGCCACCAGAAAAAAAAAATAAATAAAATAAAAAATGACAGCATTACATCTGACTGTCTACGTTAGTAGTCTTAGTTGTTACCATAAAACTATGCATTGCAACAAGAACATCAACATAAACCGGTGATACCTGTTTACTAGCTTCCTGTGCTGGCTGGCAGAGCACCATGATTTCTAAGACACTGCAGCTTTTTTTTTTTTTTTTTTTTGTCATTAGGTTGGCATACCTCAGCCTACAGTATATAAAAGGTGCTTCACAACTTTATCCCTGACCTGTCTAGTGTGCTCTTTGGGGGTTGAGGGCTTCACAAAACAGTTGTATTTATACTGGGAATAATTACACACAGGTGGACTCTATTCACTAATTAAATTAAAGGGTTTCATAGTAAAGGGGGCTGAATACAAATGTCACACGTTTCAGATTTTTATTGGTAAAAGAAAATAATGAATAAATGTTTTCCTTCTACATCACAATTATGGGCCCCTTGGTGTTGGTCTATCACATAAAACCGCAATAAAATAAATTTATGTTTGTGGTTGTAACATGACAAAATGTGAAAAAGTTCAACGGGTATCAATACTTTTGCAAGGCACTGTGTTGTTTAAGGTGACAACTTTATCAAATTGTTTAAGTGGTACACAGTACCAGACCGTACAGACCTACGTTCACCACTGATCACATCGGAGTCAATAATGATCAAATATTAAACTGATGCCTTAAGTAATGTAATGATGGCATTTTTCATCATCCAGCCAAGAACTGTATGCTACTCATCAATCAAACGTGTTTATGTGTATTTAAGACTTTATTAATTTCTCATCTGTAGTGACATTCTTATGCAGTGTAACGAGCCCTTTGACGTAACCCCAGATCATCACACTATGTCCGGAGGCTCGTACAGTCGGCACTTTGGACATTTTCACTTACGTCTTTGTGGGTGGATGTCTGTATGCTTGATGGATTTCCTCTGGGCTCTTCAATTACCCCCCCCCCCCCCCCGGCCCCCAACAATCGCTTAGTGACATTTGATTGAATAGGTGCATTGATATAAAACTAGTCCTACTAGTCCAGTAGGCATTCTTTATTACGGATGTAGTGTGGCAGTAGAATAAAATGCAATTTAGAAATTACAATAAAAGGTGTGGGACATAACATAATCCTTTTTTTATTATCGTCAATTGTCCATTTCGCTGTATGCTGGAGGACTTTCAACAGGGAAGCTGTTCATGGGAACAGTGGTGCTTATGCTGATCCCCTGTAAAACACAACGGATCCATGAACATAAATCCAGTGGCGAATGTACAGTAAATTAAGGACTTCAGTAAAAGTGATTTATTTAGGTACAGTTATTACCTTAAAAAAGTGATATCTGAAGGTACACTTATTATTGACTGTGGATGCAATATACTGGTAATACAATAGATGTGAGGACATTATTAGTCTTGAGAATCAGATCATCAGCTAGAACTTTCAGTTTATTGCCACATTACGTTGCTAAGCCTAAACCTGAGTAACCGAAGCTCCAGATCATAGCACTGCCTCAAGAGGCTTGTACAGTGGACACTATGAATGATGGTTGCATCGCTGCATGCACTTCCCTTCTTCTTCCCATTGCTGTAGAACCTGGATTCATCAGACCATTTGACCTTTTTGTATTGCTCCGATCTTTATGCTCACTAGCAAACTGAAACCTTTGTTTTCCCTGATCTCAGTAACTAGTGGTTTTCGAATGAATTCACAGCTGTTTAGTCCCAATCCTTTGTGTTCTCATCGCATTGTATGAGTATGGAAAGGTGTTATGTTTAAATTATTAAACATAACATTGATTTCCGCTGTCCATTTAAATAATTCAACTTCAAAATGTGTTTAAGTGATCTCCGTTCATGTTGCAGGTCCAATGATGTATTTGAAAGTTCTAAACCCAATTCCAGTTTATTATTTTCTTTGCTTCATGCAGGCAAATACTTTGACCCTTCTGAAATGGTGACTTGTCTTTAGACATTGTATTACAACCCTAATTTTTTTTAGTTTGGCAGGTACTGTAAGTTGGGACATCTCAAGAGTGTAGAGTCCATAAAATATAACATCATTCTGTAATGGAGAGATGTAAATCTGTGACTATCTTTTTAGATTTCTTTTTATTATTGTTGTTTTGTAGAGCATATGTCATGCCCTGCTGGTCTAAAAACTGTTTCTGGAAGGAACAATGACTATTGTTGAAAAAAAAAAAAAAAAAACTGAGACAAAAAAGTAGGAAACAAGTAATAAGTCACCCTTGGATTCTTATGCCAGTCTTAAGACAAATAAACAAACTAATTCCTTTTCACCAGAAAATAGTGAGAAATATGTAGCACAATAAATCTGGGATAAAATTTATATTGCATGTCTATTTTTTCCCCTTGTAAATACTTACATTAGGTTCATTTGAACATGTGGCTTTACAGGCAAAAGCTGTGATGCTGATGGAGATGGTGAACTGGAGCAGGGAAAAAAACAGCAAAATGCCAATAACACCACTGGAGGAGTTCTGAAATTAAGATCCAAGTCATACAATTAAAACTATATATTTATATACTGTACTTTTGTTTATGGAGTTCTGTTTATTTTCACCATGTTGAAGATGAATCTATTAAAAAATGTAATATGTTTACCAAGTAGTTACTGTAACGCCTGCATTCATAACTGAAGCAGTTCGGCTGCAAAAACAAAGCGATGGAAAGCACAGTGATGCTGATAACTGTAGATATTGCACTGAGAATATTCAGTACCATAGCGCCCTTCACCTGGGAAGAAAAAAAAATGCTAACTTGATAAATTAAAAGGAAGCTTTAAGAGTCGACTCTGACCTTTATCTTAAACATGAAGATTTATATTTTTTTACTCAGCAGTTTTGCTTGAATAACCTCATTGTTATTTCACTAACGAATCAGTAAAAATGTATATTTTTATATATGTACAGTGTTTCTCTGAACACTGTATTCAGTTACATCAGAAATTAAGACAAACATAAAAAGTTAACAACAACAGCAACTACATAAACAACAACATCCAGTACAGACCACAGCCATGTTTGGTTTAAATCTAAATCTGAAAATAAAACAATTATTGTAACACTAGACAGCACTGGTTTTATTTTTACCATAAAGTACTGTTTAATCAGATTTACACGTAATAACAGCTTATCATAATTACCATACATAATATAATGAAAAAAATATATAATGAATATATTTAATATAGAAATACAGAAAATATTAATAAAAAAAATAGAATTTATGGATCAAATGTACAGTGGAACCTCGGATTGCGAGTAATGTGGTTTGCGAGTGTTCCGCAAACCGAGCAAAGATTTTTAATCGTTATTTATTCGGAAACCGAGCAAGTATTAGTTTACGAGCGGCAAGTATCATGCATCACACATACGACTCTTATTTTGACACCGAGCGTCACTCCCTCACCTACCTTTTTATGTATTTATTTTTTGGGCCGGTGGAATGAATAATTTGAGTTTTCATTATTTCTTATGGGAAATGATGATTTGGTTTATGAGTGTTTTGGAATACGAGCCCACTTCGGGAACGAATTATGCTCGTAATCCAAGGTTCCACTGTATTATTTATACATTTTTTTAGAGGAGTTGGGAACATGTGAGAATGTAAAACAAACAAGACCATGCTATTGGTGTTTACATACCACACAGGGTTTGAGCTTATTGCTCCCTGAAACAGACAGAGAACCAGCGATGATGTGCTAAAAGTCAAGGGGGAAAATGGTATTTCCTATTATTATATAATTAATTAATCATATAATTATTTCATATAATTATATTGTAGTTACATTCATTATTGAGTTATTATTTTGTCTGTTTAAAGCAATAATTCTGAGGAACACTTACGAGTAATGAGATCCAGAATATGACGTTGTAAAGTCCGAAGATGGGAAAAGTGTTGCTCACAATGCCAAGCAAAAATATCCAGACGGCATTTATTATTTGGACGGCCTTTTGAAAATAAATCATAAATAATTAAAGCATTTATAAAATACTTTTTTTTATTATTTTTTTTAATTCAGGTTATCCCCGACTTACGAATGACTTTCCATTCCAGGAAGATTTCCTGAAATCAGGATTACTCTGCATCAGGGCAGCCATTTCCCATCATCATGCTCCCAAACAATTCACGAGTGATTCTTTGAAACCGCCAACTCATGTGTGGTTTGTTACTTTGCCAGTTATTGGTAAAGTGCTGCACTCATTGACACTCTTGTTCATAACATTTTAACTCATCATTTTAATTTCACTTATGGTGCAGGTTAAACTTCAGGCAGAGATCTAAGTAATGCCAAAGTTTCATGAAATTCTGTCAAGCGGTCGATTTGAGATGCGCCCATAGTTTGACGCATGTGTGCAGTAGTACGCTGTACAACACATAAACTTCCCCTTCTACTTAATATTTTACATTTCAGATTAACCCAAATACTGAAGAAACAGGCAGGTCTTTAGTCCAGAGTCTCAGCTGTACAGACATCTAGAGGATGTTCATTCCACCACCTAGGTGCCAGAACTGGGAGAATTCTTCTGATGTTGTAAAAAAGGAATTGCGCAGAGCGAGTAAGGTTCGCGATGTCTGGGGAAAATGACGGTTGATTAATAATAATAAAAAAATAAATAACTTACTCCCAGTGCTTTTGGTTCTCCTTTCAGAAATTTCTGCCATGAGCTTGGCGTCTCATGTGTGTTTTGTTCTCCTGAACTCTGAGCTGTTGACGTGGGAATAGTCTGAATGACGATGGTGTAGCCACTTCGTACAGTAGTGAGAGGTCTAGGAGCGCTGGCCATCTTTAAAGCTCCTCTGGGTTTTAGTCTGTGAACAAAGAACAAATTTCACTATTCGCATGGATTTAATAGTGAGAGGTGAGAAGAAACAGGAGTACAAATGATCACCAAAACATTTCCTAGAATCCCTTTGGGCATTCCACCACGAGCATCACAACCTGTCGATCTGGATTCCCTGATCACCTGATTACTGAGCGCACACACCTGAGCTCAGTCAGCTCACACACACATAAATATCTTTGTTGCAGAAACATGCATGGTTTGCATAAAGTATAATGAATGAGACAGACTTGTATAGATTTGAAAACCCAAAAATATTGTCATGGAACATGGTTTAGCTGTCTAAAAACAAACACGAATACAATTCTCACACAAAAACAAGACATTTTAAAGTTCAAAAAGCATTTGAATGATATGTAGATGTAACATGTTTTGATTTTGACCAGAGTAAAATTTTGACATATTTCCCATAGTTCCCCATTCCTTAGTACTTTTTCCACCCCTAATAATATTTCTGTCTTTTTACAATCTTCAAATGCTACATAATGGTTTGAAAACCATTAAAATATAAAACCAGACAAAGGAACATTGTTAAAAAGCAAAACCTTAAGACTAAAATACGAGACCATAAAAAAACTTTTTTTTTTTTTTTTTTTTTTTTTAGATATTTTACCTCCTGTCCTTTTAGCAGTGAGTCTGTGTCTCTCTCGCCCTCCTTTTACTTTCTCTTCACACTGTCCCTCTGTCGTGATCTATCACACATCCAGTATATCAGAATGATAATTAAACTTCCCACTGGGGTGAATAGAACAGATTAAGACAAAAATGATGATAAGAAAATCCCCTGATGCTGTAGTACAACTGGGTGACTATACTGTAATCTGCGTTGTTTAGAAAAGTATCTCCTGCTCTGACGTGCGCAATAGTCATTACCTCACCTTCCCCCGCCCACCTATTTTTATTTTTTTTTTCATTTTTTACATTCTTTTTCGCAATGGTACACACCATTGGTACTACGCCATGCGGTGGATCACTTACCGTATATAACTGTCTCTAAAGTCAAAATATACAACTAGAACTAAACTACTCATTAATAGTTTACATGAAAAATTTAATTAAACTAAGATTGAATGTGCAATAGAATAAAAGTAAACGGGAAATTAAGTTTACAAAAGAAAATGAATAAAGATATTTAGACTGCATTTTCTACTGAGAAATTACATAAAGCATTAACTCCATTACATTGACAAAAACAAAAAAACAAACAAAAAAAATAACAGTAATAATTAAACTTAATTACAGTTTTTTGTCTGACTGTCACAAAGCCCTGATAATGAAGATATTTTTTTAAGGCATGCTTCAAATAGTCTATTATTAATCCTGCACCCATAAAAATAAATAAATAAATAAATAAATAAATAAAAATCTTCCTTCCCTCAACAGCTACCGCCCTGTAGCCTTGACCTCAGTAGTGATGTAGTGCTCTGAAAGGCTGGTGTCACAGACTTCATCATCTCTTCTCTACCTGACACAATGGATCCAGTAAGTTGCTTACTGTTCAAACTGATCGACAAATCACGCCATTTCACCTCTTCTTCACTCAACACTGACTCACTACACTCACAACAATGAACAAGGCATGTTGTGTTACTTTACATAATATAATTATTTCAGTATACCCATAATAATTGCATTTGTTGACTTTTTTTTTTTTTTTTTTTCCGATTAAGGTTTACGTAATGATGTCTCAACATACCTTACAAATTCCTAATATGTCTGTCGTGTAATCACAGACTATTCATGTTAAGTCAACATTTCATACATACAGCAGGAGACAGTAGCGAGACGCCAGCGGTCATGAAACGCTAAAGAAACAGAAGAGCAAGACTCATCAAACTACACCTGCGCAAAGTTAATTGACTTTGCCCACGTGTGTTACCCCCTCGCAGTTTTGTCCGTTTTGACGGAGGGAATTCAACACCATTCAACTTTTAAGTTTAGTAGTTTGCAGTTTTTCATATTTTCTCATTATTATTCGCTGGTGACCCGCATTGTTTTTCGACCTTTTGAAACATAACCTGTAGAGTCCTATTATAAGTGAAGATTCACCTTTCATTGCTGAAGGAGGAGCAGCCACACAGAAGATCACAGACATCCTGTCAGTTATGGATCAGGTATGCTCCCTAAATTCTTCATCATTTCTAATAATGCATAATAGGCCTAAAGAATATTTCACCTAAATTTGAATATTTTGTTGTTTTCAACTCTTTGTACACAAAAATAAAAGTTAAAAGTGAGTTTCTGTTCTAAAGCTCCGATTATCATGATCATTTTTTTTTTTTTTATCTTTTGATGCTTCAGAAAAAGAACTCGCCATTGACCGTCATTTTAACAACAGAAATAGCTGGATAAATTGGCCCAAATGTACATTTTATGTAGGAGAGTTTTAAAAACAGAAGATTGAGAAAATAATGACTTTCTGTCTCACTTATACAGTAAATGTGTATCCCATGCATTGCTTCTGATTTGAGACTATTTGTTAATGGAAACACATGACTTTGTAAAATACAGCAGTGGGAGAATGTGTAATACTGCAGTACATAAATGTAAGCTGTACAGTAAAAAAATACTAATTCTCATTTCATTTTGATTAAAGCATCACCGTTGAAAAAAGTGTGAATGCATCCTGAAAGCCTCAGTGGTCCACCTAAATGAAGATGCTTCAAACCTAGTGAAGGAGTACATGGTAAGCTATTTACAGTACATTTTTTTAAAGAAAATTTTAGTATTTTTCTCTAATACCAGTTCCTATTTTTACCCTTGTTCTGTTGGTAACTGTTTTGTTTTTGTACTTGCCATTTTTAGGACGGAGCAACACTACTCTCGGAATCTAAGCGATCAAACATGATGGGGCAGATATTGCAGACCCATATATGTAAAGATGTTGGTGTCATCATTGAAGGCATCCAAGTGCTTCAACCTGGACAATGTAGCTAATGTATGTTCTATTATGGTTGGTCTAATTTATGGTTTAAACTTGGCTTATTCCCAGGATCTGAGAGATACTTTTGAATTTTTTTAGATTTGATGCTAACAAGCTGTCAGGTCCAGGTCTTAAAAAATAAACTCCTTTCACAGGCACTGTAATGTGAGACAAGGGCTAAGAGGCAGGACCTATGTTTTTTTTTTTCCCCATAATGTTGCACTGGTTGTTGCAGCACATTTTTTTTTTTCCCAGTGCTGACCAGGTGATGGCTTTAAATATTCATTAAAATAGCTGCAATGTTATTGCTTTTAGTTTTTTAGAAGGTGTAGTTCACTAAAGAAGACTATATTTTCCCCAAGTACAGTGGAACCTAAGGCAGAATGCTTTTATTTAACTTTTTTCTTGTAATATTATTTTTGTAACTTCTTCTAATAATTAAATATTAGTATTATATTATAATATTATAATATTTTATTATTATTTACATTTTGGTAAACATGTTCGTGTTAGAAAAAAAAAGTAAAACATTGTAAAAATGGTACTTTGCTTTCAAATGTTAGTCTTTCTTTAAATAACAAGTGTTAGCTGCTCTTTTTTTTTTTAGTTTCAATAAGGTGTACTTTATACTGTTAAAGGAGGCTGCTCATTTTTTGTAAATCCCTTCATTTTATTTTACTTTATACTTGTATTATTACTTTAATAGTATTACATAAGTTACAATTTTAATAAGTTAAGATAACTTATTTTGAAAATTAAAGACAGAATGCCGATTAACATTTTTCCAACGATAAAATGTTCAACACTAAAAATGTCCATTGTAAAACATGGTAACAATGCTATTGAATAAACTCGATGAACCATTTTTTTTTTCCTTTGGTCAAACATACCAATATTCATTTTAGAATCATTTAAATTAATTAACTTAATAGATTAATGCAAAATCATGACTGTTATGTTGATTGAACTAAACAAAACTACATTAACTTTATTTAATTAACTTAATTTCACTGAAACTTATTAGAAGTTATTGGTATAAAGTAAATGACATTGTTGAATTAAAACATTTGTAGTTGTCTAAATTAAGTGCTTAAAATTAATTGGTTCAACAAGATATTATATTATATACAAGTTAAAGCTACAAGACAGTTCAAATGAAAATCATTTGATTTCATTGGCTCAAGATGAATTTTCCTATTCGGTTCCATTTACATGGATTAAGTTGAACTAACATCATTCAAATGTGTGGAAATGTGTGTCATAATTATATTGAGTTATACCAACAATTTATTTTTTTGAGTGTATGAATTACAACAAGTACTTTAACATAAACCAGTTATAGCTGATTACTATGGCAATTCACTGTGGCTTGTGCTGCCTCAATTATTTTTTAGATTAAAAAAAAACTTTTAAACTGTGTGTGTGTGTTGAGTTTGTATGCCCTACCCATGCTTAGTGGGTTTCCTCTACGCACTCTGGTTTCTTCCCACAGTACAAAGACCTGCAGAGTAGCGTATGGACTGGCAGGCCACCTCAAATGGAGCCGTGAATCTGTAAGCCATCAAAAGAGGAAGAAGACAGCTCACGACATCAGCAACTAAGGAAAAAACTGGTTCCAACTCAGATGGTGCAAATCTGCAAACAACTTCCTTGCACAAGAGAGAAGCATTTCACATCTTCACTTAAACGTTGTAGATCAGCACGGATCCCTTGAATAGGGAACTTTCACAACCCCCTGGCAGTTGCATTTGGGCCTCAGAACAGAGAACATACAAAGCGTTAGGGAAACATACCATGTGAATCAGTTAAGGTATGCTAGTAGGGCAAATCCAAAATTATATATGTGTGTACATTTAGAATGTATGATGTCTTTGTGTTGTGTTCAACATGTTTATCATAAACTTAAGGAGTGTAATTAACAGGTATAACCCTTGCTATAGATGTGTATGCAAGACATGGGATGTTTGGTATCAAATGAAAGCCCTATATATTCATTGGACTTGGGTGTGCATGAAATCTTAGTCATAGTCAACTCATGTTAATACACTTTACCTAAATTACTAAAACTCCACTGAGATGGCCTCCAACGTGACAGACCAAACCACAGGTTAAATGTATGCACGAAAAGGAGGAACCATGTGGGTGTGGTTACACCCCAAACCACCTCTGATTGGGACAAATGGCTGTGGGACAGACCCACGCTATGAGATTAAAAACTCAAGGTCCAGATCATCTTTACTTCAAGATTCATCAGAAAGAGATACGTCATGGGTGTCTGAAGGTAACCAGCAAGCTCGACCTTCCGCCCTTGCGGGCACAATGCCGCCTCTGCGGGCATCATCCGCTCTTCAAGAACTTGCAAAAAACTTTGTGCTAGAAATCCAGAGTCCTGCAACAAAGAAACCCTCAGAAGATGTTCTAGAGCGTCGCCATCAGTAACCAGGCAACCAACGCCTCATCAAAATGCTTTCCAGAAAGACATCATCTCAACAACCAACGTGCACCGACCAATCAGCAATGCCTCGATTCCCTTTGCTGGAGGTGAACCAACGGATGAGAACGAAACGTAACGCAAGTAAACAAACAAAGCTTCATACATTGCTTAAAATTGGTGCTCGATTCATAACTATACAGTAGGATTAAACCCAAGGCTCTGCATTTGTGACTTTCTCAGTTTAGTAAACATTACTAGAAGAACTCCATTGGCTTTCACCCTCTGAACTGTTTGTGTGTATGTGTGCGTGTGTGTTTCATGTGTCGTAGATTAGTGTCATGAATCGGGTGGTATTCTGGCTGATGTTGTCGCCATGGGGTAAAAAGGGCAGGCATCGGCGCTGAGGGTTTAATAAACATAAAGTGTCTTTTATTAACAAAGCATGAATAATAAAGAAACTAAACAAACAAAGAAACTTAAACAAAACTCAAATTCTTAACACCGGCTCTTTAGCGTTACACTGCCTTAGAGTGCTACACCGCAAACATGGAGCTGACCCTAAACAATGACAAGACATACCAATGGCAAGAAATCCCAGAGACGGAGAGAGACTACTGATAGAGCGGGTTAGTATCTAATCAGGTTATATTCAAATTGTATGATGACCTAGCCGGGTTAGTATCTATAAGGGTTAATATCTAACCGGGTTAGTAACTAAACCTACAAGGGAAACGAACACACTACGCACACAAGAGGCTAAACCATACTAGCGGCTAAACCTACTAGAGACTAGTAGGATTGGCTGCTAGTGGCTTCAGAGGCTAAACCTACTGGAGACTAAGCCTAAGCGGCTAAGCGTACAAGTGGCTAATGCATACTAGTGGCTAATGCCTACTAGCGGCTAAGCACTCATGTGGCTAAACGTACAAGTAGCTAAGCATGCAAAGGGTAACACATAAGAAAGGTACTCAGACATTGGGAAACACACAGAGCAATACTTAACACTGAAGAAGAGACAAAGTAACTACTACCTATAACAAACACAGCTCCCCGCATCCAACTACAAACTAAACATGAGAAAACACAACAAAACTAGAGCCTACTTAATACAGATGTTACATAACATAACTTAAACCAAAACAAACCAAATGCCCACATGACATTACTATTAATGCTCGACTCAGTTTCCCAGAACAAACAGCTATTTATAAAAGGTCTAATGAGCTACCCCGGTTTAGGTGAGCTCCCTCATTACCTGACCGAGGTGCCTTCTGGGAAACTGAGTCTACAAACACAAAACTACAAAAACAAACTTGCAGGCACATAGTGCCCTCTAGGGGTGGTCCATTACAATTAGTCAAATAAATTATAGTTTCTTTATAAAGAACTGTTGTCTTGGTCATGTATTTTATAGTTTAAACATTTGCCCAGACCAGACGTTACCTTGCTCATGAATTGGTAAATACCTGATTTTGTGTTATCATTGGTAAGATACACTAAATCAGGCTAAACGCCGGACGGATAGATGATTAAGTGTATGAATTATAACTGTATAAATTTTGTTCGGTTTAATCAAATTGACCTGAATCGTTAAAGATTCTATTCACCTCTGACCCAGAGTTAAAACTCTTACATATTAGTGGTGGAGAATGCATTGCGCATTGTGTCCACATTAAAAAACTACAGTAGTCTAATTGGGATTCTTATTATGGCATGTACTGTAGTGTGTGAGTGTCTGCAGGCACCCCATCAAGGGTTCACCCCGCCTAGTGATCATCACGGAATTAAACTTTAAGCCTCCTGCGGCTCTGTACAGAATAATTCATATAGAAAATGAATTAGTGAGTGAGTGTTTTACTAATACAATTTTGAAGGCAAAGGTTTTGTATTCTTATTTATAACCCTGCTTTAAACTTCTCCTCAACTTTATCCCTGAACTGTCTGGTGTGTTCCTTGGGCTTCATGATGCTGTTACTCACTAATGTTCTCTAACAAACCTCTGAGGGCTTCACAGAACAGCTTCTCAGTATTTATACTGAGATTAAATTACACACTGGTGAACTTGATTTACTAATTAGGTGACTTCTTAGGCAATTGGTGCCACTGGATTTAGGGGTTTCAGAGTAAAGGGGGCTAAATACAAATGCATGCCACATTTTTCAGATTTTTATTTGTAAAAAAAAGTTACGTAACGTGACAAAATGTGAAAAAGTTCAAGGGGTGTGAATACCTTTGCAAGGCACTATACTAAAGAAAAAAGTCTTGTTTAAGATGACAACTAAAAGTGCCTTTTTTGTTTGAATGTGGGATTTGGCTGGTTCCATTTTCTCTCCTCAGTACTGTAGACGGCCACAGAATGTTTAAGTGGTACAGAGTACCAGACCATACAAACCTACATTCACAACTGATCACATCGGAGTCAATAATTATCAAATATTAATTTGTTGCCTTAAGTAATAAAACGAAGGCATCTTACATTATCCAGCCCCTCCCTTTACCCCCCACCCACCCCCCTGTTTAGAAACATGCGTTGTAGACTGATTGTCATTTCCAAGTCATCTATGGTGCATAAATGTGTGTTTCACCTGTGGGTTGCCAAGCAGGGGTCTGGCCTATAAATCCCCCTTGCAGCTTGGACTACTGCAGTGAAGTCACAGGTTATTGTAGCCAACGATAACTTAGTGACATGGGCTTAAATAGCTGCATGGATATAAAATTAGTCAACACCTTCTAGCCACTGTGGTAGGCATTGTCTATTATGGATGTAGTGTGCCAGGATAATAAAGTGCTATTTATAAAAAAATAAAATAAAATAAAAAGGGGGGGGGGGGGGGTCATAACATAATCAAACAAACATGCTTTTATTTTGTTATCTTCATTTGTCCATTTCGCTGTATGCTGGAGAACTTTCAACAGGCAAGCTGTTCATGGGAACAGTAGTGCTTGTGCTGATCCCCTGTAAAACAAAGCAGATCAATGAATATAGCAGATCAAGTGGCGACACCTTAAGAACTTGATTGAACGTTTTATATTTCTCTAAATTATCTTTACAATTATTTAGCAATATACAAACATTCCTAATACTCCAAACTGTTTTCTGATGCAAACTCTCTGTCTTTAGGACCCAGGGGATCAAATGTGAGAATGTGGGAGAGAAGAGTGAGAATGACGAAAAGATCAGTAAACTTGCACAGGGATCATCGCTAATCATAAACGTGCCGCTCTATCTACTCATGAGCAGTCTCAGCACTCCATGCAGTAAATTCTCTCCAAGCCAAAATTGAAGGAAACCAAGCAGGAAAGCTATCTCTGTCTAAATCAAAGACATCATATCCATCTCTTCCTAATCTTAGCTATGAGATACAATGTAAGAGAGCAGTCAGAGGTTGTGGATTCAGAGCCTGGCTTAGATCCAGCACTCATCGGCGTGGCTCCAATGGCTGTGAGAGAGCCTCGCTCAAAAAAAATAACTCAAAAGTAACTATCACATACACGACGCAGAGTCCTGCTGAAGTCGAACATCCTAGTGGATTGTCAGCAGGCATAAAATGATTCTGTCAGGAATGGTTTGAGCTGTACAGATAAGATCATGGCCAGCCAAGATCCCATTGCGCAATAGGCTGATGGCTCACCTGCTGAGTTACGCAAGGTGTTGCTGCTTTAAAAACCTGAATGGCGGAAGCCCACGTTTAACCCTTATGTTGTTTCCCAGTCAAATTTTGACTCATTTGAAAAGTTTTATGTATGTGAAAATGTATTCATTTAATCAGACTGACCTGAGATTCCAGGACTTTGTCCACAAAGAGTATTTCAACACACAAAATAAACTATACAAATCTTCATGCAATCTTTTGTGTTTTATTCAACTTTTATATGCTCTTGGTGTTCCCGGTCAAAAATGACCCATCATTAGAAATGAATGGAGGAGACCACAATTAGTGGACAAACATTCTCATTTGTCAAATGGGCACACACACTTTGGGTTCTCTCGCAACCGCGATGGGAATCTTTGTCCAGGGAATAACAGTTTTCACAACAGTTCTCACGGACAGTTGCAGCATAGTTTCAGTAATATTGCTTTTTTTCTCGTAGCTTTGGTATATGATGCTTTTTTGAGGCCTTGCCCACAGCTCATTGTGCGGCAGTGCCATAGCAAATTGATATACCCTAAGTGAGGCTCTTGATTATGGGAAGCTAACAGTGGGGTGGATTAGAGAAGGAAGTGTCAGAAGCTGAATAGAACAGAAGCTGTGTCAGACACAAAATATCAAGTAATGAAAATAATGGCCATGCTGAAGCTGTTGTAAACATTCAAGTCAAGGAATGGGCCACGTTTCCCAAAAGCATCGTAAGCCTAATGAGTTCGCAGAAATTATCGTACGACTGATCGTAATATTACGGTCTGTTTCCCAAAACCATCGTAACTTAAGTAGCACTTGAAAATCTTCGTAGATCTACGAGTGCTCTGGAGAAATCGTAAAGCCTTAAGTGCATTGTAAGGAGACAGAGTTATGAGGTCACCTACTGGACAACTGGTAAATTGCACCTAAAATTTTCTTCTCTTCTCAAAAGTCGTTTTTCATTTTATTTGGATGTATATTTTTATGCATTTCTATTTTCTATTAATACCACAATTCAGTATAGAAATAATAGTGAATAAAAAAAAATAAATAAATAAAAATGACATAATAAATTTTAGAATTAAAAAAGGTACACTGTTGTACACAGACATTTCGAGGGTAGTAGAAATGTTGTATTTAACAGAAAATATTTAATGTGCTTTAAAGATTACCCAAATGAAGAAGGAACTCAGAAAATGTGTCAATGACTTGCTGGCGTGTATTGAACAGTTCTTGGTTGGTCATCATGAAGTCTCATCTCAACTTCAAATTCAATATAGCAATATCATCCCAGATTTTTTATCCTTTCTTTACTTTGCTGTAACTCTGTTCCCTGATAAAGCGGAAATGAGATGCTTGAGTGAAGCATCGAGTGTAACCTTTGAAAGGGAACTGTAAAGTGAGCCAGTAGGGCAAAATGCTATATACATATATTCAGCATGTTTTATGTCTGTGTGTTATGTTCGATTATTCGACATAACTTTAAAGGTATTATTAGCATTTACAAACCCCTTTTATGAAACAAAGGCATAAATGAATGTGTAAGATACAGGATGCGTGGTATCATCGCCGCGCACCAACCAATCAGCAACGCCGTGATTCCCCTCGCGGACGGCGAATCACAGGATGAGAACGGAACGGAACGCAAGTATACAAACAAAGCTGCATACCTTGCTGAAATTGGTGCTCATTTCATATCTAAATCATAAGATTAAACCCAAGACTCTGCTCTTGTGACTTTCATTGGTCTAGTAAACAGTACTTGATGAATTTCATTAACTTTCTCCCTCCAAACTGTTGGAGGGTGTTTGCGTGTGTACTGTATGTGTGCGCGGTGTGTTCAAGTAGCGCCGTTTCATGTATCGTAGATTAGTCAAATAAATTCTTGTTTCTTTATACAGAATTGCTGTCTTGGTCATGTATTTTAAAGTTGAAACATTTGGTCCCAGATCCCACATCTTACGTTACCTAAACAGAATCGGTAAGATACATTAATCATACTAAATGCTGGACGGGTGGTTGATAAAGTGTGCACTATAAATTTTTAACTCGGTTTAACCAAATTAACCTGAATCCTTAAAGATTCGATACACCTCTGACCCAGAGCTAAACACTACAGTCGTGGCCAAAAGTTTTGAGAATTACATAAATATTGGAAATTGGAAAAGTTGCTGCTTAAGATTTTTTATAATAGCAATTTGCATATACTCCAGAATGTTATGAAGAGTGATCGGATGAATTGCATAGTCCTTCTTTGTCATGAAAATTAACTTAACCACATAAACAACAACAACAACACATCTCTACTGGAACCAGCTAGCTAACTAAGAGATCTAATTCGCTGACTAGCTTAGATATGACCGATTTACAATTGTTATTTTTAAGTTAACTTAAAACTATTTCTATACAAAAAAGAGACAACAATAGACAACAAAGTGCACGCGCAAATGTGCAAACAAACAGCTACAAAGTGACAAACACAATAACGTAACGCGTTCCAGTACTTTTGTAGCAATGAGGTATGAGTTGGGGTAGTGGGAGGAGAAACAGTAAACATTTGACATATGTCAAATTTGATTGATTCCTGTAAAATTTAGGATAGGATTTGAAAGTACTTTTACTCCTTTATAAATTACTCAATAGTCTAGGATCTAAATACACTGCAGATATGCTCACTCAATATAAACCTCACAGACCACTCGGGTCATTAGGATCGAGTCATTTAGAAATACCAAGGGTTCACACAAAACAAGGGCAGTGCGCTTTTAACTATTGTGCCACCCCCGATTGGAACCAGCTTCCAGGAGATCAGATGTGCTTAAACATTAGTAACATTTAAATCTAGACTTAAAACTCAACTGTTTAGCTGTGCATTTATGTTCTGTCTGGGTTAACCCCTAGAGGGCGCCGTGCGCCCTGAAACTCTTTTTAGTTCTTGGACTATGTTTCACAGGATGCACCTCGGTCAGGTGATGAGAACACACACCTGAACCGAGGCGACTAATTAGCTGGCTATAAATAGTCAGAGTTTGAGTTGGTGTTGGTCTTGCGTCTGTTTTATTATACCGTTTTGAAATGCTATTTGGTTTTTTTTTTTTTTTTTTTTTTCTATATATTCATTTTTAGATTGTTCACTGTTAGAGTTTGCTTGTTTATGTTTTGCTTTCTTTATTAAAGAACATCTTTAATCTTAACCTCCTGTGATTATGCCTCGTCTGCAAAGACAGCACTTCCGCGGCACGTCCGTACTGACTGCACTGCACTGCATTTTATGTTTCTTATATTTTTAATTGTTTTATTTTTATTTCAAATTAAATTTTAAATAGATTTAAACGTTTTATTGCTATTATTTTCTATTTCATTTTATGGTTACTTCCTTCTCTTTTATGTAAAGCATTTGAATTATCATGGTGTATGAAAAGTGCTGTACAAATATACTTCCCTTGCCCAGGCTTCAGCGTTCTCCAAAAACCCTTTGAACACATTCCCACCACTCACAGCAGTCGCAGTATTGCTTTTTCACTTAAATGATCACGTGACAAACATGTAGGAACCTGTGATGAGTAGCTGCACAACAGTCAGAGAAGCTGCTCCAGAAAATAAATCAACACATTCTGACCGGAACTCCACAGTGCTGTTGAATAAATGAAATGTTTAAATTTCATACAAAATGAAATTTCTTTTCTTTCTTCTTATAGAAATAGATGAATGTGTAGCAATTGTTACATACGTAGTAGATCGTTTTTAAATGCATTGCACAAAAGAGACCGTCGTCATTCCATAAAATTTATTCAGATGTATTCAGAGATCATTGTTAGACAACGTGAAGCTTCGAGTGTATAAAGAAGCAGGTTTTGATTGCAGATTTACATAATGTTTAAGAAAACATCAGACTATGAATTAAACTTTGTTGAGACAATTACAGATGATTGCTGTGGAGCCTGTGGGTGGTAGAATGCAGGATTGTACATCGGTTGTGGATTCATCGGCTGCACATTCATCGGCTGTGAATACAAAACCTGTAAGGAAAAGTTTCTGTAAAAATACCAACTTTGTTTAAACACACTTTACATAATAAAGGTTGATAGCGTCAGGCATTTATAACGCACTTCATCTCTTTCAATGACAACTGTTAAAAGCACTATACAAATAAAATTGAATTGAATTGAATTCAGTAATGAGTAATGAATATTCTTGAGCCAGTGATTTGGGTGACTTTTTACTTTTCTTCAGCCTTAAGTTATTAAAATAGCACGTTTAAGGATGAAACTACTGAGCCCCTAAAGGGACATGGCTGGAAAAAAAATCTTTGGAGGAAAGAAAAAAAATCCACCTTGAAAAAAAAAGCGAAGCAAAAAAAATAAAATAAAAAATCTGATTTTTTTTTGCCTCGCATTTTTTATGATTTTTTTTTGCCTCGCAATTTATTATTTTTTTTCCAATTTTTTTTTTTCTCTATAGGTTCGCGAGATCTCGCAAAACTTGACTCTTCAGCGTTGCCGATTTAGTCCAGCTGGTGGCAGCAATGCTCCTAAAAGCTGGCTGCCAACCGCTAAAAAATGAAGGAAGAAGAAGCATCCTGAGAAAGCTAATATACGAGTGTTGGCCTAAAATGTAAAGATTTATATTTATATCTCTTTCCGTTTTTTGGCGCCGGAAATATGAGTCACGTGGTCTCGATTTGTTTTCCTCCTATGTCCCGATTTTCTTTCGTCGCCAATTTTTTTTGTGTTCCATGTCCCGTTTTTATTTTTCCTTCCTCAGAATATTTTTTCGTCGGCAATTTTTTTTTTTTTGCGTTTTGTTTTGTTTATTTCATGTCCCATGTCCCGTTTTTTTTTCTTTCTTAGATTTTTTTTTTGTTGCCCCAAACACCCCCCCCCCCTTCCCCCCACTCACCCATGTCCCTTTAGGGGCTCCGTATGAAACAAAGAAAAAAAAAGGAAAAAAAAAAAACCTTGCAAGGACTGTGTTCAACTAGAGCTGAACCTGACTGGCACAAAGGCGCGGGCAGCGTTGCATCACCGCCCTACTTGGGGTTCTTTCTTGGCAAGAACCAGTACCAGTGATACCAGCACAACCACAATAGCATGTTGGTGCTGAAAGGTGTTTATTGTGCAAAAAGTTGCTCAAGTGATCCAAACAGTGTACAAACAAAGTGCGGGAAAAGACGAAAATAAATAGAGAAACAAAACAATCATTTACAGAATATACACAAAAATTTACACGCCGTCCCACTCAACTCTGTCAACTCTCTCAACTTTCACCCAAACTAAGTCCACTACCATCTACTCCACCCAACGACCCTCCTCTCGGCATTAGCCGATGATGGCCTTATATGTAAGAGTCTCCGCCTCCTGGAATGTACAGTACCATCCCCAAATTTTCACACTGTCCCCCTTTTTACACACACCCATTTCAGAGACAGTTAAACACAGTCAAACAGCATATCTGCAAAATCACACTCATCCTCAATATTCAAAATATATTATTAATGTATGCAGCCAATGACTAAATATATAAACATATAAAAATATACCCCTCTGGTTATAAACAGAATCGGTTTTCCTTGATTCAGTAATGCACACGCTCAGGGCGGGAAAACCGTGTATAACAACCCGAGAGCACTCAATCACAGGAACATCACTTGGGAAGACCCAAGTAAGGTAATCAAAATCATACCGCGACAAACACAATAAACAGTAACCTCTTTTTAAACAAGACGCCGTGTGTGTTATGTGCGTCTACCAACTGCGATTGGTATCTCAAACAAGAACTGCACCATCACCAGGGTTCAATCGCACCAATTAACCCAACGTATTCACATACCCACACACACACACACACACACACACACATACATGCATATAATAAATGATGTAATAAAAGCATTACTCACGGTGGACTCAGTGCAGCAGGTGGCTTTACAGGCAAAACCAGAAACGCAGATAGAAATGATCAACTCAAGCAGAGAGAAAACAATCAGCACGCCAGAGATTCCATTTTTCTGGCCCAGACAAACAGACAGACAGACAAAGAATTAAATTAAAAGATGGGTAAGTAAACAAGTACATAAGCAAGTAGATTTACACTTAATTGGGAATGAGGATGATAATAATAATAATAATAATAATAATAATAATAATAATACTTCGAAGAAGAATGCGGGAAATGGGAAATTGCATAAAGAGCCGTAAAAATACAGCTGAGTATCTTGCTTTCATTTTTCAGAGTAGAATCAATTTTAAAAACACTTAATAAAATAATACAAACAATATAAAAAGTCATACTATCTGTAAATGGAAATGCAAGAGCAACAATCCATCTGATTTTGGAAGCTAGTTGATAAGTAGCATTTAATATACCAATAAGAAAAAAAATCCATGTGACATCAGGAAGATACTTACCAGATGCAGGGTGAAATACTCATAGTTTAAACTATGGCTGTTATAGTCATAGTCATAGGTGTGCCGAGGTTTAGTCGATACTGGATGAAATGCCATTTGCAGTGTAAACATAATGATGAACACACATGCAGCCAAAGCGCTCACCACATTCATTACCAGTGCAGCATTCAACTAACAAAAGAGGAAACAGTAAGATATAACAGTGCAACGTGTAAACGATTTTTCATTAAACTTCACATTATAGCAGAGATATTCTAAACTCTGCATTCTGATTGGTCAGGAGGTGTTGATTAATTTAGCAATATCACAGGCAATGTAATGCTGCTGGACTGAATATCAGCACGGTTGTGATTCGGACGTAGGCATGAAGGAACGTACTGGAGGCATCACAGCAATGCCTATATTCAGTACATGACCTTGCATGACCTTGAGTGTGTAATACTTTTATAAAACGGTTCCACAAACACCATTTATCATGATTATGATTTCTTTATTAGTGTGACTAATGAGTGAAAGTAGTTTTAAACTCTTTCCAGCATCCAAACGGTGAGGAAAATAAACCATGGAGTTGGTGAACAGTCCTGAGAAACCCCTGAGATCTACTTAAAATGTTCCACTTAGCCTGTTATAGAATACCAACTAATTTACAGGTACCAGATCAATTCCCAAATACTATTCAATTGAAAGCTAGTGAGCTATGTAGGGTGTCCAATCCCTTGTTCCACATATGAAGTAATGCCTTTGACCAGGGCTTAGAGCGGGATTTCAGGATTAAGCTAGTTAGTTTTGTAGCTTGTGATAGCCCTGACCAGAACAACACAGATGGTTTAGAGGCACTTAAGAACATCTAAGAAGCCATTGCTAAGGACATAAACTGTTGTTTAAAATGAGGAGGTTTTGCATTTGTGTTTCTTGGTAACATGACCAGAGAAAGAGCAATAAAAGAAACGGTTTGGGCAACAACTTCTTTACAGCTACTGTAATATAAGAGAGAACTTAAATGTGACCAAATGTGCAGAAAGTATGATGTGTCTTCCTTTTAATTAATTGGTAGGTAATGTAGCAATATGAGAGAAATAAAGCAATTCAGGAAAATTTTGGAATGGAATACACACGTGGACAAAATTGTTGGTACCCTTCGGTCAATGAAAAAAAAACTCAGAATGGTCACAGAAATAACTTTAATCTGACAAAAGTAATAATTAAATAAAATTCTATGAATGTTAACCAATGAAAGTCAGACATTGCTTTTCAACCATGCTTCAACAGAATTATAAAAAAAAATGAACTCATGGAACAGGCCTGGACAAAAATGATGGTACCCCTAGAAAATACTGAAAATAATGTGACCAAAGGGACATGTTAATTCAAGGTGTGTCCACTAATTAGCATCACAGGTGTCTAAAATCTTGTAATCAGTCAGTGGGCCTATATATAGGGCTCCAGGTAGTCACTGTGTTGTTTGGTGACATGTTATGTACCACACTCAACATGGACCAGAGGAAGCCAAGGAAAGAGTTGTCTCAGGAGATTCGAAAGAAAATTATAGACAAGCATGTTAAAGGTAAAGGCTATAAGACCATTTCCAAGCAGCTAGATGTTCCTGTGACTACAGTTGCACATATTATTCAGAAATTTAAGATCCATGGGACTGTAGCCAACCTCCCTGGACGTGGCCGCAGGAGGAAAATTGATGACAAATCAAAGAGACGGATAATCCGAACGGTAACAAAAGAGCCCAGAAAGACTTCTAAAGAGATCCAAGGTGAACTTCATGCTCAAGGAACATCAGTGTTAGATCGCACCATCCGTCGTTGTTAGAGCCAAAGTGGACTACATGGGAGACGACCAAGGAGGACACCATTGTTGAAAACAAATCATAAAATAGCCAGACTGGAATATGCCAAACTACATGTTGACACGCCACAAAGCTTCTGGGAGAATGTCCTATGAACAGATGAGACAAAAATGGAACTTTTTGCCAAGGCACATCAGCTCTATGTTCACAGACGGAAAAATGAAGGATATCAAGAAAAGAACACTGTCCCTACTGTGAAACATGGAGGAGGCTCTGTTATGTTCTGGGGCTGCTTTGCTGCATCTGGCACAGGGTGTCTTGAATCTGTGCAGGGTACAATGAAATCTCAAGACTATCAAGGGATTCTAGAGAGAAATGTGCTGCCCAGTGTCAGAAAGCTGGGTCTCAGTCGCAGGTCATGGGTCTTGCAACAGGACAATGACCCAAAACACACAGCTAAAAGCACCCAAGAATGGCTAAGAGGAAAACATTGGACTGTTCTAAAGTGGCCTTCTATGAGCCCTGACCTCAATCCTATTGAGCATCTTTGGAAGGAGCTGAAACATGCCGTCTGGAAAAGGCACCCTTCAAACCGGAAACAACTGGAGCAGCTTGCTCATGAGGAGTGGGAGAGAGGTGCAGAGAGGTGCAGAGAGGTGCAGAAGTCTCATTGACAGTTACAGGAATCGTTTGATTGCAGTGATTGCCTCAAAAGGTTGTGCAACAAACTATTAAGTTAGGGGTACCATCATTTTTGTCCAGGCCTGTTCCATGAGTTCATTTTTTAAAATAATTCCGTTGAAGCATGGTTGAAAAGCAATGTCTGACTTTCATTGGTTAACATTCATAGAATTCTTATTTATTATTACTTTTGTCAGATTAAAGTTATTTCTGTGACCATTGTGAGTTTTTCTTTCACTGACCGAAGGGTACCAACAATTTTGTCCACGTGTGTAATTCATTAAATTGCTATGCAACTAATTACATTTTAGAATTGAACAGTGTCTCATTTTTGTATCTTTATATGTACCGTATATTGCTCTACTTTATGTAGGACAGTGGTTTTCTTTTCTTTTCTTTTCTTTTCTTTTTTGACTGAGTAAAGCTTAACATGTTGTTGAATTGTCCAGTTTAGAAACCAAGAATTGTTTTGTTGTTATACAAATGATCATTAGTGACTGAATGTTTCACTTCATCTTACTGCATTAAAACAACTATAATGTTGTTATTTATTTATATATATATATATATATATATATATATATATATATATATATATATATATATATATATATATATATATATATATAAAATCGCTAAACAGCAGAAAGACAAACTGGAAATGATTATTAGTCCATGGTTACATACCGTACAGGAACTAGCGTTGTTCTTTGCAGCAACTGACAGAGCTCCAGAAATTATAAACTGTTTAAAACAAAAGCAACATGAGTTTTTATCAAATGCTAACAAATAAGCAAAAGTACTGTAAAAATAGAGTTTTAAAGTCACTTGCCTAATATTTTGCATATATTGAAATAATTTCTTTCTTTTTTTTTATTATTATGTTCTAGATGTACTGAAAAGAAGCCAGTAAAAATGAAGCTTTGGTGTTCAGCAGTTTTGTTAAACAAATAATGTCATGTAACCTTAAAATAAATTGACGTGTCCCTGACAAAAAAGAGACCATTATATTTAATTTAAATGAATAGTTTCATTTTTTTTTAGCGAAATTCCCGAGTAGTTTACTTCGACTAAATGTCGAATGCTGAGCCTCACAAAGCACAAAAAGCAAAAAAAAAAAAAAAAAAAAAAAAAGAATTCAAATTGCATAGAAAAACAGAGAAAGAGATCAGGAAAAAAGGTGAACAATGATTTTAGCAATCTTTATATAGTATGTACAGGTATGGAAACTTCAGTTTGTCCTCTAAATCATGTATTCCACTAAACTTTAAACAATGTTTGGAGCAACATTGAGAAAAACAATGTATCTGTTTTTTTTTTTTTCTTTTTTTTTCACCAAACAAATCTTAAAACTGTGGCCTTGTTTTGAACATAAAATGTATTTAAATATATTATTTATAGTATTTAACTTAACATAGTATTTAAGTATTTACAATATTTACACTGTCACAACCTGCACAATCTGCAGCAGATCTTGCACTCTTTACATCTACAGTTTGTCACAGACAAAAAACTCTTAACTTTTTTTGCATATAAATTTACCCACCCGCAATATGAAAAACTAGTGGAGAGCATGCCAAAAAAAAATAAATAAATAAGAAACAGAATATTCTGCAGTGGTCAGAGCTGTATCAATGTCATGAAAAACAATGTATCTGTTTTGTTTTTTTTTCTTTTTTTCACCAAACAAATCTTAAGACTGTGGGCTTGTTTTGAACATAAAATGATTACATTAAGTGATGTAACAAAAAAACAAACATACAAATAAATAAATAAATAAATAACCCATAAATAAAAAAACCCATGGAATTTCCTAAATGTAAAAACTGAAAGAATTTTGAACAGCAAAAAAAAAAAAAAAAAAAAAAAAGTTAATAATTAGTTCAGTGTAAAGAACGCATTAATCACAGAATCGGTTCTCATCATAGTGCTAATGCCACCATGCTTCAATATTATGGGCTATGATTTGTAGAATTTAATGTGAAAAGATAACATACTATAATGGATCCCCCCAGTGTGATTCCACTCATGATCGCTGCATTAAGATAGAATGTGGATAAAACGATACCAAACAAAAAAATCCAAACACCGATCATGATCTGTACTGTCTGTGGAAAAAGAAAAAAGTGATTTATTTATTTATTTAATGATTTATTTATGGGTAAAAAAAAAAAAAAAAAAAAAAAAATATATATATATATATATATATATATATATATATATATATATATATAATTTTTTTTTTTCCTAAGAAATTTTGGAGTGAATGTATCTTACCCCTAATGCTTTGGGCTCGCCTTTCATAAAAGCTTTGAGTTTGGAGAGTTGGGGACAAGGTGGAGCTGTCACAGGCGTCATAATTAGCAAGAGGAGTTGGATCTCTAGGAACAGATAGCAAATAGTTGTTTTCTAAGCCGTAATAGACAGATTACAGTAGGAGTAATCACAAGGTAAAAGTTGATTTACAAATTTTGAACATATTATATGCTTTACATTGTCTACTTGTTTTGATGTTGTTTATTTATTTATTTATTTATTTATTTATGTTGCTTCTTCCTAAAATATAATAATATATAAATATTTTTTTATTTAATGTCTGCAAGGAGAACAACACAATAATATGTCTAGCTTGGGTTCAATAAAGATTTTTAAAAGGTTAATCGATCATATTTTGTACTATAAAAGCATAGAACAGAAAATATTTATAAGAGGAAATACACCTGACTACACACACACACACACACACACACACACACACACACACAATCTCTCTCTCTCTCTCTCTCTCTCTCTCTCTATCTAAAACAAGTGCTTAAGGTCATTATGAGCTGCAATTGAAAACAAAACAAAAAAACAAAAGGTTAAGCCGTAAAATATTGGCAGTAACATTTGTTCTGTGGCATGTAAGTAAATGAAGTTGTTTATTTCATTCTCTTTCAAATATATTACATTTACACTGTCACATCCGCAATCTGCAGCAGATCTTGCACTCTTTACATCCACAGTTTGTCACAGACAAAAAGCTCTTTGAAGAGTCATATAAATTTACCCAACAGCAATATGAAAAACTAGTGGAGAGCATGCCAAAAACAAACTAAAAAAAAGAAACCGAATACTTTGCAGTGGTCAGAGCTGTATCAATATCATGAATCATAAATGTATATGTTTTTTTTTCTTTCTTCTTTTTTTCACCAAACAAATCTTAAAACTGCGGGCTTGTTTTGAACATAAAAATATCAAATTAATTTAAATGTACTTCATTGAACCTTGACATAACAAAATGAATCTGCAGTACATGTATCAAATGTATTATAATAATAAAAAAATAGAAATTTTTACCTGATGAAAGACGTTGCTTGTTCTATGCTGCCTCTCTGCGTTTGAGTCAGTGGAGGTTTCAAGTCTTCCCTTTTTTACCAGCTCAAACATGTGTTTGTGGTTAGACATGAGCCGGCCTATGATCTTTGATCTTGTCACAAGTTCCCCAACGCAACCTTTACATTCACAAATCAACAAATCTTTCTGTTCATTTTAAACATTTCAGTTTGAAATCAGGGCCATACTAGGGTAATTCTTTAATTAAACAAAGTTAGAGGTTGGCAATTTTGTTGAACTCATCTTAAAAATATGATATTTTATCTGATAAACAATGACGGTGTTTGATTTGTAGATAAAGTGTTTCCGTGGTTGTTTGGCCTTTTCTATCTAGCCAAGTTTTTATTTATTTATTTATTTATTTATTTATTTTTATTTTTATTAACGTTTCTAATTATGAAACTTTACTGAATTTTGTACATTTTTCTTTTTTTTTTTTTTTAGAATTTAGGCTTGTTTGTTCAGGACAACCATTTCGGTTTATCTGTAGCATTTAATGTGCCATGGTACAAGACAAAAAATATAATGCACTGAAGGGACTCAAGACATTAAAGATGCTAATTTGTGATTACGAGAACATTACTTGAAAGGATTTAAGACAGTTGCCAAAATCTTCCCAGGAGTGGACGTCCCAGCACGTTCACCCCTAGGGCAAAAAATGCAATACTCAGAGAAATAATAATAATATAAATAAATAAAAATAAAAAGAGCTGCATCTTAAACCGCACAGGCCTCACAAAATTGAGTCATGCGACAGGACAATGATCCAAAGTAAACCAATAAATCTTCATCAGAATGGCTAAAAAATAAAACAAATCAAGGTTTTTATCATTGTTTAATCAGAGTCTAGACCTCAATGAAACTGAAATGCTGTGGCAGGACCTTAAGAGAGCTGTGCATAAGTGAATGCCCAAAAACCTCAGTGAACTGAAGCAATATTGTAAAGAAGAATGGACTAAAATGACGTAGGAAACTAATAAAATCATACAGCTGCTAAAGATGCATTTTCAAGCTGTTAAGTGGGGGGGAGGATTGCACTTAATATTGCCCAATGTTTTTTTTTTTTTTTTTTTTTTTTCCTTTTTCCTTCTTTGGCTTCATTATTTTTAAATACATAATGGCATATAAAAAAAAAAAAAAGATATGTTGTTGTACCTTAGTCTAATGTAACATTAGACTAAGGTACAACAACATATCTTTATTTTTATTTATTTATTTTTTTCATATACCATTATGTATTTAATTATTATTATATAATTAAATACATTATTATATTATTATGTAATTGTTATTATTATGATTATTATTATGACCCAGTGTGATCAGATGGTTGTTTTATCATGTTTTTATTTTATTTTATTTATTTATTTTTTTACAAAAACACATATAACCAATACACTACATGTGACAAACTAAACTAACAAATATTGTAAATCTGTATCATGAACTATCGGTCAGTGATTTATGTAAACGACTCTGTTCGGATGTAAGTAAGTGCTCATTGCTGCGCTGTTTGGGGGACGTGACATGCTGATGATGTTTGGTCTGCTTTTCGGGAGTTGCCTCTCCTTGTGATTTATGAAAAGTCATGGATTATTCAGTGAAACAGAGGCTCTGCTGAAGACAAAGTTACTTTACACCAAATAAAAGGTCTTTCTGAGAGTTTAAATTCAGTTGTTTTGCTATCGGAACACACCTACACAGGAAAAAAAAAAAAAAAACACATACGCTTACACAGGAAAAAAAAAAAAAACGCTTCCACAGGAAACAAAACATACTCATACTCAGGAAAGGTGCCTTGCCCTTGTGTGCCACCGTATGAATGCATGATCACTAAGTTACAGCAGTTATTATTGTGCATGATTCTCTTGAGAACTTTAATGTCTCTCTCTGATTTGATTGTTTTTTAGGTATTTATTGTCTTGAATTTTGGTTTTGTAACCGAACACTTTGCACTTAGTAAATATTTATATTATTCCAAATCGTACATGGATTTACATAGGTAGAGATAGAATGGAGGCCAGTGCTTGTATCATACTGTATGTTAAAATATCCTAAACATCAGTCGCATTTGAAATTTCCTGCAAGTTCAAATTTGGAAATCATTTTGTTTAGATTTTAAATGCATAACAGAAAATCACAAAACCACGAAACACTGCACTGAAATGACATCATACGGGACTAATTCAAGGAGTTTTTAAAAGTCACTATAACAAAAGGGCTTTTTTTGTGCTCACTGATAATTATACTGCTAATATGATTATACTACTGAGCAGTAATCGATCAGTAATGTGACAGAACATTTGGCCATGAAATGCAAATATATATATAAAAAAAAATGTTTTCTTTATAATGTTAGAGAGAGTATTTCAAATAAAGTGCATTAGCTAGAGTGGCACGGTGGTGTAGGTTAGGTTAGCACTGTCGCCTAGCACCGCCAGGGTCCGGGTTCGATCCCCGGCTCGATTCCCGTCGGTGCATGGAGTTTGCATGTTCTCCCCGTGCTTGGTGGGTTTCCTCCGGGTACTCCAGTTTCCTCCCACAGTTCAAAGACATGCAGATTAGGCTAATCGGCGTTCCCAAATTGTCCGTAGTGTGTGAATGGGTGAGTGAGTGTGTGTATGTGTTTGAGCCCTGCGATGGATTGGCACCCTGTCCAGGATGTACCCTGCCATGTGCCCTAAGTCTCCTGGCATAGGCTCCGCCCCCCGTGACCCTGAATACAGGATTAAGCGGTATAGACAATGAGTGAGTGAGTGCATTAGCTAGCCACATCAGTTAACTTACTTAAATGGACTTTCATTGGAGAGGGGTGTGTTTTGTTACACTTCCATTCAGCTGTAAAGATATCAATTTTTCTGATAAGACAAGATAAGATATGATATTTCTACATTACTGCAGCAAAGAAGAAATGCATAAACATTAAGTAGGGAAAAAGTAGAAAAAGGATGCAACTTAAACTTTCAATCAAATTGCACTAGGTAATCTAATATTGCACAGTTTAAAATGTATTAATGCACAGTTGCTATTGTACACTGTAAATCCACGGCAGATGTGGTTGCCAGAACTTTACTGTAAAAAAATAAAAAAAAGGCTTATAACTGTCTAATTATCATGTTTATGTTGTTATAAAAAAAAACGTTCATACCCATCAAATTCCAGGGTTTACATTGTAACAATTACGGATCGTAACCATGTTTTTTACAACTCAGAATTGTCTCATTTAAAGATTTATGTTGTAATAATAGCGTTTTTTTTCCCCATCTTTTTTACAGCTCAGAACTCACTTACTCTCACTCACTCATCGTCTATACAGCTTTATCCTGTATTCAGGGTTACGGGGGCCCTGGAGCCTGAAATAATAATAATAATAATAATAATAATAATAATAATAATAATAATAATAATATTCCTGATCACTGCAATTTACTTCAGGAAACTTTTGGAATGTCATCAAGAGGAAGATCAATAATCACAAAGATTAACTCTTTGCTTTTTTGCTAAAATAATGGTACAAAGTTACCCAACAACAATGTGAACAACTTGCCAATGGAAAAAACAAAACAAAAAAAGCATAAATAACTGATTATTTTGCAGTGGTCTCTTATGTTTTTTTCTAGAGCTATATGAATATCATGAATCATAAATACAGGATTTATGTTTTTTTTTTTTTTTTTTTCTTTTTTTCTTTTTTCCCCCGACCAAATCTTAAAACTGTGGGCTTTGGTTTCAACCAAACTGCAACTTGAACATAAAAAGTTGTATTAAGTGATGTAATGTATTGTAAATGTTTGTATGTATTGGATCTACAATGTATGAATCTACAGTATGGGTATAAAATGTAATATAATAATTAAATATGTACTGTATATATATATATATATATATATATATATATATATATATATATATATATATATATATATATATATATATATATATATATATATATATTCTGCTTGGCTGCGTTTTTTTAAATTTTTTTTTATCTGCTTAAACATGTGTTTGTGGTTAGACAAGCCAGCCTATGATCTTTATGGATATCATCATTAATCACACATTTATAAACACAACATTTACAATTATAAATGCACATCAACAAATCTTTCTGTTCATTTGAAACATTTCAGTTTGAAATCAGGGCCATACTAGGGTAATTCTACAAGTAGGCAACGTAAGATGTTCACAATTTTGTTGATCTTTAAAAAGTGCAATGTTTTGTATGATAAACATGAGGGTGTTTGATTTGTACTGTAGATAAAGTGTTTCCCGTGGTTGTTTGGCCTTTTCTATCTACATACCCCAACAGCCACTTGTGGTCTTCCTGCAAAGATGATCAGACAACGGTTTATCGTTATTTAACCATGGAATTTTACTGAAATTTGTGAATTTCTTTAGAATTTTAAGAAGCTTATTTGTTCAAGGCAACTATTTCAGTCCATCTGTTGCATTCAGTGTCAAGGTACAAGACAAAAAAATATACTGCATAAAAAATAAAAAAATAAAAAAAATTAAGGGAACACTTAGTGCCAGTTTGACTTGAACCTTACATACACATATGAGAGGTGTTCAACCCAAACTGGGACTAAGTTACCTTAATTTTTTTGAGCAGTATACTACACTGAAAGGACTCAAGACATAAGCGATGCTAATTTGTGATTACAAGTACATCACTTGTAAATCTTTTAGGCAACAATAGGTTGAAGGAGTGGACTTTTGAGTTGAACACACAGTCAGAATAAACCTGTATTAGAAATGTCAGTTTAGGGCTAAGAGGAAAAGAAAAGATAATATCGAAAGCAAACAACAACTAATATTTCCTGCTTTCGTAAGAAAACCGATCAGGTAGTGGTTTGTGGCTTCCTTGCGCTGGAGCTTGAGCAGCGCTTGTGGAACAATCTGGTTTTTCAGCTGAACTGTTGAACTTTCATTCTGTTTAAATAGCATCATCATAATACGCCAAAGGGGAAAAATTAAAATAGAAAATAAAATAAAATTCCTGTTTCAGTGCTGTTTAGATAATCTTCAGTGAACAGATGTTTCCTTTCACTCATATTGCTTTAGTGGAAATGTTACTTTTTCTTTAAATAATAAAAAAAAAAATATATATATATTTTGAGAAGAGGCCAATGTGTACAGCATTACTCTGGATAGTGTACTCTGTATATATACAATCTTTAGAATAGTTTTTTGTTTATTTGCTCTTGTTCATGCTCTTTTCTGATGAACTTATGTCAGGATAAATCAAGTTAAACTGGAAAATAAAGAAGCCATAATGCTGAAATGTCTTTGCAAGGTAATACTACTACTACTATAAATAATAATAATAATAATAATAATAATAATAATAATAATAATAATAATAATAATAATAATAATAATAGCTTATGCTGTATTTTACAAGAAAGAATCGTGGCAGAAAGGAAAATATTATTTGTATGGTTCAAGTCTCTTACTGGTATCACCCTGAAGTTGATATTTTTTTTCATATGATATGGAGGGGTGATGAGAAACTAATGACATCACACAGGAATTGCTGAAAAATGTGGATTCACAAGCTATTAAATAACAGGAGATGACGGGCGGATAACACTTAATATTGCCCCATTTCCTTTGGCTTCATTATTTTTCAATAAATAATGGCACAATGAAAAAAGTTGTACATTGTTATACCTTAGTCTGAGGTTGCTTTGGCCCCTTATTACGACCCTCTGTTTTTTTCCACAAAAGCACATAGAATTAAAAGTGGGGGTAATAATTGTAATTGTATTCTGGGAAGAAGACAGTGTGTACAGCATTACCCTGGATAGTTCTTGTTTATTTGCTCTTGTTCATGCTCTTGGAGAGAACTAAATTTTCTGATGTTGAACGTACAGTGCCCTCCATAATTATTGGCACCTCTGGTTAAGATGTGTTAAAAGCCTTAAAGTAAATTCAGTTTTTATTGCAGAAGCATATTGGCACACTGAAAATTATATAAAAAAAAAAAAAATAAATATATATATATATATATATATATATATATATATATATATATATATATATAACGTGAATATAAAGTGAATCTTAAGGGAAAAAAATCCCTGACTAACAAATAAGTATTTTTCATAAAATAACCTGTTCCACAATTATTGGCACCCCTAACAATTCCTAGAAAATAAATGTGATCGAAGTATTTCTGTCATTTCTACAGTAGTTTACAAAGTTGATCAGAGTATCTAGGAACATTTAATTAGTAACTTATCACTTCCTGCTTCCCTGGGGTATAAATATGACGCGACACAGAGGCCATTTCTCTTATCCACTCTTCAACATGGGAAAGACAAAGGAACACACCATTCAAGTAAGGCAATGGGTACAAGAAAATACTCTTAAACCGTTTGCACCTGCCCATATCTACTGTGAGAGGAACCATTAAGAAGTTTTTAAAAAAACTGGAACAGTAGTAAAACTCGCGGGGAATAATGATAAATCAAGTTTTTAAATGTACATTATATTGTTTATACATGTATATATCGTTGTATATTTTTATTATGTAGCAGTGTGCCAGTATAATAGAGTGCAGTTTAGAATTCCAAAATGAAAAAAAAAGAACAATTATAAAAAAAAAAAGAAGAACTGGAGAATATTCTTTTATTTATTTATTTATTTATTTATTTATTTTTAAATAATCTGCAGTCATCTGAATTGCTTGTTATCTGGTTGTATGGAGGAGGACTTCCTTCAGGTAAGGTGTTCATGCTTGTGCTGATCCCCTGTAAAACAAGGAAGATCCATAATAAATGTAGTGGCTATTAACTAGCAGCTCAGGTTGAATTTTACAATAATCCTGGACACTGAGGCTGTATTCAGCCAAACTAAAAACATAAATCTAGCTCCATGGTTCCATATTAACATGCGATTAGAGAAGCACATACAGTCATTATTATTATTATTATTATTATTATTATTATTATTGTTATTGTTATTGTTATTATGCATCAGTGAACTCCAGTTCTAGATAATCTCATTGTACACAGTACCTGAAGACTCCAATGACTGACTGACTTGTGCCTTTGTGTTCAGGACATGTATTCCTATTCGAGTTCAATTTCTATGGTTATTTAAGCTCATTGTTTCTTTATATTGTTGTCCAGGTTTGTTTTTGTTAGCTTGATTGGTGCTTCCATGTTCAACCATTCAGAAAGATATGGCGACAGCACCAAACCTATTTTTAATCGCTCTGCTCTACCAGGATTCGTGGTTTAACTTTGTGTCAATGAATTCAATTTAATTGAGGTAAAAAAAAAAAAAAATGCTGAATGTGAAAGTAACCACATTTGTTTACTAGCTGTATTTTAAAAATGCAAGAGTCATACGTCTTAAGACAGATTAATCGTGAGTTTTAGATTATTTGTCACATACAGCACAGTGAAATTGGTATATATATATTTTTGGACGCGTAGCTTTACAGGCAAAAGCTGCTATGCTAATGGAGACGCCAAGCAATGATGTATTGCTTTTGAAATGTTTAATCAGCTGCCGTATTTTGTAAAATTAAATTAGATCTATTTAAATTAAATAGAGTAAAGTAGTAGTAATAGCCACAGGTGGAATGTAACATATTACATTTACCTGCATTACGGTAATTGAGCTTCTTTTTTTGTGTGTGTGTGTGTACTTCTACTTTTTAATGTAGTTCTGATAAATAAATGAATGAAAATGGAAAATAATAAAAAAATAATGCAATGAGGAAGGAAAGAAAAAAAACGCACCCTGGAAACCTCTGCACTAATTGACTGACGGGGTAAAGAACTGTCAGGGAATCCCACTAGAGGGCGCCAAAGCGCCCAGAGACACCATTTTGCTTCCTTTTGTTTTCATTTGTAGTTTTTGTTGAACTGTATTCCCCAGAATGCACCTCGGTCAGGTGACGTGGCGCTCACCTGAACCGAGGTTGCTCATTAGTTTGGTTATAAATGTTCCTGTGTTCAGTCAGTCCTTGTCTTGCATCTGTTCATTTTGGTTTGCTGTTTGTTTTGGTTTGCTGTTTAGCTCTGTGTTCTCCTAGCCTTTGTCTGTATCTCCTAGCCATGTGTGGTCTGTGCTATGTTTAAAGTTCATGTTCTGTTCCTTTGGTTCCCTGTTTTGTGTCTCATTAAAAGACATTTGACCACATCGCCTCTGCCATGATGCCTATCTTTCAACCCGTGAACAGCACCCGTAACAAGAACAAAGCCGCTAGATTCACAAGAATGATGTAGATGGACAAAAAAGATGCCAGTGATGCAGACCCAGCTGAAAGCGAAATGTCAACAAATTCTTATGAAGCGAACCCCTGGTCATATTAATATGATATTATTATATTTTATTTAATTTATATTAATGTATGTATTATATTTAATTATATTTTATTTATAATTTAAATAATAAACATTTCTTATTAATATGATATCATATTTAAGCAACTACTTTGATTTCAAGTGGAAGAAGGTCAACAGCTTTATTATGCAAAAGTGTTCATTTAATTAAAAACAACTAGATTGAGATTTATATCTGCTTGTCTTTTTTGAACTACACTAGAATCCCCCACCCATGCACACAGAGACGGGAATCGAGCCTGGCCAGGAATCGAACCCGGACCCTGGAGGTGCAAGGCGACAGTGCTAAGCACATGTGGTTTAGCTTTCCATAAACAAGCAACAAATCTATAATTTTCCCATAAAAAACATGGCCTGAGCACATTTTTGGTTTGATTCTTTCATTAGGATTCAATTATTTGTCACATACAGCACAGTGAAATTGGTGTATATATTCAGATGCATAGCTTTACAGGCAAAAGCTGCAATGCTATGTAATGGAGACGCCAGGTAAAGATTTTTACACATTATCTATATATCGCCTTTCCTCAGTATGTTGTCCGCCGCCAACATATTTGTGTCTATTTGTAATGCACTTTACATTGTTGAGACAAATTTCCAAGTGGTACATAATATAAAACTGTACAGAGGGACAATATTTTTAAAGCATAAGCAAAAAATTAAAACAGGTAGCCATTAGAGAGAGGGAGAGGGAAACACTTTTTTTTTTTTTTTTTTTTTCCCAAAAGCTTATGAAAGCAAACTGGGTGTTGTTACAAAGACCAATAATAATAATAATAATAATAATAATAATAATAATAATAATAATAATTACCCCCTGTCTGTTTAGCAGTGCAGTCTGTATGCCCTCAATCTCGCTCTCTCTCTCTCTAAATCATTTAATTTTTGCACTATTGCTGTGTTGTTATATGCCACCCAACTGGTGTACATTTTTTGTAGTAGAGTGTTAGTAGAAAGGGGTGCAGTTTACTTTTCCAAAATATCAAAAACAGGTTGGGAATGAATGGGACATATACATTGGTGGCCAAATGTGTTAAGACAGCATACAATATGTATTATAGTTATGTATTCCGTATAACAAGCAATGTATTATATTTCTCCCTGCACAAAAAGCTAAGCAAAGAGTTGTGCTAATTGGAGTCTATTTGGTTGGAGTTAAAGAATAGAACAAATATGTGGCAGGACTTTTAGTTTCTGAAGCCAGGTTGTGCACAAAAATGGTAAAATGAGTGAATTCTCAAGAGAATCTTACTGTAACTCCTAATTTTGTTGTGTTTTGATTTCTTGTTCTTCTGAATTTTTAACTGGGATAAGAGCTGCATCTCTGACCTGCTCTGATGTAGTCCAAAATTTTAGATTTTACAATTTAAAACAAGACATCTTAGAATCTGAGTAGTTGGCAGTTTCTTTAATGGTTCCCACAGGCACAAGTTAAAATGAAAAACATATTATTGGAAACGTATGTTTCCAATAACAGTGTTTGACTGGGACTTAGTTAGTAACATAGTAACCCAGTTAAAGGAGCTATCAATTGATGGAAACTTAAGGACAGCACTTAAGCACTTAAGCACCAAAAGCTTAAATGTAAAATGTAAATAAATTTTAACACATTATGCCTTAAAAAGAAAGAGGATGCATACATCACTACAAAATAAATGTAATAAATGAAATCACTAACAACTAAACAAAATGAAACACCAACTTATGGAAGACTTAAGTTGAAAAAAAAAAAGGGGGAAAAAAAAAAACAAGCTTTCTAAAAAGGAAATATACATGTAAATCTCTCAAAGAAAACAATATACATTACAATAATCAAATCATCTTAATTTAACTAAAAGACATGATATTTAGATGTAGGAATTATTTGAGCGCATGTTTGGTTTGATTTTTATTTTTCCACAGTAAAAATTTCACACATTACCTATGCTTTCACATTGCTCAAGACTTTGTCCACCCCTAATAGTATTTGTCTATTTATTAATGCACTTCACATTTTGAGCCACTTCTCCAAGTGGTATATATTGGTTAAAAAACAAAAACTAAATATTAGCAACAATATTTAGAAAGCAAAACCAAAAGGCTAAAACCATGAAAAAAAAAATGTAATAAAATAAAACTTTTTTAAAAACATCTTAAACCAAAATGTCCCTGTAACATGACATTTACCTCCTGTCCTTTTAGCTAAAGAATAAAACCTAAAATTCTCATTGAGGTAGATGTCACATCTTAATTTGTCAAGACAAGACAAGATAAGAAAAAAAAGAAAAAAAAAAAAATATATATATATATATTATATAAATTATATATATATATATATATATATATATATATATATATATATATATATATATTTTTTTTTTTTTATTATTATTATTCTTTTTTTTTACAGAAAATATAATTTTACTACAAAGTACTGTTTAACACTAAAAATACATGTGACCCATGTCAGCAAAGAGAGCTTCAAACATGCTACACATGCTATCAGTGAATCGCTATGTGCTAATATTCAGAAGCTAACAGCTGCAGCTTTTTAAAATTGTGTTCGCACCATGCAAGCAACATGCCTATCACATTGGGGTCATGCTAGCAACATGTTAATCACGCTAGCATGTTGGCAATATACTATGTTAGCATCATGCAAGCAACATGCTAATTACATTGGAGTAATGCTAGCAACATGCTTATCATATTAGCTTCATGGTAGCAACAAGGTAATCATGTTAGCATCTTGCAAGCAACATGTTGCTAACTACATGCTAGGAACATGCTAATCATGATGCTAACTACATGCTAATATAATTAGCATCATGCTAGAAACTTGCTAATCATGTTAGCATCATGCTAGCAACATGCTAATGTGTGGGTGGGCTCATTTTACTCAGGCAACCAATCAGTCTCTCAGAATCATTGTGAAGCTGTCAAACCATGCCCTAGGCCTGAGATTTGCCACAACTCACATTATCTTCAGAAAATGTACATCTCTAGTTGTTGTTTTCATTATTATATAGCTTTATAGAATCTTTTTCAGAGCAATTGTTTTTAAAAGCATAGTGATCAGTCTGTTTGAGTTTCTTGCCTTGTTTCAATTTACAACTTGTTGCTGTGGTGATAAAAAATAAAAACTGAAATCTAAAAGGCTTCTCTTTAATCATTTAGAGTTTAGTCAAATATCTGTATGTAACTAAATTATACTGTTTTCATTTCTTATGCGAGGTTAGACTAGCATCAAACCCAGGAGCTAATTAGCAATTATCAGGCATTAATTCTAGCACATGGTAAATTTAGCATGAGAACATTATCAAACGTAGTTAAGTCATGGAAAATAAACTTTATACTTTCAATATAAAATACAGAAAACCTTGGATTGAGAATAATTTGGTCTGCAAGTGTTTCGGAAGATGAGCAAAAATGTTGAATAATTTTTAACTTGATAACCAAGTGTGGTCTTGATAAAGAAGTACTGTAGTATGTATATGCTGAGCATCACATGATCAAAACTGAGCCAATGGTTCTTCTCTCTCTTGTCCTGTGGGATTGCGGGTAATAGTCTTCCATGCTTGCTCTCAGTACCCGTGCGTCACTCATACAGTCAACATCCGTAATGTTTACTAGAACATTTTGACCACGTATGTATGCACATTAAGCATTTTTTTGTCCAATGTAGTGACTGTTCTGTAGTAACTGTACTGCAACAACGGCCTCCGTAAAGAAAAAAGGTAAAAAGGCTGTAGCAGTACCGGAGATGAATGTTTAATTACAGCTATCCATCACTTATTGATATTTAATAGATGGATGGATAGAAAATTACTCACCACTTTCTGACCAATCAGAATCCAGATTGCATCAGTGCTGCTGTAAACTTTTTTTTATTATTATTATGTAGTAATGTGCCAGTGGAATGGAGTGATAAATTTCCAAAATTACATAAAGAAATGACTGTCATCTGAATCTCTTTTCATCTCACTGTATGGTGGAGGACTTTCTACAGGTTCAAGGTAACAGCATTGCTTGTGCTGGTCCCCTGTAAAACAAAGAAGATCCATAAACAAATGTGTAGTGCCTAATAACTGGCAGCTCCATTTGAATTTCACATTAATCTTAATGCAACCTAAAAATATTCATCTGTGTAAACATGATTCCTGAATCTCGGGTGATGTGGAGCTTCATCGCAACCTTAGCACTCAGATTTCTCTTACCGGGTAAGCATGATAAGCTGGGAAGGAATTGTCCACGGAAACATACCCCTCATGATTTGGAACCATTTGGAGAACATTAAGCTGTAGAGCAGACACACAGAGCTTCATGGTTAGACATTAACATTCAGCTGCAAATCCTAGAGGACTATTGTGCAAACAGCAATAATCAGCCTGTGGAATGACCCATACAATGCATATTGTATTTGAACTGTAGCTCATTTATAGTAAAGCAATTGTCTATGTTAATTGTTTAATTAATTAATTTTGTGCATCAGCAAACTTCAGTTCTTGAATTTCCCTATTTGAGTAGGACCACAGTCCACACACATATGTTGATAATCACCCGACTTTCTGACTTCGCATATTGACCGGATTATAAAATTTGCATTCTCTCTATTACAGATGCTTGCTGTTCGCCTGTCCCTTTGCCTATCAGTCGATCTTAATGTTGAATGCTGATCGGGATTCAAATGACTTGCCTGCATGTGGTATGGAGGGGGTCACTCTTATGTGAGAACTTACAGTATGTTAATATGAATAAATAAATAGTGAAGATTAAATACTGGTTCATATAAATACTTATATGATTCTTATAATTCTTTTCTTTTATGTAAAGCACTTTGAATTACCATTGTGCATTAAATTTTTCTATAGAAATAAACGTGCCTTTGAACATGCAAGGCCTTGAACATGACATAGATCACTGGTAACCTGCTTCTTGCAAGCCATAAACATGGTAAGGAGCAGAGAAAGACAATATGACCTTAATATGGTCTTCTACAATGTGGCGTGGTCATAGCACAAGCCAGAAGGGGGCGCTGTGAAAAGTCCATTATTGTAGCAACCGTGCAGTTCCAATGGCGACTCAGTTAGAGTTAACAACCACCCTGCTTTTTTGGTGCCTGTAGATATATACTCACTGAGGCCCCCTAGCGGGTGGTTGATATAACACACAATACCCTGAAAGTGTTAGTTATGCCATTAACTAGTCAATCCTTCCTTCACCTTGCTTTGACCATGTCATCACTCGGCTTTTTATGAAAAAAAAAAAAAAAACGCTGCAGGGAGGCAATACTATGTATTTGCTGGCTTTGTTTTTACCCTGTTCACTCAATTTTTTGAGGATGTAGAGGAACATGGATCAGTGTAACAGGGGTTTATCTTGCTTGATAAAGTTCTAAACGTGTTCTTTGCTTAGCATTTTTATTCCTTTTATATTAAAAGTTTTCAAGCCATCCCACTTGGTTTTGGCTCAATGTTAAACGTTTTCAACAAAGACTCCTGCACTTACATTTTAGCCTCATCATATCCCTGACATTAACATCCCCATTTCTACTTAGTGAGGGAAGTTAAAGTTCTCCTTTGGTACAGATTAGACCAATGGTGGAAGTTATTTTTTACTTTTTTTTTTTCCCCCCAGTGGATGTGCATTTAATTTATTAATTTATTTATTCATTCATTCTCTATACTCCTTGTCCTAATGCATTGTCACAGGAGCCATAGTACACCCTGGACAGGGTGCCAACCCATCACCGAGGAACATACACACTCACACACACTAAAATCACACAATATGGGCAATTTAGAAAAGCCAATTAGCTTAATCTACTAGTCTTTGGACTGTGGGAGGAACCCACCAAGCATTGGAAGAACATACAATACAAACTACACACACATGTGGGCAAAGGTAATATAATAATAACAAACAGCTCCTCCATGTTATACTTCCCAGAAAGACCTGACCACAACCCCATGATTATTGTAAAATTATCATATTTATTTATTTCTATTGTATTTACTAAGATTTGCTGCAGATTTGTGGGTGTACCTTTATGTTGATTAAGTCGGTTTAATCTAAATCAAAGGTGCTGGATGTGAAAGTAACCGCATTATTTTGCCAGCTGTATTTTGCTAGTGTAAGATCCATAATTCTAAAGACAAATTAATTCTGATCTTAGATTCAGGACTGTTAAAAAATTAGGACAGATGGTCAGACTAATGCCCCGTCGACATATCAGGTGTAAGGTATGCATTGGAATATCTGTTGTGTATCTGTTGGATATTGTTATTGTAATACTTACAGTAGGTTGATTTGAGCGTGTGGCTTTACAGGCAAAGGCTGAGACGCTGATAGCGATGGCAAACTGGAGCAGAGAGAAAACCAGCAGAATGCCATAGATTCCTATAAGGAACCTGTGAAAGTAAGATCCAACACACGCCTGTTAGTTATTTTGTAATGTGTATATGGTAAAACTTTTTAATCTATTGCCTCTTTCATTTTTAGGATTTTATCCATACATTGTTATGGCTTTAGTTTATAATAATGATGATAATAATAATAATAATAATAATAATAATAATAATAATAATAATAATAATACATTTTAAATAAGTACACAAGTACTGTATTTAAATTTAACATATTTAATAAATAAATTTATATTAATTTGAATTCATAGGGACAAAAAAGTAAAACACTATATTTTAAAAGTAAATCTGTGCATCAAAATATCTGTGCAAAAAATGAAAAATGACCATCATTGCAACATACCCAACTGTACATCATATTCAGAGAAAGAAAAACGACAGTGATTCCTGTACTTAATGCGCTTAGAATATTCATTACCATAGCGCCCTTTACCTGGGAGAGAAAAAAAAGAGCATATAAAGTTGAAAACATGACAAAAATAAATAAATAAAAAAACTGTTCTATACATTACACTTAAGCTTTGAGAAGGAACTCGGAGCTTTACATTAACCGTGTACACACTCAATAAAAACCAGTAAGCGAGGAGATTTAACATTGATGTAAAATCTAATTATTCTGTACAACACTTAAAACAGAATGATATGTTAAAAGCATGCTGCATTTGTACTTGCTAAAGGAATTGGGAGAAAAAGTGGGAGGGTTTAAAGGTAAATGCTGTTGGTGTCTACATACTCTAAAGAGTTTAATTTTACGCTTTCGCGTTGTTCTTATCTGCCACTCACCCAGAGCAAGTCTTAAAATGTCTACTGACGTAGATTTCCCATCTTGTATGACGAGTCCCGACATTTCCTGTGAAAGGCATTTCCTGTTCTGACATGCACAGTAGTCATGCCCTCTCCTGCCTTTTTTTCTCTAAAGAAAGGCACCGCTTTTCAGGTTACTGAGAGATCACACAAAAGTACAGTATGAACTCTTTTTTTTCTAAAAGATCTTATAGCACCAATGCTGGAGACTCAACACAACAAAAGACTTTGTCACAGCAAAATGTCATCATATATATATATATATATATATATATATATATATATATATATATATATATATATATATATATATATATATATATATGACTACACACCATTTAAAAATCCATTTTTGTGGAGTGTCTACGTACTGTACGTTACGAGGCCTGTGAATGAGTTGCTATAGAAAATAAGAGCTATAGAGAATATTTTTTATGCTAAAAATAAAAAAGAAGAAAATGGAGATTTCAAAAGATCCCAAAAAAAAATACAAGAATAGAGAATATAGAAAACTTTAGCTGTAAAATGTACAAAATGTACAGTAATAAAATAGAATTGAAAATGGAAGCCTATCAGATGCTAAGTGCACCAAGGATAAGTTACAACTGAGTGCAGTTAGTGGTCATTTTTGTGAAAAATGAGCAATGCCCAGTAACGAGTAACGAGCAGAACAATGTGCGAAGTTCCAGAGGTGAGCAGCATGAAGGCTGTGTGTAAATGTCCTTTAATATGCAGTGTGATGAGGAATGTATTTTATTTATTTATTAATCTTACTGTTATTTTAGTTCAGTTTTTATAGTAAAGTTGCAAAATGCCTGCTTTATCTTCATGAAACAGTTTGTAAAAGAATTGTAAAAAAGCTAATATATTTATAAATTAGTATATAATATATTTACTAATATATTTATGATTTTCAGTGCTCTTCTGTTTGATTACTTAGAGATTAGCAGAGGTGGTAAGTAAGTAAGGACGTACATCATTACTGTACTTAAGTACTTATTTCGTGTACCTGCACCTGACCATTTTCCACAATTTTTACTTCTACTCACCACATTTCCTTATGAGAAACCTGTACTTTTACTCACGACATTTATAAATAGAGGCTCCTTCAGATGACGACTGCAAAAAGTGCATTGCATTTTTGTAATATAAACATAAATGTTTACGTTCTTTCATACACCATAGTATTACTGTACCTAAATCCCACCCCACATGGGAAGAACAGAAACCTTTTTCAAGTGTCTCGAACGGGTATACTTCTTAAGGGAAGATTAAAAGCGATCAAGCTAACATACTGAGAAAAAGAGCTGTGAACTGTTTGGTTTGTGTTTCATGCCAAAATCAACATTGTTTTTTGTTTTGTTTTGTTGTGTTTAACACATTATATTTATAAAAAAATGTTTGATTGTATTCTGTGTGCTAACAATGGTAGCAACTATCTACTGTAGCTAAGCTACATCATGTCCAGGGACGCATTTCCATTAGTTTTAGTGACTTAATAATCTATGTTCTCTTTTTTCATCTGTCTTTGTGAAAAAAAGGCAAAGCACATTTCCCTTTTTTTAAATTTAGATATATATATATATATATATATATATATATATATATAACAAAATTAATCGACAATGTATTTTTAGCATCTGAAAAGACGCAGCTAATTAAAAACTCACCAGTGCCGAAGGTAAGTCAACATTCTAGCTGTAAGGTCTTTTGTCACAAACGTATGCTGTGTCACTCCTCTCTGTCCAGCCATGTCTAAACCAATCAGGAAAACCCTTAATATAACTTGCATTTTAAATGCATTGGCCAAATAAACTAATATTTGTTTATCATCTCTTGTGATGCCTACAAGATTTCAGGAACTTGTAAAACATCTGAACACAGCTGATCAATTGTATTCATTAATGATTTATACTTTCTTTTTGGTAAAAAAAAAAACAAATAAATAAATAAATAAATCTTCTGCAGATTTCTGCAGAAAAAAAAAAAAATCTCTACCACACTTGCAAATTAATGGTCAATAGTATCAACTTCAATTCTGCTAAAAAAAAAAAAATATATATATATATATATATATATATATATATATATATATATATATATATATATATACTATTTATCAGTAAAAATCTGTTTATTCGTGGAGTACTTGTACTTCTGTACTTAAAGTACTGTACATCGTACAGGGACAGCCGATTTGAGATGTTTTGGACATCAAGTCACTGAGGTCAGATTGAGGTGGTTTGGACATATACTGAGGGGAGATTGTGAATATATCAGTAAAAGGACGCTGAGGTTGGAACTGCCAGGCGAGAGGGATACATTTTTAGGGACGTACTATTACTTGAGTATGTATTTGGTGAACTTCTGCAATCTGTGGGGAATTGATTAGATTCAACTTTGTACATACAGTTGGAATTTAACCAGAAGTGCATTTTAACAGTGCATAATCATTAGCATATATAAATAGTACATAGTGAGTATGATAAATACAATGAGTGCAAATGAGCAAATGAATATAGGTGGTGCAATAGGGAAGGTATTGTGTACCATGATACAATGGTATACAATAGAAAAAGAGTTATGTGCAATTAGTGCAATGATTTGGATGTACATGTATGCTATGATAATTTATTTGCATATGTATACTGTACACATATTTAAACTGTACGCAGGAAGGGTTATAAACAGAAAGGGTTATATACACTGAGTGCAATAAAGGAAGATCTACAGTAGAGGGTTTAAAGTAATCCTTTATTTTAGTAATCCTAAAAGTCATTTAGCGTAAAGTCGGGAAGGGCGAATTATTTGTATTTGAATGTTGTCCATTGTAAAGCACACACATTAACACTAAAACAACCACCAAGAATGACTAGTGAATTGACAGCCCTGATTATACAGTACTGCATAAATGTTACAGAATTTCTGAAAAAAAAAAAAAAAAAAAATCATACGAAACATTTACACAAATGTAAGACAATAATTTTTTCGTATTATTTCGTATTATTCTAATTTTTTTTATTCTGAAAGTCTATTTATCCAGTTTATAACAATAAACTGATACAAACAGATGGGCTGTAAAACTGTTCATTCTTTGTACAAATAAAATTGCCAGCTAGTTTATTTGACTGTCTGTCTAAACAACATTTCATTTTTTTTTTCTGATTTTTTTTTTCTTTGATACATATTTTTATGACTTTTCTACGACTTTTCTGCTTAAGCTTTACTTTCAAATAAAAACTGTGGAAATTGGAGCCATTTTGGAAAATGTCCCTTTGCGCCACCTGATGGTCATTTAACAAATGACTTTGAAACGCGACGGATTTATTTTGTCCTGGTGATGAGTACGGCTGTGAATGAGTCTTCCGACTACCTACTGTAGGTTTCCAGTCTTTGGTCATCTTTGACATACTTTTTGTTTAATGATGTGCCAAATGTTCTCTATAGGTGAAAGATCTGGACTGCAGTCAGGCCATTTCAGTACCAGGACTCTTCTACTATGAACCATGTTGGTGTAATTGCTGCAGTACAGCATGTGGTTTTGCATTATCCTGCTGAAATACAAAAGGCCTTCCCTGGAGCATATGTACCATACAGTATCTGCATTATATATATATATATATATATATCTATATATCCATATACAGTACGATGCATAAGCATCAGTGCTTCGGGACCATGTTTACATATGGCTTCCTTTTTGCATGATAGAGCATTAGTTGGCATCAGCAGGTGGTACAGTGGATTGTGTTTACTGACAGTGGTGTTCCTGGGCCCATTTATTTATGTCATTGACACAATCATGCCGCTGAGTGATCCAGTGTCGTCTGAGAGCCTGAAGACCACGGGTGTCCAACAAAGGTCTTCGACCTTGTCCCTTACGCACAACGAGTTCTCTAGTTTCCCTAAATCATTTGTTGATGTTATACACTGTAGATGAAGAGATTTTTCAAGGTATTCCACAAAATATTTAGCTTTTTCAGCCCTTTGTCACCGTCCCAACTGTTTTGCAAAAGACGTTCAAATCACATAAGCCAATATTTTATTCACCATATAAAATGGAGAACATAGCAAATGTTTAAACAGGGAAATTTTTATACTTTTATCCACTAAAAGTACCCATTTCTCAGTACTTTGTCCACCCCTAGTATTATTGGTGCTACTTAATGGTTTGAAAAACCAAATTATAAAGAGCTATAAAGGCACAATATTTAGAATGCTAAACCAAATGGGTAAATCTGGAAGCCATTAAATAAAACAAATATATTAACTGATTAAAAAATACATTAAAACAAAGTATCATCCTGTTACAAAAAAAAAAAAAAAGAGCTTTCTTTACCTCCTGCACTTTTAGCAGTACAATGCGTATCTTCCTTTCCTGCTTTCCTCTAAATAGTTTAATTTTCACATGATCACTTAGCCATTATAACCCATACATCACTAGGCAACCTCACCATGATGGCAATCAGGTGAAATGCACGACACCTGGCCACACATCTACTTAAGCCCTCATGTGTGAGCATAAGGTGTGAGAGCGAGTCACTTCGGTAATGGAGGACAGAGGCAAAGACAACGGCCAAGCTCAAATTTAAGTTAAGGTTGAGACAAAAAGGGGTAGCCCTGACCTTAGTTCATCTGTCCTCTGAATTAATAAACTCTTCCATGTTAGGTGCAGTTCCAAAGGATTGAAACTGTTCAGTTCAACGGGAACTATGACCAATCTAGGGAGCTAGTAAACAATGGGACGTCACTTCACTAGAAGTAGGAACGAAAAAAAATCCCATTAATCGTTGCACATTGCTGGAACGTAAAAAAAAAAAAAAAAAGAGCTTGAAAAGGGCTTCATATATATTATTATTGAGGACCACATCATATTAATAAGGCAATAATTTTTATTTAATTAAAAACTCCTTAGTATCATGTAGGCTAGTAATCTAGAAAGAAAAAAAAGAAATAATGAAAACACTTGTTTTAACAAGTTCATGTAATACAACTCAGTTCTTTTGCGCTTACCTTGATATTGCAGTCTGTAATTCATTGGGCTGACTTTTTGCACCCCCCACGCACACATATACAATATACATACCGAACTCTGGACGTTTTATTTATTCACTTACGCAGTGAAAATATTCTCTGTGACTATAAATATTGGTATCTGTTGCACTGCAGTGTCAATACAATACAATACAATACAATACAATACAAGCTGCATCCGCGACTTGTTTGCATTTACAAACTGTTCATAGGACCGCAGTCATTTGTATCTGCAGAAATTCGTAACTAAAATGTTCATAAGTTGGGGACTACATATACTCAGCGTGGAGGGAAAAAAAAAAAAAAAAAAAAAACTCACTTTAACATGACATGCATTGTAGCCCTGAATGCAAAAAAAGCGCTTATCTGTGCTTTCAACACATTTTGGGCTAAATATTTCCACATTTAAACATTTAGTTCAATAAAAAGAGGACTTATTTTACCTCCTTACCGTAGCGCTGCCTCTCTCTGCCTCTCTCTCCTTCTCTCTCTTTCTCTCAGAATGCGCTTCTCTCCCTCTTCTAAGTGAATTTGTTTCTTCTGCTTGCCATTAGACAAAATCTCTCCTGTGTTCCCAGGGGGTTCTTGCACTTCCAGTCATACAAAGCTGTTAATCAATTTTTAGATCTAAAGTCAAAACGTAAAACGTAGAGGGAATCTAAGCACAGCCTGGTGCAGTTTTTTCCACCTCACAGAGCTGATGCATTCCCAGAAGGACAGAGCATATAAAATCAGTGTCCCCTAGACAACGTGACCTGGAGAAACCTTTAAACAACCACAGAAACAGGACAGCAATCATAAATAGAGCTGCAAGCGGTGATGTTTTGGGCCTAAGAATCGTTTTTGCCACTATGTGCAGTTAGTTCCTCCTAATATACTTATATATTTATTATATACTAGAGTAAGTAAGTAAGTAAGTAACTGCCATTGACAGTTAAATAGTTTGTAGAAGCTAAAAACAAGCTGATCAGTTTTAATGTAATCAGTGATATTATTTCACGTGCCATCCATGTCTGCCTGTCTTCGGTTATTTTCTAGGATCACACTGATGGCCTGCACCCTACTGTAGCAGAGTTGGAACAGCAGTCCTCTCGAACAACATTTCCAGGTCACTATGCACCATCTGACTGGCGGTAATTTATACTTCAGATTACAGTTATACATTAAAGACTATTGATCCCTTGCTAAGCCTCTGAAAATGGCAGTCATCAAGAATTTTCTTTAAAAAACCTAAATTAGACCCTAATTGAACATCAAATTACAGATTGATTTCAAACCGTCTGTTTACATTTAAAATATTAGTAAAGGTGGTGTCTCTCAAGTATCTGCCTTCTTACAAGAAAACCTTCTGAAGCCCTTCCATCAGTCACTGAGAAGCTCCATCCCTTTAGATCAGCTTAACTATTATCTATCCTTGTCCTCCTGGACCTGTCAGCTGAATTTGACATGGTGAGCCACAAAATTCTTTCATCTATTCTTACAAGCCTTGGAATCTGTGGAACAGCACGCCAATGGTTTGCTTCTTACCTAGAAGATATGAAGATATCTCATAATATGAGATGACATGGAAAGGGATCCACATCTCTCTACTGGTATCCTCCAGGTTTCAGTACTTGGTCTTCTTTTGTTCTCCCTTAGTACAGTACCTGGTCTCATAATAAGGTCATATTATTGTATGGCTTTTCAGACCATTGTTATGCAGATGACACTCAACTTATTCTCTCCTTTCCTCCCCCAGAAACTCAGGTTTCCACGCGGATCTCAGCATGTCTGGCAGACATCTCATCCTGGATGGAAGCTCATCAGCTGAAGCTTAATCTGAGGAAAACCGAACTGCAGTTCATCCCTGGCGACTCAACCCCTGGTCAAACATTGTGATCTCTCTGGACAACAACCAGATCAGTTCTGTCTACCTTCATTCTGTCCTCCTCCTGTCTGGGACTGCTGTAAGTATGTGTGTGTTTATATTTGTGTGAGTTTTGTGTTTTTTTTGGCCCTGTCATCCCGCAGAAGTTTGCAAACCTTGTCATACAACATTGTGGCGAAATTCAAGCAGCAACACCAGTCTACTTTCAAATTCTCACACACTTTACCCTCTGTCTTGTGGCAACCAATCTTTATTTGCTCCTATTCTCTCGCATTTTTCATATCCCTAACTGGGGACCGGATGCAATAAATATTGCTTATCAAACTTATCAAAATGGCCAAAAGATTCTCTGTTCAGAAGACATTGCTATTTAATTTGGAACAGAGAGGTGCTTTTGCTGATGTAGAGGAAAAGGATAACATTTCTAAAAAAAAATCATAGTCTGACAGTAACTTTGAAGAAAAAGTTGAGACTGAGCATCAGCTAGTTCAAAAACAAAGAATAGAGACACAACCAGGCCATCAGCAGCCAGCTACAGGAACAGAAGTCTGTTAGCAGAGAGCAAGTAAAAAAAAATATGGATGTCAAAAAATGGTCAAATTGAATGGTCTTCTTGTCCAAGAAGTGATCACCCTGCCTGGCTGCCTATGTGACAAGAATGCAAGCAGGGCCTATGGGGATGTCAGTTACTCATGTACAGGACATCACGTCTTCTTTCGAGATTTTCTTCCCAGATTCAATCCAGAAAATTATTCTGTATTGCTCTAATTTAGAAGGAAGACATGTTCTTTTGGAATGAAGGGAAACGTAGACCAAACCCAATCACATGCCCACTTTTGGGTTCTTATCCTTGCTGGAGTCTCAGGTGCAAGGGGGGATCCACAGAATCCCGGTAGGATGCTGAAACAGCCAGAGAACATTTCCATGCAGCAATGTCCCTCGAAAACTTCCTCATAATTTCCAGCATTATCCACACTGATAAACAAGAGGATAGATCAGCTTGATGGCAGAGACTCTAGTCTAGCTGAGAATCTACAGTAGCTGCCATCAGGACGGTGTGGGATAAGTGGGTGCATCACCTCCCCCTATTTTACAACCCTGGGCCTATTATTCTACTGTAGGTTGCGGCCAGCAGCAAGAAAAAAAAAAAGTGCTGAGAAGTGTGTGGACCCAAGATGGACAGAGAGACACTATGTACATGCATCAAGAAGTACATATGCACCACAAACACACAGTAAAACTCCGCCCCTCATGTGTTGTATAGGCTGGTATGAAAAGGCAACGTGTTCAGTGGGGCTGATGTGTTGGCTAGACTGCTCAGGTTGGTTGTGTTGTGTAAAATGACATGAAAAGGGTTAAACTTCTGATTAAGTTCATATAAATCAAAATCAATAGTTGCTTAATTTGTAAATCTCTTGATTTTTTTTTTTTTTCTCATGTTAGGATCAGGATTAAGCAAACATCTGGTGAGTATTTGAACATAAAATTGATTGATTGCGTGGAATTAAAAACTACAAAATGCAGCGGGTCCACCAGACCCGGAACACTGGCTGAATAACAAAAATATGAAACCCACATAAGGGTTAAAATAAATAAAATAAAACTTCACAACTATGTTTGACTGATGGCACTTAGTTAGTGACCTACAGTAGTAACCCAGTGTAAGTATCTATCCAATGATGGAAACTTTAAAGCACATTTTGTAAGTCGCTCTGGATAAGAGTGTCTCTGCCAAATGCCTAAATGTAAAACAATATTTTCAAATAATTTCAATGAGGTGTTTTTAGTTTCGGACCAAGGCTGCATCTCAATATTACTCTTACTTGATCTTAGTGTTGCATTCGACACTATAGATCATAACATCCTCACAGATTGCTTACAAAATCACATAGGTATTCAAGGACAGGCATTAAACTGGTTTAGATCCTACCTGTCTGATCGATACGATTTTGGAGATCTACAGTATATGGATAACTGTTTGGTGTAACACCAGTGAAATACGGATCAGTTACAGGACCTTTACTGTTCTCAATATACATGCTTCCCTTGGGTAACATCATTAGAAGACATGGGATTGGTGGCCATTGCTATGCTGACGATTTCTAGTTATATACACTGTAAACCCTAATGCTCACAGTAATTAAACACATTGAGTACTATTAACCTAAATAACTGAACGAGTAATAATGTTGTGTATTCAGAACTTTTTGGTATTTATGAGTTTGTAGAAATGACACTTTTCAAGTTAGCTGAACAAATTTGATATTTTTTTGTAATTGTAAGTACGTAAGTAGCAATAACTTAAGTAAAACTTCCACCAATGTAAAATCTATAGAGCACTCATGGCGCAGTGGTACAGTAAGTGTTTCGCCTGCCACGCGGTTCAGGGGCTGGATGGTATGCAACAAAGTTTTTGATTTGCACAAGTTCAACAAACTCAAAAATTGATAGTTCTGTTTACTTAAAATTGGAAACATTATTAATTTAAAAGATTTATGTAACTTACCTCAAATATTTTACAGGTTTACAGTGTATATCCAAACCAGATGAGATTTCCAAGCTGTTTAGGTTGACAAAAGCTCTCACAATTCATCTTGCATTTAGAAGGAGGTACTGTCACTATTAGCTTGACAAGAGTGAAAGTGAAAGACCTGAGCATAATATTAGACATTAGACTTGTCCTTTGCAAATCATATTTTCAATATTACAAAAACAGCCTTCTTCCACCTGAAATAATGTCAAGCTTAGGAACATTTGATCCACATCTGATGCAGAAAAGCTAGTTCATGCATTCAAGACCTCCAGACTGGACTACTGTAATGCATTATCACAGTAAACTCCAATGCTCAAAGTAATTAAACACATTGAGTACTGTTAACTTAAATGATTGCAATTAGGTCAAATTAATAGACCTTTTTGAGTATTAAAATGTGATGTTTTAAGTAATCGTAAGTACGTACATAACAGTAAATGTCACCTTAAAGTTCTACCAACTAAAAATCTATAGAGCACCGGTGGCTCAGTGGGAGGTGTTTTGCCTGCCATGTGAAAGGCTCAGGTTCGATTCCTGGGCTGGCTTGTCTGCTGACAGCAGCAACAATTTATTTGATTCGCAACAAGTTCAACAAACTCAAAAACTCACAGTTCTGTTTACTTAAAATGGGAAATAGCATTACTTAAAAAATTTGATGTAACTGATGACCTCAAATATTTTGAGTTTTGCCAACTTAATCGGGTTTATAGTGTAGGTGGATGTGCTGCATCCTCAATAAACAAACTACCGACAGGCAGCCAAATTCTCACCAGATCAATAAAGCATGATCATATAATATATATTTAAGAGGCCGCCTCACTACATCCTGGTGAGTACTGTAGTATCTGCCTGAGCTCTGCCTTATACACATCTTCTGTCTCCCTAGACTCAAGTGCTTCCAAGTCCTGTTTGCCTAGAAGAAAGCCACTTGCTCCCCAGCAAAGTGCCTGCTCTGCTGTCTCTTCATACAATACGCCTTTTGCGTTGAGAGGTGACACCTGCTTCCCATGTGTTTCTATCTGTGTGCCAGACCCGTTACAACAGAAAAAAAAAATATTGCGTTGACTGGCTCTGTTGAGTGTCAACAAAATCTTTCTTTTATTCATATAGATTATATTAAAATAAGAGGTATATGTGATCCGACAATGAACAAAGGAAGCTTATTTAGCTCATACCTGTACTGTGATAAGGCTCTTTCAACAGTTACAAGGTAAAATTGAAACTGGTGAAGATGGATGTGACTGATGTACAGCATATAAACTAAAATGTTTGCATTGCTCATCAAGACCATTATGAATATTTGTATTTAACAAAAAAAAATATTTGTGTTTCAATTTGTTCATTGAGCTTTGACTTGCTCAAAGAAAAACATACAGTCGTATGCAAAGTTTAGGCACCCCTTGATAAATAACAGATTTTGGTGATTTTTTTAGTTGAAAATATGTTAACACAGTCTCTCTTGTAAACGGAAAAAATACACAATATTTTCAGCAAACATTGATGCATAGTTACTTCTTATGCCATAAATTGAAATAAATAAATAAAAATAAAAACATTTTTATGGCACTGTGCAAAAGTTTGAGCACCCTAAGAGTTTCAGAGTCTCAGATTCTTTTTACAAGGTTTCAGACCTTAATCAGCTTAATCAGAGATGGCAGTTCAGGGGAACTGTGGAGGTCAAGAATGAGATCTGGAAGACCAAGAAAACTCTCTGAGAGAACTGCTCGCATGCTGGTCAGAAAGACAAATCAAAACCTCCATTTGACTGCAAAAACCTCCAGGAAGATTCAGCAGACTCAGGAGTGGTGGTGCAACGTTACACAAGACCTTCATGGAAGAGTCAGCAGAAGAAAACCTTTGGTCAGACGTATGAACAGAGCATCTACAGAAGCCTGATGCGTTTTGGAAACAAGTGCTGTGGACTCTTTAGCCACAATCAGCAAAGGCATGTTTGGATAAAAAAAAGGAGAAGCATTTCATGAAAAGAACACCTTGGAAACTATTAAGCATGGTGGTGGATCTGTCATGCTTTGGGGTTGTGTTGCAGCCAGTAGCACAGGAAACATTGCACAGGCTGAGAGAAGAATAGATTCCATTAAATACCAGCAAGTTCTGGAAGCAAACATCACACCATCTGTAAAAAAAAAAAAAAAAAAAAGCTGACGCTGAAAAGATGAACATACCTCGAAATCCACTATGTGGAATACCTCAACAGACGCAAGCTGAAGGTTTTGGAACGGCCATCACAAATTTAAACATCACTGAAAATTTGTTGGTAGATCTTCAAAGAGCTGTGCCTGCAAGGCGACCAAAGGATATTACAGAACTAGAAGCCAAAAAAGAATGGGAGAAAATCCCAAGTATCAAGAATTGAAAGACTTTTAGCGGCTATAAAAAGCGTTTGCAAGCTCTGATATCTGCCAGAGGAGGTGTTACTAAGTACTGATGATGGTGCCAAAACTTTTGCACAGTGCTACAATGATGTTTTTATTTTTTATTTTTGTTCACTTCATGACCTAAAAAGTAACCATGCACCAATGTTTGCTGAAAATATTGTGCATTTGTTTTTCCATTTCCAAGAGACACTGTGTTCACATCTTTTCCATTAAAGAAATCATTTAAATCTGTTATTTATCAAGGGGTGCCTTTGCATACAGTATGACTGCACATATAGTGGTTCTAGAGAATAATCACATGTTTTTGCTTTGTAAACCTGAAATGAATTTAACTGCTTTTACTCAGTGAAACTTTTAACGTCCAAGTGAAAGACATGACACCAACATGTCAGATAAATAAATAAATAAATAAATAAATAAATAAATAAAATAGAATCACTGATGTGGAACAAGAATATTTTTAAATAGTTATTTTAATTAAATTAATTTGCAAAGCAACTATCAGAAACACAACTTCAGACTAATTTAGCAATTATATTGAAGGTGGAGTTATAGCATTTTGCAAAATAATATAATATTCACGCTGATCATTTTTGTTTATATTTTTGAATGTGTGTTGAAATGAGCAGTGTGATGTGTAATAGGCCCTAATAGAGTGTGACTGATTAAGTAACAGCTAGCAAGAATAATGTCTTATTTCGAATTATTCTCATATAATTGGGTAGCTTTTCTCGCAGTATGCGGGAGGACTTTCCATGGGTGGACTGCTCATGGCCACAGCATTCACTGCACTGAGCCCCTGTTTGGAAAAGGAGAGAGCGCGCACTGTATTTAATCTCATTCATACATTGTAATGACAGCATTTGTATTTGTATGTCAAACTAATCAAATTAATTGATGTTACACTTATTAAAGCTTTAATAATGAGTGCCAATATATTAGCGATTCGTTCACTCTTAGAAATTGTGCTTTTCAACCAAACAAGCATACTCATATATTTTTGTCAATAAAAACACCTCAAAATACAAAATTTGGATTTCTGTATTAATGCATCCTGCAAGTTTATTTTTACCAGTTGTGCTTGATAAGCTGGGATGGAACTGACCACAGGAACACCACTCTCAGGGTTCGGAACCACATTGATGATGTTCAGCTGTCCAACACATAAACGGAGCTTCATAGTTATACAATATTTACACACGTTCACAGCACTCTAAATTGTTTACTAAAGTTACAGTGCAACCCAGTAGATTATTCCTGATCCTTCACCTTTTCAATGGAACACAAAGCTTTGCACATCTCCAGTAGATGTTGCAATATTTGTCCACGTTCTATTTAATTTGTTTTAGTAAATTCGATAGTTTGTGGGCTGCAGTCTTTAAGTCACTGCACAGATTTTCAGTGGAATTTTGGTCTGAACCATGTAAAGACATTTATCTTTTCCTCCTTCAACCACTCTGTGGTCAGTTTTGCTGTGTGCTTTGGGTCATTGTCACGTTTAAAGGCAAATTGACAAGAGGCCAGCTGACAAGTACTCCAGTCCCTGCTGCAGAAAAACGGCCCCATGACAGGATATTATCACTCCCATGCTTTACTGTAGGAATGGTGCTTTTAATAAATTTTATTTTTTTGTATTTTCTGATTTGTGCCTGTGCTAATCAAAATGACCACAGCTGATTACAGTAGAAAGTAAAATGCACTTGTGTGCACTTGAGAAGGTGATGATACTGATAATGATGATAGTCATTTTTAGATATTGATGAACTTTTTTACATAAGTTAAAAAAGTTTTTTTTTTTTCCTATTCTTTCTGACATAGTGGTGTTCTATCTTTTATATCTTTTTCTTGGATGTAAGTACAACTGGATAAAACAAACAAAAAAACTGTGTCTGCCTTCATTTCTGCACTGTCTGCTCTCAAGAACACAAACAGAATTTCTCGCAATCTCACAGTATGGCCAAACCATACTCGATCAGAGAATCGGAATCTAAAATAAATCGAATAAAATGTTGCTTACAGTAGGTTGATAGGAGCATGTAGCTTTGCAGGTGAAGGCTGAGATTATGATAGAGATGACAAAATGGAGCAGAGAGAAAACCAGCAGAACACCAGTGATTCCATTGGTACGGCTCTGAAAAAAAAAAAAAAAAATCACCAATCACCACCAATACATGTAAAAAAAAAAAAAAAATCCTGATATTTAAAGTCACTCACCGTCTTGTTTTTATTTGAAGATAAACAAAGTATCATTTTACAGGTTCATAGTTATCATAATGAACGCTATTTTATTCTTCTTTTATTTATAGTGGTACCTCGGCATAGAAATGTAATCCGTTGTCAAGGCGAAATTGTGAAGCGTATTTTCCCATAGGAAATGAACAAAAATATTGTGGTGGCCACCCAAAAGTATTACCAATATATACCAATTTTCAACACTATAAAATATTTTTGCATATAAAAACATTAAAAACGTAAACACTTAAACTTGCTTCGCTTGGCTTACCACTGATGCAAACAAGTTCTGACCGGTTCCCGGACATACGCGCGACTTAGTTGCCGTTCATCCACTCATATGGCAAATATTCTGTATGCTAAAGCAAATTCTGCGGAAAATTTCAGTTCTTGTGAAAATGCGGGTGAAAATCTTTTTAGGGCTGGCATTCGTATGCTGAGGTACCTATGTAATGGTATCTTTATTTATCATGCCTCATGCTGAAATAGTAATCAATCAAGAAATAAATCATACCACTGCAATTCCGTTCGGGCCGCATGTATACCAGTCATCGTGGGAGAAGCAGGGTCTGCCCAACGGCCCAATCACCAAATCCAAAGAAAAGAAAATGATGGCAATTCCTGCAGCTATTAAGCTGATAATATTCAGCACCATCGCAGCCTTCACCTGAGAGAGCAATAGGCAATTCAAACAGACATCACAATCAAACCAACAATTAGTTAGAATCCACCACCAGATGGCACTGTTTTTTAGTTGGTTTGTTTTGTAGTTTTGGTTTGTAGACTCAGTTTCCCAGAAGGCACCTCGGTCAGGTGATGAGAGTGCTCACCTGTACCGAGGTAGCTCATTAGACATTCTATAAATAGCTGTTTTTTTTTTTTTTCTGGGAAACTGGGACAAGCATTATTATCGTCATTTGGGCTTTCCTTTCTTTATCCTTTGGATTGGTTATGTTATGTTCTGTTTTAGTTAAGTTGGCATATGTTTTATGGAGCTGTCTGTGTTCACTGTGTTAGTTTGTTTCTTAGTCTGTCTGGTTTCCCCCTGTGTAAGTACCACTGTTGAATCTTACTGCACTATTGCTACTGTAATGCTACTGAATGCTACTGTAAGTAACACTGTTGAAAGTACATGTACAATTTTTGTTGAAATATTTTTTTGTATTTGAAATATGGACTTTAATGCCTAGTTACTTTTCACTCACGTTGTACATAGAATGGGTTTAGAGAGAAAAAAAAAATCTTTGAGTTTACATACCACACAGGCATGAAGCTTGTTGCTGGCTGCAACACCCAGAGAACCAGCGATGATGTGCTGCAAATGAGGTTTTATGTATTTATTTTACTGAAATTAATTCTGAAAAATGTAATCGTATTCAAAGCAGTGAAGGTGAAGAACACTTACAAGCATCGAGCCCCAGAACACGACTCCAGAGTACACGCTGATGGTCCAAGGATGGACCGCCATCACGATACCAAACAACATCGTCATCAAACCAATAATTATTTGGGCAGTCTGTGGTTTACAATACATTTGTGCACACACAAATAAGTAATGCAAGCCACATTTTGATACATTTTATGGCACATAATTAAGCAACTATTTCTTTCATTCATCCATTCATTCGTTGGTGCTGTAACTGTGTAACTTACTCCCAGTGCTTTTGGTTCCCCTTTCAGGAACTTCTGCAGTGGGCTTTGCACCCGAGAGGAATTTGGTTCCACTGTAGTCCCAGCTGGTGATGATGGAATAACCTGAGTAACAATGGTGTAGCCACTTCCTACATTATCGAGCGGTATAGGAGCGCTGGCCATCTTTAAAGCTCCTCTGTGTTTTTTTTTTTCTCTTTTGAACACAATGACAACATCATCATCATTATCGTCGCCGTCATCATCAACAACAACAACAACAATAATAATAATAATAATAGAGTGAAATAATAAAATGAGAGAAAACTTTTAGTAATTGTTACTAGACTTAGGTATTACATTTTAAATGTAATATTAATACTCTAACATTATTAGAACTGAATACATGTTATATTTCTCAATCTTGACTTTATTTTGACATTTAAAGAACGAGTCTGTAGTCCACTAGTCTTTATCCAGTCCCATGCATGGACATGCCATCTTATTATTATTATTATTATTATTATTATTATTATATGCTGTTATTTTTAACAGCCATTGGGTTTTATTATGGTCTCCAGGCTCATATGGCTGGCCCCCTTTACATGTACAGCTCCCTATCTCACTGCAGCATTCAATGGAATGGCCAGTGACTAAGCAGGAGCAAGAGAAGGCCATGGAGCTTAGGGCAACTCCCAGTACTGAGCTCTAATGAAAGGACAACTGCACTGAGTGCAAGGTACTGGCGATGGGGCCAACAAGGTGGCTTTTAGCACCACATTCCACAGAAAAATTAAAGCTAATAGACTGGCTTCTTGCAATAGTTCTCCAGGAGGAGATAATTTGTTGGAAAGTCTAGAATTGTGCAGAGGGGTCAAGGTGGCCTCCCATGCCAGGTACAGTATGAATCATGACCTGCTCCATGCCATGCCTGACTAATGCCATGCTATGCTTTGCCTGAACTATTTACTGCTCCATGCCATGCTTTTGTCAGAAATATGTCTGCTCTAGACCCAAGAACACCCCACACCCCACCTCCTCATTCCAGCTCACCCAGCACCAACCTGCTAGCCAACAAACAATGGTCCAGTTGCCATACTGAGGTTCTTCAGCCATGGCTAATTTTAGCATGCCCAATACAACCCTGGTGCCTATGCCAGGTTCCTGCCCAGTTGCCATGGAGAATCTCAGCTGGTCCCTCCACAGCTAAGAAATATGCATACTGTAGTCAATTCACTTAAAGAGCAATAACTATGCATTTATTGCTTACTTATTAACCCTCTGACACTTGGCTGTTCTCGTGCAAAATAACTGCCTTCATACTGTATGTGTGAAAATGGTAAACACATTAAAAACAGATATTCGTCTTTGTGTTACAAATAAAAACATAGTGTGTATATACTCCCTATCTATAATATGCTATTCTATCCATTCTATTTACACTAATGTTGACATTTAAAGTACAAAAAAAATTATTTATGGACAATAGTTTAGTTCAGTCAGTACAGGGTTTATTTTACCTCCTTTTCACAGTTCTTTCTCTCTCTGCCTGTGTTTCTCTCTCCTTCTTCTGTGCTTTTGTATCTTCAGTGCGCCGTTAAATGAAATCAATCCTGTTTTTTTCTGTAAGACGTGTACCACTCCAGTGTGGCAAAAGCTGTTGTTCAATGTAAAGATGTAATGAACATAACACAGAGCTGCAGACAGAATCTGGGCACAACCCAATCCTGTTTTTGTTCCTCCTCACAGAGCTAATGCACTGAATTCCCATAAGGACAGAACACATCAAAACATGTTGCCTAGAAAACATGACCTGGAGTAACCTTTAAACAGCCACGGCAACAGGACAGCAATGAGAAAAAGAGCTGTAAACGCTGATTTGTGGGCTCAAATAATAAATAAATGATAAATAATGCAAGACCTGTTTGTAAGTTCCTAAAATGTACAATAAAAAAAAAAAAAAAAAAAAAAAAAAAATATATATATATATATATATATATATATATATATATATATATATATATATATATATATAATATATAAATAATATATTTAATAAAAATATATATATTAATAATATATATATATATATATATTTTTTTTATTTATTTTTTTATTTTTTTATTTTTTTAAATATATATATTTTTTTCCATTTTCACACCATTATATCCCATAGAAAATATTCGGAACATAGTCTCTGAATTTGTTATCTTTGTTAGTTCCAAAAAGTTCTGCTAAAATGAAAAGTTAATCCCATTTGGAAATAGATTGTTAATAGTTAAGAAATTACTTCCTTCCTGTTAGATGACCTTTCCCACGTCCAGGGACTAGGTTTGCAGTTTCGATTCCCGGCCCAAAAGACATGTAGATTAGACTAATTAGCGTTTCCAAATTGCCCAAAGTGTGTGAATGAGTGTGTGTATGTTTGTGTGTGTGCCCTGCAATAGTTTGACACTCTGTCCAAGATGTACCCTGCATCGTCCTCATAAAAATAAATAAATAAATAAATAAAAAAAGAGCACTGAATTGAAATCATATCAATGGGCGGGGAGCAGTCGCATGGTTGCAACAAAGTTTATCAGAATTGTGTTTACTTATATGTTACAGTATGTAGAAAACATTGGTAACCATGTACTGTAAAGCACATTATATAAATAAATAGTTTATTATAAAAAAATGAAAAAAAAAAAAATAAAATAAAAAAATAAATAAATAAATAATTCCAATGTATGGAAACTTGTAACCCACCCTATATAGTGAAACTTTTTTTTCTCTCTTACAGGTGCATGTATTGGTGAGATGAACAGGTTTTTTTTTTTTTTTTTTTTTTTTTTTTTTGGAAACTGCTGACAATATTTTATCTACATAAAAAAAACTACAGTTTTTTAGAGTGTATGTTTAAAGAAAATGATAGCACAACACATCAAAATAACCCAAGATCATGGAATATTTGCAGAGCTTTAATAACTTAAGTAACACAAAATGCAAATAATTTGTAAACAAATTGTGTTAATCCTTTGGCTAAATGACATTAAGGAATCTGTATTTGGTGAAATAATTTGCATTTACAGCTGTCATAAAAGCAAACAGCTCAGCTTTGCTTGAGGGATTCTGATCATCCATCTTCCTCTTGATGGCATTCCAGAAGTCTGGAGTACATTGCAGTGGAGAGAGAGAGAGCGAGCAAGAACCAACATTTCTAGCGGTTGTGGGGGGAAAAAGAAGTGTGAAGTTTCACAAAAAGCACATACATCATTGTAGTAAAATGTACTTTGTAAAAGGGCCATGCGTATTATATATTATTATTACATGCGTTTATATACTATCAAAGTTATTTTTTAGAATATTGTATGCGTACATGTATTCAGTGTACATTTATTTCATTTTTTAAAGAAACAGATGTTATTCAAATGTTGCATGTTTTTTTTTAAATTAGAATTATTCAACATTGTCTGATTGGCTTTTCTCGCTGTACACTGGAGGACCTTCCAGTGTTGTGCTGCTCGTGGCCACAGCATTCACTGTACCGACACCCTGTATAAAAAAATAGAATTATTTAATTGCTTAATTCGTAAAAAAAAAAAAAAAAAAAAAAAAAACAGTATATTTATTCTCACTTATGCTTAATAATGGTGTAAAAAAAATAAATGTTAAAAAGTGCCTGCTTAGGAGGTGATCTTCGGGAATGGCTAAAAGGAAACGTCCCATGATCATACTTGGCCATTTTTTGATTGACATGTATTAACCATGCATATTAGCAGCAAAAACATTATTTAGACTTTATCTTTTGTAAAAATATATTCCAGAAATTGTTCATCCAGGTTGGGTAAAAAAAAAATGTACACTCCCAAAACATTTATCAATGAGTGTCTATATACACTGCCTGGCCAATACCGTCACCTCACATTACTGGCCTGCATCAAGCAACAACAAAAAAGGAGATTTGAAATTAGTTAAGAACCCAATTCCACTACTATGTTTAATAGTAAAAGTTAAAAGCATAAAAAATAAACAAATAAATAAATAAATAAATAAATAAATAAAGATTGGACTTTGGAGTGATGGAAGTCATGTGGTCTGATGAGTTCAGATTGAGGCTATTCCAGAGCGATGGGATTGTGTCAGAATAAAAAGAGAAGAGCATGAATCAATGTGCCAATCATGCATAGTGTCCACTGTACAAGCCTCTGCAGGCGGTATCATGATCTGGGGTTGCTTCAGTCGCTCAGCAATGTTATGTGGCAATAAAATGAAGTGAGCCAATGACCAGAATGTACTGAATGTTCAGGTTATCACATTTATTGTGTTGTTCTTAGCTGATGGAATGGAGTATATTCGAGGACTCAGAATGATCATTTTTATTCATGAATTCACCACAACATTTTTTTTGTTTTTTGTCCAGGCAGTCTATATATATATATATATATATATATATATATATATATATATATATATATATATATATATATATATATATATATATATTTTTTTTTTTTTTTTTTTTTTTTTACATATATATTTTTTTTCAACCAAACACAGAATGGTGAGATTTTACTCAATAAATAACCCAACATTTTTTTTTTTTTTTTTTATGTGACTTTGAGCGCCGTAGTTTTATAAAGAGATCCTGCAGGTTTCACTTACCAGTGGTTCTTGAAAAGCTGGAGTGGAACTGGCCACAGGAACTTGACTTTCATGGTTTGAAATCACATTGATGACATTCAGCTATAAATAACAATAGATACTGATTAGAGAAGCTAAGCTGAATATTTTCACTGAGATTAGTTCATATTTTCATAACAGCACTAAAGTGGTATAAATGAATTTTAATGCGCTGGAGCCGTAATTTGGTTCAATTATAAAGATACATAAATACTGCTTGTTTAATTGCTCCTTTATTTATGCAGGTAAGAGCCTTTCTCAATTTTTCAACCTGTTGAAGGATTAAAAACTCACCTGGGTTACTGCAGTGTGGTTTACTGTGCATCATTGTGACTAATATTCTTCAGTCAGCTAAAGTTTGATAACACACTGATGTTTCACAGAAAGTTCTACTTTCCTTTGTGCTCTCACACATTTTTACACGGCAGGTTGATAAGTTTCTTGCCGTAACGTGATCTAAATCTAATACAAAATAAAATAAAATAAGTT
>CM059206.1:40162236-40297236 GCA_030347435.1 Clarias fuscus
TGATTGATTACTAACAGCATGACCAGGTCCTGACCCAGTATTAGTCAAAGTTCAATGCCATGTTCATTGCCAAGTCTCAGCCCAGTGCCTATGGCAGACCCCAGCTTTGCTTCTTTTGCATGTTCTTTTGTGTTATCTTGCATTATCATTAGAACTTTGTTTATAATGTACTATAGATAATATTTAGTCCACACGTGCATCTTACTTAGTAATCCTGAATATAAACTATTATACAGTAGCTGGCATTATTTATACAAATATGTCTGAAGATTAATGTAATTATTATGCAGAAAGAAACACATTCCTGTATGAAATAAGACATCATGTTCGCCGCTAATCTGATCTGGACAGCACGGCGCGTGTTACAGTATGTTTCTAATTTTATTGGTAAGCAAAACAGTGAAACTTAACATGTGTTACATCGTTATCAGTTTAAGATTTTCATACCTGAGCATATTTAAAAGCTACCACTTTTGACTTTCGCTAGATTTCACCATTTTGCTGAAATACTACTACTTCTGCTTTGAACAAGGATTTTGACATAATTTACACCTAGACTACAGCAGTTTTTATTCTGTATTATTATTTCATCCATTTATAACCACTTCATTAAAATGAAAACAGAAGCATGGTCTTTTTTTACCTTCTTTGAGAAGTGCACTTTTCTCTCTCTCTCTCTCCTTCTTTCTCTTTGACTCTGTGTTGTTTCTCTTAACACTCTCTTGTTGGTTTCTTCACTGCGCCATGATTCTTAAAGGGTGTTTTCAAGTTTAGTCACGCAGATTTCCTGTGTCGAGATCCATGACAAAAAAAAAAAAAAGAAAGAAAGAAAAAAAAAACTCTGATGAAACTGCTTACTTGATATTACACAAAGCTACAGTGAGGATCTGAACCCAGTCCTTTTGGTCCACCTAATGTTACGTGGCGCAGGTTGGAGAGCCACACGACGAGATATAATAATGCATATAAGAGCCCTAACGCAGGGCTTCAGAGGGGGTCAACGAAATAGGAGGTTGTGGGAGTGCTTATGACATTCACAGGAAGACCTTTCTGCAGGGGATTATTAATTAATGAACCAAAAGGGAAACAAAAGAAAACACGATAGCACAAAATAAACAGAGCTCCGGCATCTACGCAAGACCAGACAGGGCTGAAACTAAACTTGTTAAAACTAAAATCCAAGATCCTCTCGGGGCCTCTGACCTTACTGAGGATTTATATTTATATTTGTGGGTTTTTTTTTTTTTTTTTTTTTTTACACTTTATACTTAACCTGAGAATGCATGCTTAAGGGATAGCGTGCTATCTGTCTTTCTCTCTCCGGCATCTAGGGAGACAGAGGCAGCATTGGCAGACTGAATTCAGATCCTCTCTGTAGGAACAGGACAATGACTGCAATAAAAAAATATAAAGTGCCTTGCATTCAAGTATTCATAAAGTTCAAAGCTTGGGATATTTAACCCCTTTAAACTTCTCCACAATTTTATCCCTGACCTGTCTGGTACGTTCATTGGGCTTCATGATGCTGTTCATTCACCAACGTTCTCTAACAAACCCATTAGGGCAGGACTCTATTTACTCATTTCATGACTTGTGAAGGCAATTGGTTTTGCTGGATTTTAGTTGGGGGTATCCGAGTAAAGGACAAAAAGGACTTTTCAGATATTTATTTGTAAAAGAATTTAAAAAAGCATTTATCTTTCTCCTTCCACTGCACAATTATGTGCCACTTTGTGTTCAAATTCAAATTCAAAACGTATTTGTCACTGTAATGGGTTTGAAGCACGGGTGACTAGGAGAGGTGTTACAGAAAAAGGGTAATTGTATTAAGGATAATGTGGAAGAACAGAGATAAAAAGAGGAAGGAATGGAAAAAAAAAGGAAAAGATCTGTGCAGGTCTGTGGGCAGTGCCCGGCTGGCATGCGAGCACGGGCTGGTGGTGGAACGAACTTCCTCTAGATGTCCGTACAGCGGAGTCTTTGACAATCTTTAAACCAACTCAAGATGTGTTTTGTCTGATGGCACTTAGTTAGTAACCTAGTAAGTGTAAGTATTTGTCCAGTGACGGAAACTTCAAAGTACTTTTTGTAACTTCAAAGTACTTTTTGTAAGTCGCTCTGGATAAGAGCATCTGCCAAATGCCTAAGAAAGCAGATCAAATGGTTTAGTGCTATATGGAATTCTGCTTAAGTGCCTGTATAGCCTGTGAGAAGAGGCTTCTGCTCTGTCTCTCAATGATGACCTTCAGGGAGCAGAAGCTCTTTTCTAATAAAATGTGGTGCAAGATCGGTCGACTATGTATGGAACGGAATTGTGCTGCAACATTTTGGCTCAAATTTGGTTTCCATTTACAGCCACGTCGATATGAATAGAAATAATACTCAACTATGAATACTTTTTCCAACAACTGCACAACACAACTTTCTTTTCCCTACTGGGTTCAGTATACCATGTGTGTCTGGAGCTATGCCCCACTGACAAATGCATATGTGCGTCCGAGATGGCTGTACTGTATATTTTAAGTACTGTATATTTTACTAATACTAATGATTTAGTTATTATTTTATTATCGAGATCAGAGGCGGTGTTACCATTAGGCAACAGTAGGCGAGCGCCTAGAGCCCTGAACTGCCAGAGCCCCATGACTTCAGCCTAACTACAGTAAGTAGTTCCAGCCAGCATTTACGTCTAACATTTAAAAATAATTAAAATGCACTTGCTGAAATAGTATTAGAATGCCACTGCGCCACGCGAGTTGCGTTGTAGCATTTTAGTCTCCCCCCCCAAACACACCCTACAATGGTACATTCCATGTGACGAAAGTGAAAAGTGATTCACTGCAGTTTGATTGAGGAGCGCGAGACTTCCATCTACAGCCATGAAATGAAGTTACCCAAGTGGTGCAGAAAAAAACGAAAATAACAGAAGGAGAACAGACAATTAATAGGAGAGGTAACAATTTTTCACACCTGTGCATAGTCACAAGTCACCTCAGGTCAACAGTGTCACAGGAGAGACTGTCTGCACTTGTTCTCTCCATTGAGCACAAAGTCAGAAAATCAGTGGATATCAGTCAGTAATAACCAAGTTTGTTGAAGCCAAAGCTTGCAAGGCCAGATTTTAGTGTCTTGACCGACACTATTCACCCCAGCCATGCGCACAATAAGACTAATTATTTAAAATATTTTTAATTAACATTATTTTCATATTATTCTTAATCCAAGACCCCAATATTAATGTTTTTCCCACCGACTAAAGCTCATTTCATGAAGGAAGACTAAGCAATTTTTTTTTTTTTTTAAGTAAATAATAAAAAAACAGAGAGAAAGGATAAAAGCTAGAGAAATACAGTGCCAAAAGGGGAGAAGAGAAGGAAATACAGTGGAACCTCGGATTGCGAGTAACTCGGTTTACGAGTGTTCCGCAAGACGAGCAAAGATTTGTAATACATTTTGACTTGAAAAACGAGCATGTCTTGGTTTACGAGTGCCTAGTTTTTTGACACCAACACACACACACCGACACACACACACACTCTCGCCTTTACACCCACCCTCCCTGGCTTCACATAGACACAAACACTCTGCTCTACACAGAAACTCTGCTCTGTCGCGATTCTTTTCAAAGGTAAGTTGCTGGTTAATTTTTTTAGTTTGTTTTTTTTACAGCAATGATTCCATTAGTCTGCGCTCACGCGGGTGTCATTGAAGAGATTTTTTCTTTTTCGTTAAAACAGGGTTTCCGTTGTGTGTGTGTGTGTGTGTGTGTGTGTGTGTGTGTGTGTGTGTGTGTGTGTGTGTGTGTGTGTGTGTGTGTGTGTGTGTTTGTTGTGAAACTTAAAAAGCGAGGTGGGGGGAGGGAGGAGGAGTTTTACTGTGTAAGATGAGGTGAGGGAAGGGGCTAATTCCACACACACACACACACACACACACACACACACACAAATACATGGTACACAAATGGAAACACTTATCTGTTGGGATTTATTTTATATATTTTTTGGGGCTGTGGAACAAATTATTAGAGTTTTCATTATTTCTTATGGGAAGGTTTGATTTGGTTTACGAGTGTTTTGAAATACGAGCCTGCTTCCTGAACAAATTATGCTCGTAATCCAAGGTTCCACTGTACATGAAAATAAAATTTGGGGTGGAGAAAGCAAAAAGAAGAAAGAGAGAGAGAGAGAGAGAGAGAGAGAGAGAGAGAGAGAGAGAGAGAGTTGCAAAGTCAAAAAATAGTGATGAAGAGATCTCTAATACTTCTGTTTACAACTGATCTCAATCTGGGCATTGAATACTGCACAAGCTTCTTTTTTCCTGTAATCAGTCAATTCATTATTAACATTTAGGGGTCACCCTTAGAGGTGATTCAGCACTCTTCTTAAATTTGTGTAAATTTACTAATATAGTAGATAATACATGTTTATATAAAAAAATAAAGCTGTTTTGAGTATGCTATGACTGAAATAAAGTGGTATGATTTCTCCCACGTGAGTGTATGACGTTTTCCTTGTGAGTGTGTTTGTATTTTCCTGTTTAAGTGTTTAAATTTTAAAATCATGAATAAAAACCCTTTGCATGATATTAATTTTTTTTTAGCTACATTTTATTGTAAATGTTGCACTCAATGTTTACATGTATATTTGAATTATTTAGCAATTGATGATACTCTTATTCTTGAACATGCTATTTACAGTAAATACATGTAAGCTGCTTTTATTCATAAAGCTACTTGTTTTTAAATAGTTGGGATTTCCATTTAACCCATTGAGCAACAGATATTGAGCTGCTACAGTACACAGATCACCCTGGTTTAGTTTTTGTGAGCTGTAAACTATGTCTTACTGTGGATTATTGATTGGATTTTCACTGCACAGCTTTACAGAATAGCCCACTCTCAATTATCGTGCTCCCGGACTGCTTCACTCAGCTGGTGAGACAGATTCATTCTCCCACGCCCCCACATGAACACACGTACAATATGTCAGACATTGGACCTTCTATACACCCTCCTACACATTGTAATGACCGTATAAAATTTGTAAATATTGGTATCTGGTGGATCATAGGGTTTATTTTTGTATAATACACATTTGGGTTTGGGTCATTGTCGGTCTATGTTTCTTGGTTTTTATTTAATACCAGCACTGAAGATAAAAGACCCAACAATAGGTTCACTCTGCCGTTGGCACAACCTAGCATCAGGGCTCGATTTGAGGGGGGATGTGAGGGAATGGAAGAAAAATATATAAAACCTCTATAAAACCACCATACCCCTTACCATCCCCTTTAGGGGAAAGAGGGAATAAAAGCCCCTCACACAAAACTGTTGTGTAACCAGAGCGCAAGAAGACAGAACCAGAGCTCAGCCATAAAATAGAGGTGGCATTGTATAAAACTTTGTTCAGCACCATGGTTTTCCTCATGTCCTGCTGATCAAAATTCTTACACATCCTCTAGGAGGAGAATTAAAGTGAAATTGTAGCCTCACTTCCTTTTGGCCCTTGACGTTGAATTAGACTGTATGATGAACATGTGTATTATACCACGCTTGCATCTACAAGGAAACATTTCTTTATGCTGTTTTTCATCATGGGCCTCTTGACAACATTCTGAACAGATTAGATTTGAATCTGCTGAATCCCATAGGATAAGTGCAGTATTTAAACAACCGGTACATGTCAAAACGCACAAAACATTAAAATCAGACACCCTACTGCGTGGAGTTAATGGATGTTGCTGGTGAAGTCTATTGTCTTCTGAAGAAAACATGTATGACTGCATGAACTAGATCATCTAGACACTGCAGGTGCAGGTGTCAGTGTAAGGTGAACCAACAACAAGGGCCTAACAAGGGGCGGGCCAACAGAACCCATATGGGCTAGAGGCTATTAAAATGTAAAATATTATTTACAATACTACTTTTTTATCAAAAAAAAAAAAAAAAAAAAGCTTCACGAGTGTGCTATGGAACTAAACAAGCTGAACTAAATGACATGACTGACAATGTGGCATGTATTTATTCAGTATTCTTTTATTATTCATTCATTATACATAGTCATTATTTTCATCTCATTATTGAATTTATTTTATGTAGAATCATAGTTAATATTTTAAAATTTCAGAAACATTTTATCTCAGCAGGATTTTCTTTACACAAGAGCAACGGCCATTACATATCATTGCTGCACGCTTGTATGTGTTCAGTGCACACAAAGTGTACAGGTATGTATTTTACTATTGACTATGACTTGACTATGTAGTTATTTGTTAAAACAAGAACTGTGAATTGTGTGATTTGTTACTGAACACAATATGGAAACAGTATGGTATGAATTTTATTCTCATTATTCTCAGTTGACTGGTTAGTTTTTCTCGCAGTATGCTGGAGGACGTTCCACAGGTGGACGAATCATCTCCACAACGTTCATTGTACTGACTCCCTGTAAGAATAAATAATCAAATAAATAAATAAATCGATTTCTTATTGCAGAATGCATTTCCCCACAGGAAATAATGCAAATCCTATTACCAATATTTAAATATATATATATATATATATATATATATATATATATATATATATATATATATATAAACAATATTAGCAATGTCCAACACTATACTGATATTTTTTGCATATAAAAGCAATCAAAGCATTTTGAAAAAAACATGTAAATAAATACACATTAAATCTCAATTGACCTTGCTTTATGATTCCTCTTGGTATGATTCATTCCTGTGTGAATGTGACTTCAAGGTCGTCGCTGATTTGGGGTTCTAAAACAACATCCTGCAGGTTTTTTCTTACCTGTTGTGTTTGATAAGCTGGGAAGGAACAGACCACAGGAACAGCATTCTCATCGTTGGGAATCACACTGATGATGTTCAACTATACAACACATACACATTACACATTACAGTTTTAGTCGCTGATCTTAGCTAAATGTAAACACAACGGTAAACACACCGCATTTCTCACACTGCCATCATGACAACTGAAAACTATGCACGTGGCCAATTTGGAACTGCTTTAACGAGTCAAAAATAAACGTGATTTAAATTCCTATGAATAAATTTGATATCATCCGGAAAAAAGAACAAAAAAAAAAATGCATGGATTGTGCTTTGTTCATTTTTAAAGTACATTTAATAATAAACTTTAATGACGTCAATATTTGTGAACGGAAAACCATGCAAAAAATGCTTAAGACATTATATCATACTGTTGATCCTTGTTTTTACTTTGGAATTAGAACAGACTTGTACTGTACATGTTGAAATGATACTACAGTGTTGCAATTGGGGAAAGTCATAGATTACACAATATTTCACTTTCTGACATTGGGTTTGAGTGGTGAGCCAGAGAGCCGGATCTGTCCTACTGGGTAAGTCGGTAATTTCCCAGACCCACATAATCTGAGATGACACAACGCAAAGGATCTTATGTTTGTGTTCTGATTTTAAATATTGTTCTTGATAAGTCTGTTTATAACTTGATTGAAAGACATATGAGTTTGACTGTTTTTTTTTTATTTTTTATTTTTTTTATGGATTGCAGTAAAAGTTCAGCTTGTTGATATAAAATTCTCCTGTGCTTGGCTTCATCAACAGCAAAACTGTGATCAGGAAAATTCTGGAGGACAGACTGTTCTCACTAAACAGCCGATGATTTCGTCTAGTGAACACTCTTTCACCAGGTAGATGTAATTATGTAATGTAATGGATGTTGAAATGTTGTGGCGAGATTAATTTAGCAACCTTACGGATGTTGGGACATTGGTGGTATCTGGATGTTTTTGAAAGTTAGAATTGACTTGATGAAATGAAGCGTAGGATCGACATTAAATGACTTTGGGATAACATAGAATGAGCATACAGAATTGAATGAGCATAATCTTGCAAATACAGTATTTATTTATTTGTTTGTTTATTCATGGCTTATTTTTTATCTATTAACTGAAATACATCCATGTAATGCTCATCCTTATTATAGTAATGTTTTCTTTTTTTTTTTTTTATATATATTTTTACGATGACCTGAGCAGGTATCAGACTTGGTCACCACTTTGATGAGTCTTGAGCGTTGTTTTTTTATAACTTTATGTTTCCGTTCCGAATTGATACTTCTCTTTGCGTTTTTTTGTTATCGCTAAACAATGGTTTGCATTGATGAGCCATAATGTACTCCAAGTTAATATCTTTAGAAGGAAATTTAACTGGGATATAATGTTACAACAGGCAGCACAGTGGCTTAGTAGTTAGCAAGGTTGCCTTGCACTTCCAGGTTCTGGGTTCGATTCCCACCTTGATTCTGTGTGCATGGAGTTTGTATGTTCTCCTTTTACTTGGTGGGTTTTCTCCAGGTACTCTGGTTTCCTGCCAGTGCTATGCAATTATTATTATTTTTTTTTTTGAACCTTTATTCAAAGTTCTCCCAAAGTCAGTTTTACTGTATGAATCCTCTTGTTCCTGCTGTTTGTGTAAGATGTGCCTGAGTGTTTAAAGAGTTGAAATGTAAACACCTACAGTAATGTCATTAGTGGAAACAGCTTTACAGCTGAAGGCTGAAACTGCAATTGAGACAGCAAACTGGAGCAAAGCGTAAACCAGCAGAATGCCCGTGATTCCATTGGTACGGCTCTGAAATAAACATTCACTGTTACTAAAATGCATCTCCTGTATGTCAACAAGTCCTACCACGTAAAACAAACCCTTTTTTTTTTTTTAAATCATTCATTTTAACTATACTGTAGGATGTTGACAATTGTTTGTGCTTTGATATGCAACATGTTTTTAATCATTTTCTATTTCATTGCTGGAGTGGCAATTATTTAACAAACAATACCTCGGCGAAAAAGTTAGGTGTGCACTTAGAATAGTCATCGCTTTCGTTAAGGCAGGTGCCAGACAAAGGGCCGAGTCCCAAATCCATGCCGAGCATGATGATGGCGATTCCTGCAGCGATCGTGCTAAGGATATTTATCACCAGAGTGGCCTTCACCTGAGAGGGAAAAACAGTTATTAAAACAAAAGAAACAACACAAACCTAAAACCTAAAGAAGCATTAGAAGTCATCAAAAAATTAGATGAAACGAATTTAAGTGCAAACTCTTACCACAAATGTTCATCTATACAGTATACTCCAGTCTCTCTCTCTCTCTCTCTCTCATGCAAGAAAGCGATCACTCTGATCGCTCCCAAATTGTACTGATTTTAAACTTCACAATTAGGAAGTTTTCTACAGAGTTTTCATGGGAGTGTACGTACCACGCAAGCATTAAATCTGTTGCTTGCTGAAACGGCCAGAGAACCAGCGGTGATGTGCTGAAATGCCGTAAAAAGTGCATACGGGTTTTCATTTATTTATTTACGTTTGTTTGTTTGTTTATTTGTTTTGTTTTTACTGACACTGAATAATGTCATTAACAAAGTCAATGACATTTCAGAACACTTACAAGCAGCGAGCTCCAGAACACCACGCCACAGTACACACCAATCGTCCAAGGATTGACCGCAATCACGATACCAAACAATATGGTCATCACACCAATCATTATTTGGACAGTCTGTGGTTCAACCACACACACACACACACACACACACACACACACACACACACACACACACACACACACACACACACACACACACACACTTATTTCAAATAAATGGTGTATCTTTGTTAAATACTGCATATTATATATAGATTGATGTAACTGTGTGTAACTCACTCCCAGTGCTTTGGGTTCTCCTTTCAGGAATTTTTGCAGTGAGCTTAGCGTCTGAGAGGAATTGTGTTCGGACGTTCCCAGGCTTGTTGATGAAGGAATAACTTCATTGAGGATGGTGTAGCCACTTCCTACATTAGGGAACTGAATATGAGGGATGGAGCTGGCCATATTTAAAGCACCTCTGTGTTAATAATCTGTGAACAAAGGAAAAGCTTTTACTATCAGCATGATGGGTATAAGGTGAGAAAAACAAAACAAAATACATCACTACATATTTTTTTCTTAACTTTGTGCAGCTTTCAAATACTGTAGATTTAGGATTGTTAATTCTTTTTTGACACCATCTTTAGACAATGTGATTTATACTGTACATAATACTACTACTACTACTAATAATAATAATAATAATAATAACAATAATAATAATAATAATAATAATAATAATAATAATAATAAAATCAACATGATCAAAACAACAATTAAAGTCAATTCTTGGATAAATTGTGAAGTAGCGGCACACAGATGCATCATTTTAGACAGTGCTGATGGCTCCTTTCTAGGCCACAGGGCTCCTGTGATATTGCCTTTCCCCTATCCTGGGTGTGTGAGTGAAGGGGTTTGGCCCCTGTTCTAACAAAGAAAAAAAAAATGACATGATTCCTTGTGTTCACATGAATGGGAAAGTTACTGTGCTGATTCTCAGGTACATTTCCTGAGAATCAATCACAATACAATGCAATAGAATACAATATAATACAATACAATACAATCATAAGACGTCATGTTTGGGGTGTGTATTTCAAAAGTTGGGATCAGGATGGCAATTTAACTTATGTTAAGTTTTTTTTTTTTTTTTTTTTTTAATAGGAAGGCAGAGTGTAAAGTCTATTGATTGCTATGGAGACTTTTTGCTTTGTGTCTTGCTGCAAATAAACATTCATAACCCCCAAAACGTTTGACGCATTGTTTCCATTTTTTTTTTTATTTTTTTTTAACAACAGACAGGAAACCCATCTCTCCAGTTAACATGTGCAAAGTAAGTGTGTATATTTGGCTGCCCTGTCCCAAATAAACAAATAAATGAAATTTTGCCAAATGTGTCAGTTGGATTCCTGGATTCCAGAAAAGCAATACAGTGGTACCTGGCATACGAACAGCCTGCCTTAAGAATTTTCCGAACTGAAATTTTTGTTATTATTATTATTATTTTTGCATTTTGTGCGGGTGTTAGTGATGACACAGCACCATGGGTTGCAAGAATGTAATCAACGGCGGTAGCAAGAGGAAAAGGAAAACCTTAATCATAAATTAAGGTTAAGTGATTTTTAAGGTCTATTTATTTCATATTTTACGTCATTTACATGTTTTTTTTTTTTTTTCTAAATTGTTCTTATATGCAAAAATATGATAATGTTGGAAATTGGTAATATTGATGATATTTTTAAGGGGGGGGGGGGGGGGGGGGCTTGAATTTTTTGGTTATATTTTTATTTGCATTTACATTATTTCTTATGTGGAAAATGTGTTTTACAATATGAAATTTTGCTTTAAGAACTCGGCACTAGAACAGATTAAATTCATGTGCCGAAATACCAGTGTAGTATTGTTGTTGGTGAGAAACAATTGGGCCGTCAGTATGACTTGCACTTAAACAAATGCTATTACAATAGTAGGATAATAATAATAATAATAATAATAATAATAATAATAATAATAATAATAATAATAGTGTTAAAAAACCTGAGTAATTATATTTTGTTACTAGACTTAAATGTTAAATCTGGTGTATTATTGAAAACAAATTCAATTACACTTACTTAATCTTATTAGCTCTTTCTCTCTTTTATTTATTTTTCATTTATTTAGACTTTGAATTTAAAACAAGTTAATATAGGTATAAAAAAAAATAAAATAAAATAAATGTTAGCCTTTGTCCTGTTTCTTGCCCACTGCCATACATTTAAACTGGATGTCCATGAAATGGTTACGTTTACACAAGTATTACAAGTATTGAACTACAGTTAAACCTTGGTTTCAGAGCATGATTCGTTCCAGAAGCATGCTTGTATATCGAAGCACTCGTATATCATGAGCAGATGATCATTCTTCCACAGCACAAAAATATTCATATAAAATAATGAATACAAAACATAAAGTAAAAAAAAAAAAATAAAAATCCGCACTTCACCTTTGAAAAGAATGTGCGTCACTCGTATAATCTACATCCGTGTGAGTGTGTGTGTGTGTGTGTGTGTGTGTGTGTGTGTGTGTGTGTGTGTGTTGGGTGTTTTTGCATGCACACGTGTGTGTGTGTGTGTGTATGTGTGAAGACAAAAGGAGAGGAGGAGGGAGAGGCTACTGTGTAGGATGACTTTCACTCACACACACACACACACACACACACGGATGTAGACTATACGAGTGACGCACACCCACTGAGACTGAGCATAGGGGACGATTACCCATAATCCCATAGCGTGCACGAGAGAGAAGAACCATTGGCTCAGTTATGATCACAGAGCACACGACAGTCAAAGCGCTTGTGTAATACTCATATATCAAGTCATCGCTTGTTCATTAAATAAAAATTTGAAGAAAAATTTTGCTCGTCTTGCAAAACACCAAAAAATCCAGTGTTTCACCTTATTATGTTTCAAATACAAATTCAAATTCAAATTTTGTTTGTTATATATACAGGTCATACACAGTACGATATGCAGTGAAATGCTTACACAACCGCCCGTGAGCATAAAATAAAAAAAAAAGTAATAATAAAAAAAAATACGCTATAAAAATCAAAGCATGTTAGCCATATTATCAGCATCTAAAATTGTGTTGTATACACATAATAATAATAATAATAATAATAATAATAATAATATTATTATTATTATTATTATTATTATTATTATTGTTATTATAATACGATGATAAAAGTATTGCCATTTTAAACAAGCACAATAAAGCAAGTCTTCAGCTGTTTGTTGTTTTGGTTTTCTCTCTGTGGTTTAGTTGATCGTATGGAAGATGTCCGTGTTTAGACTTATGGAACTGGTGAAATGGCCCGGTCATACTTTAGGTGTGTAGTTGGTTATTGTGTAAATTGTTCAAAGCTGGGAGGCGAATCTGTACAGGCTGAATGCTGTTGAATGTTGAGGATGCAGAGGGAGACATTGCACTGCTCCTTATGTTTCTTTATTTACTTTTACTCGTAAACTTTAAAATAGAGGTGCACCACAGCTCGGAGTGAAAGGAGCACATCGAAAACATGTTTCACTCATTTTTCTCAGTAAAAACATTTACACTGTGACAACATTATGACTTTCCTCGAGTAAAGTCAAAATTATTCTAATTTTGTCTACACGGAACATGGCACTTGAGGTAACGCTATTAAAATGGCCCATAAGCACCCTGTGTGCAAGGCAAAACCACAAAAGGAAGCCAGCTTAGAGCATTTTCGCTCCTCAAACCCTCTTTAAAAAAGACAAAAAGGCTTATTTACCTCCTGCTTCTCTCGGGTGTTCTCTCCCGTTCCTAAACGCTTCTATTTTTTCCACATGCAGTTTTTTCGGCCCAACCCTTTCCTACAAAGCGCATGAATTTTGGAAAGGGGGAAAAAAAGAAAAACCTCCCACACAGCTGTTGCACAAACACACGATGACGTTTGAACACAATGTTCCAATTTTTTTTTTTTTTTTCCTGACTGAGCTGAACTTTTCTCGGCAGGATACTAAGATGAACAAATACAACCTGGCGTAATCCTTAAACAGCCACATGCAGGCCTGTTTCATGCGCAAATGGTGACATGTGCATGTTATTATGTCACATCACTCAGTGTAAACTCTGGGTCATGTGCAGTGAAATTTTTAACACATGCCAATTGTACTGTATGGATCAGGATAAGGGAGTGATTCAAGCTTTTCCTGTAAGACTTGGGGTCATTGAACAGGCATGAGCAGTGCTGGATCTGTTCCAACATACCAGAAAACCAGCACAACAATCCAAGAGGAAGGGAAAAAAAAAAAAAAAAGAAAGAGAAGTGAAGTGTGGCTTGAACTAAATGAATTAATACTGCACTTACAGTAATGCTGCCTGCGAAACAACAAAGAACTTACAGTGCATTGCAAAAGTATTCATATCTCATAAATTCTTTCACACTTTGTCACAACCGATGTTAGGACAGAATGGTTTAAATCAATGCATACTCATGTGTCAACGTTCAGACGTAAATCCGTTCAGACGTAAATCCATTTAGAATCTGAGGCAAGACTTGAAAATTGCTGTTTATAGACACTATCCATCCAATCTGACCGAGCTTCAGCTGCAAAAAAGGGAAAATGGGAAAAAAATGTTTCACTCCCTAGACACGCGAAGCTGGTAGCTGTAATTGCAGTGAAACGTATTTCTACAAAGTTTTGACTCAATACAAAGACGGGCTTAATACAAATAAATACCACACTTTTCTATTTGTAAAAGAAAAATGAAAACCATTCATCACATTCCTTCCACTTCAAAATTATGTGCCACTTTGTTGGTCTATCACATAAAATCCCAATAAAATACATTTATTGTTTTATTGTTGTAATGTGATTTAATGTGGCAAATTCAAGGGTTATGTATACTTTTCCACGGCACTGTAGTTTCTAACACATGCTTATTATTATTATTATTATTAGTATTAGTAGTAGTAGTAGTAGTAGTAGTATTCATAATAATAACACACTAATAACATTTCATGTTGATGATAAGAGAATTTTGAGCGGTGGAGAAACTGTCCAACCTTCCAAACTGGAACTGCTACTATAAATTTTGATTTGGCCAGTAATGAAGGTTCCACTTTTTTTTCTGTCTTTAGCCGTTATTTTTTTTATCATCTCAGCACATCTGTTGACACATATGAAGTTCCAGTTGCTGAAACAGCATAGTTGCAGTGGTTTCCTGTATTTCATGATCTGTATATCCCAATTTATTTATGAAGTTATTCGGTGTCTGTGCATACCCTATATGGAGTTGTCCTGCTGCTATTCTGTGCAACATTCTGCCTCTGTCCAGGTGTCCAGGTGTCATAGACAAACATTACTAGTCCTAATATAAGCATAACATTATGCTATATAAAAGCAGTTCATAAACTGCTCAAAAACCTTGTCCTTATGACTTGTCTCTTTGTCACTGGTAAAATCTGCCTGCCTTGAAAAGGAAGTGTGTGTGCAACAGGGTGGAGGGAGTAGACTCAACCCTATATTTCTCAATTTTATTATTCATTTTTAATTAAAGTCAATATAATACAATACATTTAAATCGAATTCAGAATCAAATCAGTAATGCACAGCTGCAATAACCTAAAGAATACATGCAAAGATTGAAGGCTAAAGAAATTGCAAAAATGAAAGTCAGAGCGGATTGGCTGTCACGTCGAGTGGGTGTTGTTGTGCGGCATAAACGCAGGAGGATCCAGGTTTTAAAGGAAACGATGCTTTATTTAAACAAAAAACAGGCAGGGAAACTCAACAAACAAATAGACTTTAAATGAAACCGAAACTAAGACACAATAGAAGAAAACAAAAGACACTAGGAAACAGGCTGACATGACTAAGGTAAATGAACAGTTGCAAGACCACGAAAAGGACTAAAAGCACGCTATTTATAAGGAAACTAATAACCAACTCGGTTCAGGTGAGCGCCCATGTCACCTGACCGAGATTAAACAAAACAAAACACAACACAAAGTCTCTGGGCGCTAGGCGCCCTCTAGGGGTTACCCGTGACAGTACCCCCCCTCAAAGGGCGCAACTCCGGGGCGCCACAGGAGGTCCAGGGCATCCCCCCCAGGGCCCAATGTCCGTCCCTCTCACCCAGAGGCTGCCACCTATGGCCAGTGGTTCGGGTGGTCTGATGCCCCTGTTGCAGCAGGGCGGCGGAGACGGAGGAAGCTCGTCATCCTCGTTAATGTAGGGCGGCGGATGCAAAAGACGTTCGCCGTCCTCTATGATGCTGGGTGGCGCTGGCAGCAGAGGAAGAGGAAGCAGCTCGTGATCCTCAACGGCGTACGAAGGCGGCGGCGGAGGAAGAGGATGGAGCTCGTGATCCTCAACGGCGCATGAAGGCGGCGGCGGAGGAAGAGGATGGAGCTCGTGTTCCTCGGCGGCGCATGAAGGCGGCGGCGGAGGAAAAGGAAGCTCGCTGTCCTCAACGGCGTACGAAGGCGGCGGCGGAGGAAGAGGATGGAGCTCGTGATCCTCAACGGCGCACGAAGGCGGCGGCGGAGGAAGAGGATGGAGCTCGTGCTCCTCGGCGGCGCATGAAGGCGGCGGCGGAGGAAAAGGAAGCTCGCTGTCCTCAACGGCGTATGAAGGCGGCGGCGGAGGAAGAGGAAGCTCGCTGTCCTCAACGGCGCATGAAGGCGGCGGCGGAGGAAGAGGATGGAGCTCGTGATCCTCGGCGGCGCATGAAGGCGGCGGCGGAGGAAGAGGAAGCTCGCTGTCCTCAACGGCGCATGAAGGCGGCGGCGGAGGAAGAGGAAGCTCGCTGTCCTCAACGGCGCATGAAGGCGGCGGCGGAGGAAGAGGATGGAGCTCGTGATCCTCAACGGCGCACGAAGGCGGCGGCGGAGGAAGAGGATGGAGCTCGTGCTCCTCGGCGGCGCATGAAGGCGGCGGCGGAGGAAAAGGAAGCTCGCTGTCCTCAACGGCGTACGAAGGCGGCGGCGGAGGAAGAGGATGGAGCTCGTGATCCTCAACGGCGCACGAAGGCGGCGGCGGAGGAAGAGGATGGAGCTCGTGCTCCTCGGCGGCGCATGAAGGCGGCGGCGGAGGAAAAGGAAGCTCGCTGTCCTCAACGGCGTACGAAGGCGGCGGCGGAGGAAGAGGATGGAGCTCGTGTTCCTCGGCGGCGCATGAAGGCGGCGGCGGAGGAAAAGGAAGCTCGCTGTCCTCAACGGCGTACGAAGGCGGCGGCGGAGGAAGAGGATGGAGCTCGTGATCCTCAACGGCGCATGAAGGCGGCGGCGGAGGAAGAGGATGGAGCTCGTGTTCCTCGGCGGCGCATGAAGGCGGCGGCGGAGGAAAAGGAAGCTCGCTGTCCTCAACGGCGTACGAAGGCGGCGGCGGAGGAAGAGGATGGAGCTCGTGTTCCTCGGCGGCGCATGAAGGCGGCGGCGGAGGAAAAGGAAGCTCGCTGTCCTCAACGGCGTACGAAGGCGGCGGCGGAGGAAGAGGATGGAGCTCGTGCTCCTCGGCGGCGCATGAAGGCGGCGGCGGAGGAAAAGGAAGCTCGCTGTCCTCAACGGCGTATGAAGGCGGCTGCGGAGGAAGAGGATGGAGCTCGTGTTCCTCGGCGGCGCATGAAGGCGGCGGCGGAGGAAAAGGAAGCTCGCTGTCCTCAACGGCGTACGAAGGCGGCGGCGGAGGAAGAGGATGGAGCTCGTGCTCCTCGGCGGCGCATGAAGGCGGCGGCGGAGGAAAAGGAAGCTCGCTGTCCTCAACGGCGTATGAAGGCGGCTGCGGAGGAAGAGGATGGAGCCCGCCGTCCTCGGCTGCTCTGTGCAGCGACGGAAGCTCGCCGTCCTCGGCTGCCCTGTGCAGCGACGGAAGCTCGCCGTCCTCGGCTGCCCTGTGCAGCGACGGAAGCTCGCCGTCCTCGGCTGCCCTGTGCAGCGACGGAAGCTCGCCGTCCTCGGCTGCCCTGTGCAGCGACGGAAGCTCGCCGTCCTCGGCTGCCCTGTGCAGCGACGGAAGCTCGCCGTCCTCGGCTGCCCTGTGCAGCGACGGAAGCTCGCCGTCCTCGGCTGTCCTGTGCAGCGACGGAAGCTCGCCGTCCTCGAAGGCACAGTGCAGCGACGGAAGCTCGCCGTCCTCGAAGGCACAGTGCAGCGACGGTAGCTCGCCGTCCTCGAAGGCACAGTGCAGCGACGGTAGCTCGCCGTCCTCGAAGGCACAGTGCAGCGACGGTCGCTCGCCCTCCTCTTCGCTGCAGTGCAGCGGCGGTAGCTCGCTGTCCTCGGCGGCGCGGTGCAGCAGTGCTACCTGCCCTTGGAGCTTGGCCACCTGCTCCCGCAGGTCACGAATGCGCTCTTCATTTATTTTAGCGCACCGCCGAAAGCTGCTCCAATCAAGCTGGGAGGTTGCTCCCTGCTGCACGTCCCGCTCACACTCCGCTCTATTGCCGCTACGCCGTTTGGTTCTCCGGCTACCTTCCACGCCGGCTCCCCAAACTCCAAACATCGTTGCCCCCCCAAAAAATAATCTCCCCGGGGAAGGGCTCCTCTGTTATGCCTCTTTTTAGGTCTTGCAATCTGTCACGTCGAGAGGGTGTTGTTGTGCGGCATAAACGCAGGAGGATCCAGGTTGTATAAAGGAAACGATGCTTTATTTAAACAAAAAACAGGCAGGGAAACTCAACAAACAAATAGACTTTAAATGAAACCGAAACTAAGACACAATAGAAGAAAACAAAAGACACTAGGAAACAGGCTGACATGACTAAGGTAAATGAACAGTTGCAAGACCACGAAAAGGACTAAAAGCACGCTATTTATAAGGAAACTAATAACCAACTCGGTTCAGGTGAGCGCCCATGTCACCTGACCGAGATTAAACAAAACAAAACACAACACAAAGTCTCTGGGCGCTAGGCGCCCTCTAGGGGTTACCCGTGACATTGGCCATAAGTCTTAGTTGAAAATTATATATTTCCTAAATCTTCTTTTTCATCATCATCATCATCATCATCATCATCATCATCATCATCATCTTTTTCTTCTTTTTCTTCTTCTTCTTTGTTTTCTTTTTGGAATCAGGCACCACCACAATCCCAAGCATAATTTCCATGTCCCTAATTGTTTGGTGGACTTTTCTCACACTACACTGGAGGACTTTCCATGAGTGGACTGCAGATGGTATTTACTGCTACTCAGTGTGGTTGTTACATTGTCCCCAATGATATACAGATGAACACTCCAAATTGTTCACTATAGTTACACTCCTCTAGATTGATTATGATTTAAGCTAAATATACAAAAGAGAGCATTAGTTATTGTCACATCAGCATATGACAGAACTAAAGCAGTTCTTCCAGGAAGAATGGGCTAAAATTCCTCTTGATAGGGTGGTGCACACTGACGCAGCGGTTTCTCGAGCTCCCGGAATAAAGCCTCTAAATAGCACACCAGAAACATCAGATATCACTTGTTCAGCGCTGAAAACGCGAGTGAAATATAGTGTAACAGAACTGTTGTACATCAGAGACAGTTCGTTTATTCCTATTCCACCAAGACTAAATTCCGAACCTGGAGGACGGTGGCTTCTGAGAACAACGGAGTGGCGTAGCAGAGCCCAGGGGAGAGCGGGCGATAGGAAACAATGTGCTCGCAGACAGAAGAGAGGAAAGCAGATGGGCCTCCGATTCTAACTCTCTTCCTGGCCAACATCCGCTCTCTGGATAATAAAATGGACCTCCTACGTTTGAGGATTAATGCTCACTCTGAGGAGCACCTTATCTCCAACAATCCGCGGAGCATGTGGAAGGGCATTAAGGGCATTAAGACTACAACACCAAGGATGCACAATGCCCTAGGGGACCCCTCCCTGCCAGATACATTAAACTCATTCTATGGCCGCTTTGAGGACCAAGACAACCCTCCCCCTTGGATTAAGCTCTCACCACTTTCTAACGACATGCCCCTCAGAGCAACAACAGGCGACGTGGAAAGGATTCTAAAAAGAATTAACCCCCGCAAAGCTGCAGGCCCTGATAACATACCAGCCCTTACACACCTGGAGAACAAGAACTCCTACGTCCGCCTGCTTTTCCTGGATTTCTCCTCTGCCTTTAACACCATCTCCCCACAGACATTAGTCCTAAAGCTTTCCTCTCTTGGCTTAAGCCCTACAGTGGGGAACTGGGTCCTAGACTTCCTGACCAACAGATCTCAAACTGTCAGGATCCATAACACCATCTCCTCCTCCATCACCCTCAGCACGGGCTCGCCTCAAGGTTGCGTGCTGAGCCCCCTCCTGTTCACTCTGCTGACGTATGACTGCACGGCGAGACGCTCTAGCTGCCATATAGTCAAATTCGCAGACGACACAGCAGTAGTGGGACGCATCACTGGCAACGATGAATCCTATTATAGAGAGGAGGTGGAACAACTGGTACAGTGGTGTAGAGAAAATAACCTCTGCATCAATGTAAAAAAGACCAAAGAGATGGTGGTGGACTTCAGAAAGGACAAGCGAACTCCTCTCCACCTACACATTGATGGAGCTGCTGTGGAAGTGGTCCCCAGCTTCAAGTATCTGCGAGTTCATATAGCAACGGGCTTAACGTGGAGCATCAACACCTCGGGGCTGATTAAAAAGGCCCACCAGGGCTTCTACTTTTTCAGGAAGCTAAAACGAGCTGGTCTTGGGAGCCTGGTCCTGAAAAGTTTCTATCGAGGAGCGGTAGAAAGCATCATCAAAGCCCTGCAGAGGGTAGGTAAGGCTGCACAGAGGACAGTGGGGAGCAGGCTCCCATCTATTCCTGAAATGTACACTGCAAGAAGTGGTGTCACATTAGCATTGTTTACATTAATTAGACATTATTGCCAATAAGAGGAAACTAGTCAGACATAGGGGGGAAGATTTTTCCCATGCCCTGATAATTTATAAACTATGCTTTGTGTTGAAAGAAAAAAAAGTTCCATACATTGACAAAACTGTCATTTATATAAGATTTATATACATTTAAATTACTTAATATTATGTACACGTGTTCGCTTTTACTCAGTAAATTACAAATATTTTATGCTTTTTACATAGTGCCCAGACATGTAAAATGTTACTGAATTGATTAGTGATGTAAAATGCTGACTAGTTTAATGATGTAATATTAATAATTTAATGTAAAAGCTAAGGCCTACGGATAAAGGAGTGTTGGACGGAGCAAATTCAGTCAACTTAATACTTCTCATTTTTATTATCATCATCACAAGATACCGTCAATCCAATTTCATATTTTACTTTCATTTACAGACATTCTAGCAATCAATAAAGCAGTTTGAATTAACCTGAAAAATACATGCAAAGTTTGGCAAAGATTGAAGGGTAAATAAAGTGCCAGAATAAAAGTACAGACCTAAAAGGCCATAAACAGGGACTGAGATGCTAAACGGATCTAAGGAAGTGTCCAGAGTTTGGCATATGATAGGGGTCAAAAACAGGAGAGAAAAGGACTTATGGTTCACTTTTAGCTTTGTAACACAGTTTACATGGTGAGTAGGTGTACCAGATTACAAAGACTTGCTGGTTTATAAAATATGTAGATTTTATACTAAAGGTTTTATATCAGGTCTTAGTTTAGACAATTATCTATTTCCTGATATTCTTAATTGTTTTTGTTGTCGTTTTTCTTCTATTACTTCTTCTGGAGTTCAAGCCGCAACCCAACCCCAGGCACCATTATCCTTTCATTAGTAGTTTTGTGTTTAGCTTTTCTCACTGTAGGCTGGAGGACTTTCCACAGGTGGACCGCTCATGGTAACTGCATTCGTTGTATTAAAGCCCTGTGGAAAAAAAGAAAACAAAGAGCATATTATATTCAGATAAACATATGATGTTACAGTGTCAATATACACCGATCAGCCATACAATTAAAGTGCAGAACATTTAATTTGAGGATTTGTGTAGGTTCTACTAGGGCATCTCTGATCCCTTGGGGAGTGGCTTGGTCAGATTGGCATCACGGGCATTTGGATGGCAGGTCACAGGCCTTGGGCTCTTTGCCTGATCAGCCACAGGTGGACTGTGATACATTGGGTGTTATGGTGCCATTCTATCAAGGCCAGTATTTAAATTTTCCAGCGAGTTCTGCTGCTTTGGCTTTTCTGTGGTATCGGACGGGATGAGCTTTGATCCCACTTGGATGCTCATGATCCTGAACCTACTGATGTTTGTAACTGATAATCAATGTTAATGTGTTAATATTATGGCTGATCAGTGTATGAATATAAGCAGGGAATAAAATAAGCTAAACTTTAGCCAATAATTTTTTTTTTTATTGTTTGTTTGTTTGGGTAATGATTTATTTATATATTTTTTCGTTCAAACATGAAACATTTGAGCTCTTCAGTGATTTGAAGTTTCATAATGACCCCCTGCAGGATCCTCTTACCGGTTGTGCTTGATAAGCTGGGACGGAATCGACCATAGGAACAGCACTCTCAGGGTTTTGAACCACGTTAATAATGTTCAGCTATACAACACATACACAGAGCTTCATGGTTACACAATACACAAAAAAACAATATTTATACATATTAAGACTCCAGATTGTTCACTATAGTTTCAATCCTCTAGATTGTTCTTGATTAATGCTAAATATAAAGATATCATTAGTTAATGTCACATCAGCAATGGTTCTTGTCATGAACAACAACTTCTAGAAATTCTCACAACCTCACAATATGTACAAACCAGACTTAATTTCCCTTCAGACAGTCATTCCTTTGTTTACAGTCACCAAATTTCTACACTTCCTTCACTACAACTGATGCTATTTTTGAATTGCCTTGAGCATTCAGGCGAACACAGCTGTTGGAGTCAGAAATGATCTGCATTTGAAGATGTACAGTTGTGTGCAAAATAATAGCCGTCCAACATCAGTAACCAGATCAAAAATTGTTTTTGGGAGAAATTATATTTCTTCATGGTAAATCTTTTACTTGTAGGTGTAGGTGTTTCTGTGTAATGATTCTGTGTAATTGAATCATCAATTGAAATGAGGCGTGTTCAAATTAATAGCAGTGTGGAGTTCAATTGGAGAGGTAAATTATTCTGTGAAAAGCAGGTGTCAAACATGTTCCCCTAATTTAAGGATAAATGCAGAAAAGGTTGTCCTGTGCGTTTCTCTCTGAAAATCAGAGTAAAATGGGTCGTTGCAGACATTGTTCAGAAGAACAGAATATTTTGATTAGAGATGGGAAAACATACAAAGAAGTGCAGGAAATGATGGGCTGCTCTGCTAAAATGATATCAAATGCTTTAAAATGGAGCCCAAAACCAGAAAGACATGAAAGAAAATGGAAAACTACCATTTGAATGGATGGAAGAATGACAAAATTGGCAAAGACTCAGCCAATGATCAGGTCCATCATGATCAAAGAACATCTAAAGTTACCTGTGGTGTAGCTTTAGATGTTCTTTAATAGGTCAATAGTACTGTCACTATTAGATCAAACAACCAAAGAACACATTGACTGGCCTAAAGAGAAATGGCAGAATATTTTGTGGACTGATGAAAGCTAGATTGTTCTCTTTGGGTCTAGAGGCCATAGACAGTTTGTCAGACGACCCCCAATCACTGAATTCAAGCCACAGTACACTGTGAAGACATGATACGGGGAGGCTTCTCGTACTATGGTGTTCGTCCTATTTATCACGTTCATCATGGATCAATTTGAGTACATCAGAATACTTAAAGAGGTCGTGTGGCCTTATGCCGAAGAGGAAATGCCTTTGAAATGGGTGTTTTAACAAGACAACGACCCCAAACACACCAGTACGTGAGCAGCATCTTGGTTCCAGACCACCAAGATAAACGTTATGGAGTGACCAGCCCAATCCCCAGACCTTAAACCAGTGGAAAACTTGTTAGCAAAACCAAGAAATGCAGAGGAATTGTGGTGTGTAGTCCAATTGTCACAGATGTGAAGCAGTTCTCAGAAACCATGGTTATACAACTAAATATTAGTTCAGAGATGCACAAGAAAGATTAAACTTGAATCATTTTTGTTTAAACGGTAAATTCATCACTGATGACACTGCTATTTTTTTCTTTTTACTAATATTTGTTTTTTATCACTTTCTGTAAACTAATAATACATTTAGCACATTTTCCTTCATGTTGTGATTCAGAATAGAACGTGCAGGGGGCCCAATGCCTTTGTGTGATTAAAAAGTTATTATATGGATATGGAGCTTTACTCACTTTTGTCAACACACTGCTATTATTTTGAACACAAGTGTGTGTGTATATATGTATATAATGCATTGCATACAGTATATGCAATGATTCACTGCCACAGGACGGCCCTTGAGCAAAGATTTTCAGCAACTGCTCACTTACAAATTTAACAGTTAGATATGAAATGCAAAAACCTTTGCATTGAGTACAATAGACATAAGACAAGCTGTGTGCTTAAACCTGTTTAAAGCTTATTGTGAACAGACAGCAGCAGGCAAAAACATGCATTCAAATTATTTTTTTCTCAAAAACCTGCGACATACATCTTTTGTTTAAAAAAATACGTACAGTGGTTTCACCGTTGCAGGTGGCTTTGCAGATGAAAACTGAAATTGTAATGGAGATGGCAAACTGGAGCAGAGCGAAAACCAGCAGAACGCCTGTGATTCCAGTGGTACGACCCTGAAATAAGTCCCAATATAATAGAAATATAATTTGAAAAAGTCCTAAAATTTGATTTTAATTCTGTATTTTTGTACTAAACCTCTTAGAAAATATAGTTTAACATTTTTTGAATTTATTAAACTACATAGTGTTTCTTTTTTTTTATTATTATTATTATTATTATTATTTTTTGTGTCTATTTTTTTTTTTTTTTACCTATTTCTTACCATTACACATCTCATGCTATAATGACAATTTATTAACAAATCATACCACTGTATAATGAGAGGAAAACTTTGGAATGAACACGAAATCCAGGGAAAAAATGATGATAGCGATTCCTGCGGATATTGTGCATAAGACATTTACTCCGAGGGCAGCCTTCACCTGAGACAAGAACAGCAACAACAACAAATTAAAAGCAGCTCTCGAACTGAACCAATAAAGTTTTATAAATACATTATTTCAATCAAAATTTCAAATTAAAGCTTCTTAGGCAAACTCTTCACATAAATGTTGAACTTAAGTAGCTTCATCATGTTCCAATCTAATGTCTACTGCTTGTGTGTCGATGATCATCTTCTGAACTAATAGAAAGTCAGCATTGTTCCTCATGCATGTGAAGATGCACAGGATTTATGCTATTTGAATAATAATTAGCTTGAAATAGAAAAAAAATATATATTCAAATAGACTAAAATACTGTACTGTCTTTGTTTTCATTAGTTGTATGCTGTAATTGTCGATTATGTAACTGATGTGATTTTACATATAATGAATGTAAAATATATGATGGTGTTAAATCATCTTAAGTATATTTGCATAAAATCAGTAATTTAATAAAAAAATTGAAAAAGTTCTATATACTTTATATTGTGATAGTGTGATGAAGAAAATACGCCTGCAGTTTTATGTGGCTCATTTAATTATGACTACAAATAATGTTTCCAAACAGAAACAGACCTGATCAATGACAATTAGTAAGGTAACTGAATGAAGCAAAAGAAGAGATTTAAATTGCAGATGAAGGAAAAAGGTCACTATCTTAATTCAAGAGACAAACAGAAATACTGGTTGAAAAGGAGTTTGTGGGTTTCTAAAGGAGGTTTACGTACCACACAGGCATTAAGCTTGTTGCTCCCTAAAACAGCCAGAGAACCAGCGCTGATGTACTGCAAGTGCAGAAATGTTATTAATTATTTATTTAGAATATAATTTTATTTTACTGAATAGTGTAAATATATATAAGTCACTAAAATTTCAGAAAACTTACAAACAGTGAGCTCCAGAAGACGACCCAAGTGTCCACGCTGGCGGATATATGATTGACCGCCAACACGATACCAAACAATATCGTTACCACACCAATCATTATTTGGACAGTCTGGGGTTAAACACACACACGTACATAATATTTTGTGCATGCTGTATATTTGCAAACTATATTCATGTTTATGCAAAGTACTTGTAACAGAGAAGAAATTTCATAAATTATCACATTCATTTACTTTGATTAATTTATTCACATCAATATTGATCGGTCTCAAATGATGTAGGTTGCATAGTCCACCAATTGAGCATAGTTACTGTAAATGTCACATGTCAAACACCATCACAGTAAATGTGCATCTATTGTTGTGCTGTTCTGTTTTTGCTGTCATGAATGTCGTACTACTGTATGTTTATTTTTTAAACATACAGTTTTAAATCTTTATATGTTTACAAAGTTCACTCCATTAACCAAAAGTCTTTTCTTGCATCCAGCACTTAGTGGGCAATTTACGATGCGTTTTATCTGGGACACGTGGAAGGTAGGGTGAATACGTCGCATGGAAGAGGGGAGTGAGAGTCGGACAGCAGATGGTTTGATAACCTTGATTATCGTGAAGGGGCCAATGAAACGAGGAGAGAGCTTGCGTGACAGTGTCCTTAACGGGATGTCCCTTGTGGCGAGCATGACTCGGTCTCCTATGCTGACTTGGAGAAGCGGTCAACGATGGTCATGATACAGCTGTTGCCTTCAGACAAGGGTAGGCCAGTGAAAAAGTCTACTGAGATGTGAGACCACGGACGTTGAGGAACCGGTAGGGGTCTGAGAAGACCAGCAGCCGGTCGGTTGTCGCTCTTACAGCGGACGCAGATGTCGCAGGCTGCCACGAAACTGGACACATCCCTCCTCAGCGTGGGCCACCAGAATCGTTGCTGGACCATGAAGCGGGTTCGGGTGGTGCCCGGGTGACAAGACAGTCTGGACCTGTGGGCCCACTCCAGGACCTGCGTGCGTAGACGAAGAGGGCGAAGAGGCAATTCGGTGGAACATTGCTTGGCCCAGGCTCCTGGGCTAGAGCCTGTTGAACCCTGATTTCTATGTCCAGCTCCAGGGCTGCGATGAGACAATGGGCCGGGAGGATGGTGTCGTGTGGTTGGGTGTCCTGGGAGGGAGAAAACTGACGTGAGAGAGCGTCTGGCTTAGCATTCTTGGAACCCGGCCGATAGGACAGGACAAAGTTGAATCTGGAGAAGAACAATGACCACCGAGCCTGATGAGCATTGAGTCTCTTGGCAGTGCGCAGGTACTCCAGATTCCTGTGGTCGGTCCATACCAGAAATGGGAGCTCAGTTCCCTCTAACCAATGTCTCCACTCCTCCAGTGCTAGCTTGATGGCCAGGAGCTCTCGGTCTCCAACATCATAGTTTCTCTCCGCTGGGGTCAGGCGACGGGAGTAAAATGCGCACCGATGCATCTTGTTGTCCTGGGAGGACCTTTGGGAGAGAATTCCCCCAACGCTGATATTGGAGGCATCAACCTCAACTACAAACTGGCGAGACGGGTCGGGAGTAGTGAGGATAGGAGCAGAGGTGAATCTTCTTTTGAGATCTGTGAAGGCTTGATTCGCCTCCTTATTCCAGCAGAACTGGGTTTTGGAGGAGGTTAGCGAGGTCAGAGGGGCGGCGACGGTGCTGTATCCTCGGATGAAGCGGCGGTAAAAATTGGCAAAACCAAGGAACCGTTGAAGGTCTCGCCGTGAGGCCGGCGTGGGCCAGTCGGTGACTGCTTGGACCTTGGCTGGTTCCATTTCTAGCCTGGACGGGGAAATAACAAAGCCCAGAAATGTAGTGGAGGGCGTGTGGAACTCGCATTTCTCTGCCTTGACGTAAAGGTTATTCTCCAAGAGCCTCTGGAGGACTTGACGAACATGGTGCTGGTGTTCCTCCAGGCCTTGGGAGATCATTAAAATGTCGTCTAGATAAACGAACACGAAGATGTTAAGAAAGTCACGGAGGACGTCATTAATGAGGGACTGGAAGACGGCGGGGGCGTTGGTCAGGCCAAAGGGGACCACCAAATACTCGTAGTGTAATAATCCGGAGTTTCCTCGGGAGTGACGGGAGTGGGGAGTGTAGGGAGCGCAGAGCGGAGGCACGACGTTGCACAAGAGAGGCTCCAACCTGTGATAACATGCTTGATCCAGTCGATCTGGGGACCATGGAGAGCTAGCCATGGGAGACCGAGGACCAGAGCGACGTGTGACTTGACGGAGAATGATTCCCCGATGTTCTCAAAGTGAGTGGATGAGTCTTGTGAGTGATGGCTGGTAGGTAGCTTCCGTCCAGGGCTCGGACTGCCAGTGGAAGGTCCAATGAAACGCACAGGATCTGCAATGCTCTGACCGTGGCTGAGCTGATCAGATTCCGGTCGGAGCCGGAGTCAACGAGTGCTTGAATGGGATATGCTTGGCCGCCGATAATTAGTGTAACAGAGAGCAGGGGGCGAAGTTCTGGGAGTTTGTCGGAAGGAGCGCCCTCTAGAGCTCCCAATCTGACTAGAGGGCGTCTCCTTTTAACGGGCAGCTCTTGAGCATGTGACCTGAACCCCCGCAATAGAAGCAGGCCCTTTCCAGACGGCGGCGTCTCTCCTCATCCGATATGCAGGTTCTGCTCAGCTGCATGGGCTCCTACTGATTAGTTGGTGTTGGAGGAGAGGATGGGCGGAATGTCCTGGGGGGTGTTTGTCTCCTCGCGGGGGGTGACCTCCGGGTTGGTCGTCTTGAACGAAGACGCGAGTCGATCCTCCCGGCGAGGTCCATGAGTTCATGGAGATCAGAAGGAAGTTCACGGGAGACTAGCTCATCTTTAAGTCCCTCCAAAAGTCCCTCCAGGAAGACGTCCGTTAGGGCTCTGTCATTCCATCCACTCGAGGCGGCTAAGGTCCAAAACTCGATGGCGTAGTCATATGCAGAGTGTGATCCCTGGCGTAGGTGTAAAAGTTTAGCTCCAGCCTCCCTGCCGACGTGGGATCGGTCAAAAACTCTCCTCATTTCTCCAGAAAAAGCCTCAAAACTGTCACAACACGGGTCGTGAATGTCCCAAAGTGTGGTGCTCCATTCTCGGGCCCTCCCAGTGAGGAGAGTGATAACATATGCTACCCGAGACCTTTCTGAATGGAAGGTGGAGGCCTGAAGCTCAAAAATCAGAGAGCACTGAGATAGAAAAGATCTGCAGGTACCTGGTTCCCCACCGTAAGTGGGAGGAGCCGGCAGGCGTGGCTCTCGCGGGGAATCCGTGAACGTGGATCGATCTGTGGAAACCTGAAGACGCTGCATTTGGGCTGTAACGTCCGCGAGTGTCTGCCTGGTGGTGACACTCCTCCTCCTTATGTTTACCAAGGAGAGCACCTTGATTCTCCAGTGCTTGCCTCATCCTGTCCACTCCTGCTGGATCCATAGTGGCCAGATTATTCTGTCAGTAACTGTGGCTGTCGTTAGCTGCTGAGGTGCGCTCCGGTTGTAGAACAGGTGTGTGTGCGCGCAGGTCCGTTGGAGGAGCGTCGGGTCGATTCGCTGCTGAAGAGGAGGGGCGTGCGCGTTGAGTCGAGAGCCGTTGAATCTGTGGTGTTTGTGTCGAGACGTGAAGATAAGCCGTGGTCGAGAGAGTGGCTAGAGCACTCAATAATCTGGCGAAGAACTGGTGTGCTGCGCTTCCCTATAAACCCAAGGAAATCAGCGCCGGATGAGAAACCGGTGTGCAGGTGGGGCGGTCCGGGGGCGTTGGAAATGTCATGACAGCGTGGGAAAACAAACCAGCGTGATGAGGAGCTTGACAGCGTGGGAACGGAAATGCACGAGAGTGCCGAGAGCGTGACATTCTGTTAGCTTTAGCATTAGCATTTAGCTTGTAGCTTAAACATTATTATGGTTAAAGCATCACTAAATTAAACACTACACTACACATTGCCTTCATTGAGTGCACAACATCCTGCGGGATCAGCCTCACCCTGCACATCACCTGTTCCAGCTATTGCCCTCAGGTAGAAGGTACAGGTCCACATGGGCCAGAACCACCAGACTGTGCCAAAGCCTTTTTCCTACTGCTGTGAGGCCGCTGAATGATCCTTCACCCCCCCCCCCCCCCCCTCAGACCTTGCCCACATCTATTCTTACATATGACACATCACTAATACAATAACTGTGAAGTCGACTTTGCATTGATGCAGCACACAAAATATATTCATACAAAATAGATAATTTTTTTTCTTTTGGTTCGTGAATATATCCTACATCACATGCTTGCACTTTATTACATGCCGGGAAGATGATGTCTAATAATATCTCGTTGTTATTCATACTTTGTTATTTTAAACAATGACAATAAATTCTAATTGAATTGAATAGAATAAAGGAGAATAATTATTATTTATCTGTTTATGAAATAAAAATCATAACTTACGACTGTTAATTTATTATTTCATCCCAACAATATTTGTTATTTTACAATTACTTGAATACAGTGACGGCCGGTCAATACGGGTCGCAGGGGCGCCGCCCCCCCTTAAAGTTAGGCAGAGAAGAATGCTACTTTAACATAATAATTACTAATTTTAATAATGAAATAAAGTCATTTAATCACAATATTCCGCTGTATTTATTAATATAATTTATTTGCAATTAAAAAAATCTAAACTGTATTACGTTCATTTGTGTTCGTGTACACGGGGCGCCGGACAAACGAGTGTCTATATAGGCATGGGAATTTTTGAAAAGCATGTGACCTGAGGCTGAGCTCTGATTGGATTTCTTCAAATCATCCTTCGGGCGCAGCATTATGCGCCCTGAACCCTCCTACTTTTGTTCTTAGCGAATCAATATTGTTTTTAAATATTTGGGCTCATGTGATTGGACCATGTGATTCTCAACGAGTCTTTTCCAGCACTTCTTACGGCAAGCGGAGCTGCTGACTGGATGTGATGTGAGTCAGGACTTTATTTTATACTAGTAGTAATGATGCGCAATCACCTGATGAATGCCTATTTACAGGCGCGTATTAAAAGTTTAATTTTCATTTTGTTTGCGCCCCCAACCCCCCCCCCCCCCCCCCCCCCCAAATTTTTTTTGCACCGGCCGCCACTGCTTGAATATGAAAAAAAAGAAAAACTGTATGCTGATGATTAATGAATGCCTCTTAAGATACCTTTTCAAGTTTTTTATCCTCTGTGATGTAATAATGTAACTTACTCCGAGTGCTTTGGGTTCTCCTTTCAGGAAATTCTGCAGTGGGCTTTGCGTCTGAGCCAAATTTTGTTCTGCTGTAGCCTGTTGTAGTTCTGTTGATGTGGGAACAACCTGAGTAACAATGGTGTAGCCACTTCCCACATTAGTGAGCGGTATAGGAGCGCTGGCCATCTTTAAAGCACCTCTGTTTTTTTTGTAATCTGTGAACAATACAACAGCTTTCACTATTAGTATGGTGGTCTGATGGGACAAGAAATGGAATAACAAAAAAAATGACATCACTAAAATTTTTGTACATACAGTAGTTAATGAAAATAATAATAATAATAATAATATTAATAATAATAATAATAATAATAATAATAATAATAATAATAATAACCAGGACTTTTATGTTGAAGTTAGATCCAGACTTCAGTTCCCAACATACGCTGCATCACAGTCAGATTCCTAATCATATTCACATATACCTTGTTAAGTCTGATTAGCTTGCTTATTTAAAATCCCAGTGTCAGTTGGTCCTTCTCTGACATTTGGTATATTATTTTGCTAGTATTTTGTGTTGAATATTCAATTATAAGGACAGACAGACAAACAGGTGCGTGCTTCAGGAGTTTGGGGAAAACAAATTGAACAATAAACAAATCACAGAATAAATACATAAACAAAAATCATAGACAGTCAGTTATTACACACATGGCTTTAAGTGACAGAGAACAAACCATTTTGGCATCAGGTATGTTGTGTTAGTTTTACCACTGGCCCCATTACATTAGTTATTTAGATCCATACTGTATATAAAATGATATTTCCTCCATGTTTTTCAACCACCATAACACCCATAATACTGTGGGGACCTCATTATGACCAGGTGTACGTCTGGTTTTAACTGTAATTTTTGTGGTTTTAACACATTAATTATACTTTCACTTTCATCATTTCTCACTCCAGAAAATATTCTTTTTTGTCTACACTGAACTTGATATCTGAGGTAACTCTACAATTTAAAACGGTCCAAAAGAACCCGATGTTCAAGGCAAAGCCACAAAACGAAGCCAGTTCAAAGCATTTTCTCTCCTTAATCTCTAAAACAAACCCTGATCCTGTTACATCTGTTACAAAAGGAAAGTGTTTAGTTCAGTAAAGACAAAATGGCTGATTTTACCTCCTGTCTTTTAGCAGTGCTGTCTCTCTCTCTCTCTCTCTCTCGCCCCTTGTCTCTCTTTGCTTGTGTATGGGTGTGTCTGTTTGTCTCTCCTGCTGCAAATGCTTTCGTTTCTTCTGTGTACCGTTATTTGCAGCCGATCCCTTCCTTTTGAAAGGATGTGTATACATCAGATTTCAGAGATGCAGATGTAATCAGATATGATGACTGAACACAAAGCTCTGCAGGCTATGTAGGTACAGCCTCTTGTCTTTTTTTCCCCCATCTGACTGAGCTGAGCATTTCACAGCAGCATTTAAGCACATCCAATCAGCTGTGCAAAAAAAAAAAAAAATTAACGCAGAGTAACCTTTAAGCAGCCACAGCAACTGGACAATCCCAAACACTATTAACAGTACAGGAAGGAATGATTGGTGGATCCCTGCATGAAGGGTGGAGCCAGGCATGTGCTTGCTATAATGTTACAGACATGGGCATCACTAGGATATTTTAAGCCCCCCTAACATTTGTACTCAGCCTCCCCTATAAATTCACTAACAGAGTCCTATGGAAGCACCTCCCCTACTGCGCGAGTTAGGGACCGTCTGCAAATTACTGTCCGACTGAAATACAGATAATATTAATATTATAAACATTCATTCATATTTGAATGTACTTACTGTTAGTGTCAATGTGATGCATGGTGGTGTATAATGACTTCATCACTTCGCATATTTATTAATATTATATGACAGAAAATTTTACGATTTTATTTCACAAACGTATTACCCAAATGATATGCTCTGTGTATAAATTTTGAGTTTAGAATCACATCCCACTTAATGAAACTTTATGATGGTGGTTTCTTTATGATTGATTTGTTATGTATTGGGCCTATAAATTCTATATTGTAAAATAACAACAAAATGTTACAAATCCCTGTTATTCTTCTTTGTTGTTGTTGTTGTTGTTTTTCCCACGCTGTCATGTCTCCCTACACACGGTCATGCTTTCCCACGCCTCCGCACCGCCCCTCACACACACCGCTTCCCCATTCACAAATATTTTCTAGTACAAGTTTGAGGTCACCAAGTCACATGACCTCATTGAACAAATAGTCGTGTGAAAATGTGACCCCAAAGTGATCAATTATTTTAATTATTTTTTAATTAAAAAAAAAAAAAAAATATATATATATATATATATATATATATATATATATATATATATATATATATATATATATATATATATATATATATATATATATTTTTTTTTTTTTTATAAATAAAAAAATTAATTAAAATAACTGAAGACATTTCTTGGACTACAAAGAGATGTTCCTTTTGGGGGTCTCAGATCTGATTATTTTGGTATCAGTTTGGGGTCACATGGTCACACGACCAAAAAGCTTTTGAAGAAATAGTGATTTAATAAAAAAAAATATATATAATATTTGCATATTACTTCACAATACTCATTTAATATTATCTATTAATTCAACAATTAGAATTAAACGAAAGCAGTATGCAATGTCGCATAGCATATGTATGTTTAATAAGAAATTAGAATAACTGGGCCACGTAGCCAGGTAAGTAACAAGTACTTTCACTTTTCATTTGGTCAGAAATGTATCGACGGTCCCTAAAATACCGCTTCCGAATGTCTGTCGAATGTCTGAATGTCAACTTAACTTCACCGCGGTATAATTTCTCCCGCCATTTAATTCAGTGCAGTGCGCTTCCTCGCTGCCGGATGATTTCCTGCCCCACAGCCCAGTTCTCTCGCGTTTATTTTTTAAGATTCATGTGTACCTCAACCAAGTTTTACATTTATTCAGCTGCGACCGCTCACATCAAAGTTTACTGCTGTATCTCTCTGCATTAAAACACAGAGCACCTCTGAGTCAAAGCCCTCATTACAGTCCCGTGTTTCACTATACAGGTGGATCACGGGCTAAGTGACACTGAGCACTGCTCATCCCTCCTCTAGCACTTTCACTATTAAAAGTTATTAAGACTATCATTCCTGTACGCTGTGTCTGCTTTTGGGTCCCATCAGCCTGCCCGACCTCCTCTGCCCTCCTGAAACAACACTGATTTATTGGTTACTATATGGAGTAAAGTTAATTTTTAAGAATTATTCACTATATCAAACTTTAATAATTAAACAATAATAATAATATATACGAAATACATTGCTGCTCTGGTTACCATAAGCGGAGTCTCCAGTTGTTCTGACTTTGGAGCATTCACACTTTTGCAAACACACGGCATACTTCTGGTCACACACACACACACACACACACGTTGTGTATGCATCAGCACGCCAGTTCACTCAACATACAATCAAAGTAAACGTATATAAATAGATTTGAGTATGTGATGAGGCATATACTGCAGTATTTGGCACTTTCCTTTTTTTTTTAATAACGAAATAATTAAATGTAAATCAGTTTTGTAAGAAAATACAAAAAGCAGGGGAAAAAATGCTGTCCAAACCCCCCGGCCTAATATGGAAAAGTAATTGCCCTGCTTACTAAATAATGATTGAACTGTGTGAATTTAGGATTGTTAGGAAATCAGTAGGATTGTGTAAATTTTTGTAAAGCTGAGTTAAATTTCACTTACCACAACCCTGACCTGATTACTGCCAGACCAGACCGTCTCACATTAGCCAAAAAAAGTGTCTTGATTATGCCCAAGACTTCTGGGCAAATTCTGAGCAACATCTGGGCATTCTGTGGATTGATAAGACAAAATTTGAACTTTTCTTATGCGTGTAGTCCATTACATCTTGCATGAAAGTAACGAAGTAAAGAAATTTTAATGTTTCATAAAAATAACATTATACTAACAGTCAAACATGTTGGTGGTAGTGTGAAGGTCTCTGGCTGCTTAGCAGCTTTAGGACCTGGACTACTTTCCACAATTGATGGAACAATGAATTCTGCACTCTACCAGAAAATCCCGGAGGAGAATTTCCAGCCATCAGTCCGTAATTTCAACCTCAAACACACTTGGGTTAAGCAGCAGGACAATGATCTGAAAACAGCAGCAAGTCATTCAATTCATGAGGCATTCAACCCAAAGGACACCGTCCCCACAGTGAAACACGGTGGTGGGAGTATTGTGCTGTGGGGATGCTTCAGTGCATCTGGAACTGGAAATCTTGTCAAGGTGGAAGGGATCATGAAAGAAAAATACGTGGATATTTTGAAAGAAAACCTTAAGCAGTCAGCAGTGAATAAAATAACGTAAGCATCCAAAATGAAACCAGGATGTCTAAAAAAAGCTGTGTTCATTATTTTTTGTAATTTTGTAGGGAGGCTAATAATTTTGTCCTCAACTGTATATATTAAACTTAACTTTTGTGACCCGAACAGCGATTTTTTAAAACTCTTTTAAAATTCCTGTTAAATTCAGCGGTAAGCTGCTAAAGTATACTTTTAATACTTTTGAAGATTTTAGGGGTTTCTTGAACTTTCTGGAACATTTGACATGGAATACAGTACCTGGGCTAAAGAAAAAAGGAACTGTTCTGTTGCTCGGTGGTCCAAAGAGCAACTTTTGCGTCTCATTTGGAAACCAAATTTGGGGAGTCATGTCTTCTGCTGGTGTTGGTCCACTGTACTTCGTTAAGTCCAGGATCAACGCAGCGGTCTACCAGGAGATTTTGAAGCACTTCATGCTTCCTTCTGCAGACGAGGTTTATGAGGATGCTGACTTCATTTCCCAGCAGGACCTGGCACCTGCCCACACTGCCAAAAACCATGTACTATATATATCCTATACAGTATATGCAGTATGTCAGAAAAGTGAGTACACCCCTCACATCTCTGCAAATATTTACTTATAGCTTTTCATAGGACAACACTGCATAAATGACTCATTGACACAATGAAAAGTAGTCAGTTTAAAGTTTGTATAGCAGTGTATATTTATTGTCCCCTCAAAATAACTAAAAATACAGCCAATAATAGCTGAACCCCTGGCAACAAAAGTGAGTACATCCCTAAGTGAAAATGTGAAATGTCAATATTTTGTGTGGACACCATCATTTTCCAGCATGACTTGAATTCTTTTGGTCATGGAGTTCAGATCTTCACAGGTTGCCACTGGAATCCTCTTCCACTCCTCCATCACAACATCACGGAGGTGGTGGACATTTGACACCTTGTGCTCCTCCACCTTCCTTTTCAGGATGCCCCAGAGGTGTTCTATGGGGTCTAGGTCTGGTGACATGCTTGGCCAGTCCATCACCTTTACTCTCAGCATCTTTAGCAAGCCAGTGGTCATCTTGGAGGTGTGTCTAGGGTCATTATCATGCTGGAACGCTGCTCTGCGGCCCAGTAGAATTCATGTTTCCCTCAATGAACTGCAGCTCCCCAATGCCAGCAGCACTCATGCAGCCCCAGATCATGACACTCCCACCACCATGTTTGTCGGTAGGCATCACTTACCTCCCATCCCTTCAATCTCTGCAGCAATGCTGGACGCCGCACTCATCCGTCTGTTTTCCAAAGCCAAGCTTTGGATCTGAGGCTGAGAACGTGCACTCAGCTTCTTTGGCTGACCATGTTGAGGCCTGTTCTGGGAAGAACCTGTCCTCTTAAAGCGCTGGATGGTCTTGTCCACAGTGCTGCAGCACAGTTGCAGAGTGTTGGCTATCTTCTTATAGCCTCGGCCATCTTTATGTAAAGCAACAATTCGTTTTTTTTCAGGTCTTCTGAGAGTTGTTTGCCATGAGGTGCCATGTTGAACTTTCAGTGGCCAGGTTGAGAGAGTGGAAGAGCTTTTATACCAAATTTAACTCACCTGCTATCTGGTGACACCTGAGACAGTGTAACACTAATGAGTCACATGACAAAGGGGAAGGAAAATTACTAATTGTGCTCAATTTTACATTTTCACTTAGGGGTGTACTCACTTTTGTTGCCAGGGGTTTGTGTTGAAAGAAAAAAAAGTTTCATAACTTTACAAAACTGCCATTTACCTAAGACTTATATAGATTTTAATTATTCAATATTATGTACACTTGTACGTTTAAATAACAAATATTTTATGCTTCTTACATAGTGCCATGACATGTAAAATATTAATGAATGGATTAGTGATGTAAAATGCTGAATATTTTAATAGTTTAAGATAAAAAATAACATGTTTTACTTTCATTTACAGACATTCTAGCAATCAATCTAGCAGTTTGAATTAACCCGAAAAATATATGCAAAGTTTGGCAAAGATTGAAGGGTAAATAATGTGCCAGAATAAAAGTACACTTTTAGTTTTGTAACACAGTTTACATGGTGAGTAGGTGTACCAGATTACAAAGACTTGGTGCGTAAATATGTAGATTTTATACTAAAGGCTTTATATCAGGTCTTAATTTAGACACAATTATCTATTTCCTGATATTCTTAATTGTTTTTGTTGTTTTTCTTCTATTACTTCTTCTTGGGTTCAAGCCGCAACCCAACCCCAGGCACCATTATCCTTTCATTAGTAGTTTTGTGTTTAGCTTTTCTCACTGTAGGCTGGAGGACTTTCCACAGGTGGACCGCTCATGGTAACTGCATTCGTTGTATTAAAGCCCTGTGGAAAACAGAAAACAAAGAACATATTATATTCAGATAAACATATGATGTTACAGTGTCAATATACACCGATCAGCCATAAAATTAAAGTGCAGAACATTAATTTGAGGATTTGTGTAGGTTCTACTAGGGCATCTCTGATCCCTTGGGCAGTGGCTTGGTCAGATTGGCATTTGGATGGCAGGTCACAGGCCTTGGGCTCTTTGCCTGATCAGCCACAGGTGGACTGTGATACATTGGGTGTTATGGTGCCATTCTATCAAGGCCAGTATTTAAATTTTCCAGCGAGTTCTGCTGCTTTGGCTTTTCTGTGGTATCGGACGGGATGAGCTTTGATCCCACTTGGATGCTCATGATCCTGAACCTACTGATGTTTGTAACTGATAATCAATGTTAATGTGTTAATATTATGGCTGATCAGTGTATGAATATAAGCAGGGAATAAAATAAGCTAAACTTTAGCTAATTATTTTTTTTATTGTTTGTTTGTTTGGTTGGTTAATGATTTATTTTATTTTATTTTTTTCCCCTTCAAACATGAAACATTTGAGCTCTTCAGTGATTTGAAGTTTCATAATGACCCCCTGCAGGATCCTCTTACCGGTTGTGCTTGATAAGCTGGGACGGAATCGACCATAGGAACAGCACTCTCAGGGTTTTGAACCACGTTAATAATGTTCAGCTATACAACACATACACAGAGCTTCATGGTTACACAATACACAAAAAACCAATATTTATACATATTAAGACTCCAGATTGTTCACTATAGTTTCAATCCTCTAGATTGTTCTTGATTAATGCTAAATATAAAGATATCATTAGTTAATGTCACATCAGCAATGGTTCTTGTCATGAACAACAACTTCTAGAAATTCTCACAACCTCACAATATGTACAAACCAGACTTAATTTCCCTTCAGACAGTCATTCCTTTGTTTACAGTCACCAAATTTCTACACTTCCTTCACTACAACTGATGCTATTTTTGAATTGCCTTGAGCATTCAGGCGAACACAGCTGTTGGAGTCAGAAATGATCTGCATTTGAAGATAATAATAGCCGTCCAACATCAGTAACCAGATCAATAATTGTTTTTGGGAGAAATTATATTTCTTCTTATTCAAGGATAAATGCAGAAAAGGTTGTCCTGTGCGTTTCTCTCTGAAAATCAGAGTAAAATGGGTCGTTCCAGACCTTGTTCAGAAGAACAGCGTACTTTGATTCAAAAGTTGATTAGAGATGGGAAAACATACAAAGAAGTGCAGAAAATGATGGGCTGCTCTGCTAAAATGATATCAAATGCTTCAAAATGGAGCCCAAAACCAGAAAGACATGGAAGAAAATGGAAAACTAAAACGGAAAACTACCATTCGAATGGATGGAAGAATAACAAAACTGGCAAAGACTCAGCCAATGATGAGTTTCAGCATGAGCAAAGAACATCTAAAATTAACTGTGAGTACTGTCACTATGAGAAGACGGCTGTGTGAAGCGAAGCATTCAGCAAGAAGCCTGCGGAAAGTCCCATTGTTGAAAAAAAAAGACGTGCTGAAGAGGTTACAGTTCGCCAAAGAACCTAAAGAGAAATGGCGCAATATTTTGTGGACTGATGAAAGCTAGATTGTTCTTTTTGAGTCTAGGGGCCGCAGACAGTTTGTCAGGCCACCCCCAATCACTGAATTCAAGCCACAGTACACTGTGAAGACAGTGAAGCATGGAGGCACAAGCATCATGATATGGGGATGCTTCTTGTATGGTGTTGGGCCTATTCATCACGTCAGTCATCATGGATCAATTTCAGTACATCAGAATGCTTAAAGAGGTCGTGTTGGCTTATGCCGAAGAGGAAATTCCCTTGAAATGGGAGTTTCAACAAGACAACGACCCCAAACACACCAGTAAGTGAGCAGCATCTTGGTTCCAGACCAACAAGATTCATGTTATGGAGTGACCAGCCCAATCCCCAGACCTTAATACAGTGGAAAACTTGTGGGCTGACATTAAAAATGCTGTTTCTGAGGCAAAACCAAGAAATGCAGAGGAATTGTCACAGATGTGAAGCAGTTCTCAGAAACCATGGTTATACAACTAAATATTAGTTCAGAGATGCACAAGAAAGATTCAACTTTAATCATTTTTGTTTAAACGGTAAATTCATCACTTTGTAAAGATGAATGATGACGCTGCTGTTTTTTTTTTTTTTTTACTAATATTTGTTTTTTATCACTTTCTGTAAACTAATAATACACTTAGCACATTTTCTTCATGTTGTGATTCAGAATAAAACGTGCAGGGTGCCCAATGCCTTTGTGTGATTTAAATAAAAGGTTATTATATGGATATGGAGCTTTACTCACTTTTTTTTCAACATACTGCTATTATTTTGAACACAACTATACAACAAATCAATAAATCAATATGAATGAATCAATAAAATATATTGCATACAGTATATGCAATAATTCACTGCCACAGGAACGCCCTTGAGGAAGAATTTTCAGCAACTGCTCAGTTACATTTTTTTTTTTTTTTTTTGCCTTTGCATTGAGTACAATAGACATAAGATAGATAAGCTGTGAGCATAAACCTGTTGTTTTCTAGCTTATTGTGAACAGACAGCAGTAGGAAAAAAAAATGCATTAAAATCCAAAAAAAACTGTGACATACATCGTTTGTTAAAAAACAAAACAAAATACGTACAGTGGTTTCACCGTTGCAGGTGGCTTTGCAGGTGAAGACTGAAATTGCAATGGAGATGGCAAACTGGAGCAGAGCGAAAACCAGCAGAACGCCTATGATTCCAGTGGTACGTTCCTGAAATAAAGTCCCAATATAATAGAAATATAATTTGAAAAATCCTAAAATTTGTTTCATTCTATTACTTTGTACTAAACTTTTCAGAAAATACAGTTTAACATTTTTTATTTATTACACTTTTTTTTTTTTTTTTATTACACTTTTATTACTTTTTTGTGTCTTTTTTTTACCTATTACTTACCATTACACATCTCATGCTATAATGACAATTTATTAACAAATCATACCTCGTTATAATGAGAGGAAAATATGTGCATGGCCACCAAATCCAGGGAAAAAATGATGATAGCGATTCCTGCAGCTATTGTGCATAAGATATTTACTCCAAGCGCAGCCTTCACCTGAGACACAAAACAGCTAATTAAAAAAATCCAAACTAAAAGCAGCTTTCGAACTGAATCAATAAAATTTCATAAATACATTTTTAATGAAAAGTTTAAATTAAAGCTTCTTTGGCAAACTCTTCACATAAATGTTGAAAAATTTAAGTAGCTTCATCATGTTCCAATCCTTGTAAAGGGTGTCGATGATCATCTTCTGGACTAATGGTAAGTCAGCATTGTTCCTCATGCATGTGAAGATGCACGGGATTTATGCTGTTTGAATAATAATTATCTTGAAATATAAAAACACATATATTAAAATAGTCTTTATTTTCATTAGTTGTAGGCTCTAATTTGTCGATAATCAAGAGGAAAAAAAACGGTTGAAATAGTTGATTTTACATATAATGAATGTAGAATATATGATGGTGTTAAATCAATAAAATAAAATCAGTAATTTTATTAAAAAAAAAAAATGAAAAAGTTCTATATACTTTATATTGTGATAGTGTGATGAAGAAAATACGCCTGCAGTTTTATGTGGCTCATTTAACTATGACTACAAATAATGTTTCCAAACAGAAACAGACCTGATCAATGACAATTAGTAAGGTAACTGAATGAAGCAAAAGAAGAGATTTAAATTGCAGATGAAGGAAAAAGGTCACTATCTTAATTCAAGAGACAAACAGAAATACTGGTTGAAAAGGAGTTTGTGGGTTTCTAAAGGAGGTTTACGTACCACACAGGCATTAAGCTTGTTGCTCCCTAAAACAGCCAGAGAACCAGCGCTGATGTACTGCAAGTGCAGAAATGTTATTAATTATTTAGAATTTTATTGAAATTGACACTGAATGATGTAAATATATTTAATCCATTAACATTTCAGAAAACTTACAAACAGTGAGCTCCAGAACACGACCCCAGTACCCACGCTGATGGACATAGGGTTGACCGCCAACACGATACCAAACAATATCGTTATCACACCAATCATTATTTGGACAGTCTGGGGTTAAACACACACACGTACATAATATTTTGCGCATGCTGTATATTTGCAAACTATATTCATGTTTATGCAAAGTACTTGTAAGAGAGAAGAAATTTCATAAATTATCACATTCATTTACTTTGATTAATTTATTCACATCAATATTGATCGGTCTCAAATGATGTAGGTTGCATAGTCCACCAATTGAGCATAGTTACTGTAAATGTCACATGTCAAACACCATCACAGTAAATGTGCATCTATTGTTGTGCTGTTCTGTTTTTGCTGTCATGAATGTCGTACTACTGTATGTTTTTTTTTTTAAACATACAGTTTTAAATCTTTATATGTTTACAAAGTTCACTCCATTAACCAAAAGTCTTTACTTGCATCCAGCATTTTGATTCAGTGTGTTTTCTACTTATTTCGCATTTTGTTTGTCATTCTGTTCGCTTTAGCATTTAGCTTGTAGCTTCGACGTTATTCTTGTTAAAGCTTCACTAAATTAAACACTACACTACACATTGCCTCCGTGGAGTGCGCCATGCGTGCGGGATCAGCCTCACCCTGCACATCACCTGTTCCAGCTATTGCCCTCAGGTAGAAGGTACAGGTCCACACGGGCCAACAATGATGCCTAATAATATCTCGTTGCCATTCATACTTTGTTACTTTAAATAATGACGATACATTTTAATCGAATAGAATAAAGAAGAATAAGTATTCATCTGTTTATAAATATATATATATAATTTACGACTGTTAATTTATTATTTCATCCCAACAATATTTGTTATATTTACAAATACTTGAATATGAAAAAAAAAAAAAAAACTGTATGTTGATGATTAATGAATGCCTCTTAAGATACGTTTTCCAAGTTTTTTTTTATCCTCTGTGATGTAATAATGTAACTTACTCCGAGTGCTTTGGGTTCTCCTTTCAGGAAATTCTGCAGTGGGCTTTGCGTCTGAGCCAAATTTTGTTCTGCTGTAGCCGAAGCTGTTGATGTGGGAACAACCTGAGTAACAATGGTGTAGCCACTTCCCACATTAGTGAGCGGTATAGGAGCGCTGGCCATCTTTAAAGCAGCTCTGTTTTACTTTTTTTTTGGTTTTGTTTGTAATCTGTGAACAATAGAGCAGTTTTCACTATTAGTATGGTGGTCTGATGTGACAAGAAATAGAATAACAAAAAAATTTCATCACTGAAATATTTGTACATAGTTCAAATAATAATAATAATAATAATAATAATAATAATAATAATAAATAGTTTGTTTAAATATTATACTAAAGAATACTATTATATGCAATTACATTGAGTCAATAATCTATCTATCTATCTATCTATCTATCTATCTACAAAGATCTTATATATCTACATTGTCTGTTCTTCTCTTCTCCAGCCATTGACTGTACACTGAACATTAATCAAATTAAATTTTAGAAAATGAATGGTAACTAAGACATAACGCTAGTAATATCATTGGACTGTATCACTGACAACCCCCTGTAACCAGGACTTTTATGTTGAAGTTAGATCCAGACTTCAGTTCCCAACATACGCTGCATCACAGTCAGATTCCTAATCATATTCACATATAGCTTGTTAAGTCTGATTAGCTTGCTTATTTAAAATCCCAGTGTCAGTTGGTCCTTGTCTGACATTTGGTATATTATTTTGCTAGTATTTTTTGTTGAATATTCAATTATAAGGACAGACAGACAAACAGGTGCGTGCTTCAGGAGTTTGGGGAAAACAAATTGAACATATAAACAAATCACAGAATAAATACATAAACAAAAATCATACACAGTCAGTTATTACACACATGGCTTTAAGTGACAGAGAACAAACCATTTTGGCATCAGGTATGTTATGTTAATTTTACCACTGGCCCCATTACATTAGTTATTTAGATCCATACTGTATATAAAATGATATTTCCTCCATGTTTTTCAACCACCATAACACCCATAATACTGTGGGGACCTCATTATGACCAGGTGTACGTCTGGTTTTAACTGTAATTTTTGTGGTTTTAACACATTAATTATACTTTCACTTTCATCATTTCTCACTCCTGAAAATATTCTTTTTTGTCTACACTGAACTTGATATCTGAGGTAACTCTACAATTTAAAACGGTCCAAAAGAACCCGATGTTCAAGGCAAAGCCACAAAACGAAGCCAGTTCAAAGCATTTTCTCTCCTTAATCTCTAAAACAAACCCTGATCCTGTTACATCTGTTACAAAAGGAAAGTGTTTAGTTCAATAAAGACAAAATGGCTGATTTTACCTCCTGTCTTTTAGCAGTGCTGTCTCTCTCTCTCTCTCTCTCTCGCCCCTTGTCTCTCTTTGCTTGTGTATGGGTGTGTCTGTTTGTCTCTCCTGCTGCAAATGCTTTCGTTTCTTCTGTGTACCGTTATTTGCAGCCGATCCCTTCCTTTTGAAAGGACGTGTATACATCAGATTTCAGAGATGCAGATGTAATCAGATATGATGACTGAACACAAAGCTCTGCAGGCTATGTAGGTACAGCCTCTTGTCTTTTTTTCCCCCATCTGACTGAGCTGAGCATTTCACAGCAGCATTTAAGCACATCCAATCAGCTCTGCAAAAAAATAAATAAATAAATAAATTGACGCAGAGTAACCTTTAAGCAGCCACAGCAACTGGACAATCCCAAACACTATGAACAGTACAGGAAGGAATGATTGGTGGATCCCTGCATGAAGGGTGGAGCCAGGCATGTGCTTGCTATAATGTTACAGGCAGGGGCGTCACTAGGCTATTTTAGGGGGTCTAAAGCCCCCCTAACATTTGTACTCAGCCCCTCTGGAAGTTATTGAAATAAAATATTGGATTATTACATATTAATTATTAATAAATATGCAAAGTGATAATATTGTTAAAAAAAAAAACACACATACTCTGCACACACATTTTAGAATAGATTTTGAGCCAATAGGTCACATGACCTGGAAGTTATTGAAATACAATCATAAACGTTTCTATTTAAAATATTTTTACAAATATGCAAAGTGATCATATTGAAGAAAACAAAGGTTGTGCTCTCTGCAGGACAGGTGGACACCCATTTTAGAATATGTTTTGAGGCAATATGTCACATGACCTGGAAGTTATTAAAGATAAAATATAGAATTATTACATATTAGTTATTAATAAATATGCACAGTTTTAACATTGAATAAAAAATGGCATGCCCTCTGCACACACACATTTTAGAATAGATTGTGAGGCAATACTGTAGGTCACGTGACCTGGACGTTATTGAAATAAAATCTTCTATAAAAAATTCTATTATAAAATATTAATAAATATGCAAAGCGATAATATGCAAAGTCATTGTACACCACCATCCATCACATTGACAGTCACAGTAACAACATTCACACATCTATTTCAAATACGAATCTTTATAATAGTAATATTATCCGTTTTTCAGTCCGACAGTCATTTGCAGACGGTCCCTGCCTCGTGCAGTAGGGGAGCTGCTTCCGCCGGACTCTCCGAGCGAATCTCCGCTACAAATCGGAATCTGGAAGCCGGAGCTCGAATATCCAACGTCCAGCTTCAAGGCAACTTCACCGCGGTAAAATACTCCATAGAATTTACACGTGATTGCTGATCGCCCGCGTCTCCTTTGCATTCCATGTGAGACCTCAATGTCATGAGGGATTAATCAGTTACTAAGTTTTCGCTGTGTTCACCCTCATCACACCAGCTGTTTCCTCTAGTGAACACGAAGCCCTTAACACATCCTCTATGAAGCTGCAGTTTACTGTATAAAACAATCACGCTGCTGCTGTTTCAATTAGAAAAACCTAACTGTCTATATAAAACATTACACGGTGCGTATGACATTAACTACCATAGGTAATTTTTAATAAATGATTAAAAACAGAGACAGACGACATTCAATACACTCTGTGTGATTTACAGAGTTAGAAAAATCCTGTTTGTTTGTTTTTTGGAATGAATATTGTATTGTATTAAATAATGTCCCAGATCGTAAAATACATTTATTAGCCTTGGAGTAAGGGTTGTTTTGACACTTTGATTTAGAAAAAGTTACTTTATTTTAATGAATAGAAACAGAAAAAAAAAGAAAATGTTTTGTTTAATTACATTAAAAACAATGTTTGTCTATATTGGTGAATTTGAATAAATAGCCTGGTAGCTATGACATGTTAAGGGGCTGAATATAGAACCCACTGTCTTATTTATGAAGCTAAAACATTAAATTAAACTAGATACCATGATGATGAAAGTTGTAATATTCATATTTCACTGTAGATGGAAGGTTTTTTTCGAGTCACATGGGAGTACTGTACTGTAGGTCTCCAAATGAGCAGCAGGTCCAGTGAGAACAGAACATGTTCAGCCTCTCATGCACATTAACACTGTGTTCACAACACTGATAGAAGTCATTGCATCAGAAAGTATTTTTCAATTTTTTTTTTCTTTTTTTTATGTTGTCTGCCTGTTTCAAACAAAAAGCAGCAGTATTGTCAAAGAATAAAGAGATAAATGTTTGACATTATTGGCTCCCACACAGTTTATTCCATCGTCCAGCCTCATAGGTGTGTTGTTTATATTACTAATTAATGTAAGTTTAAAGTTATAGGGTGTTTTTTTTCTGTTTACATTTTTCTGATTGTACTTGAACATCGAAAGAATATTTATACAGTAAACAGCGTGTGTGTGTGATCAGGAAGACTCATTTGAGTACTGATCCTGAACAACCCAAATATGTGTTAAACATCTATGGGGGCTGAGCCCCCCCCCTTAACTGAAAATCCTAGAAACGCCCCTGGTTACATGACTGAATTTACATGTAAACTTTGGCCCATGTGCAGTGGAATTTTCCCACACTTTCTGATGGCATGGTACGAAACTGTTAAAGTTGCAGAAATTTATTTTACAATTTAGCATCATGAATATCTTGACCTCATGTTGATGGAGTTTTTTTTATAACTATTAAGCAGGAGAATTAAAATAAAGCCTCACTTCCTGTTGCCAGTTTGAGGACTTTATGACTATGGTTTAGTATTGGCATGTGTACGTGATTGTGCTCCATCATGTAATATTAATGTTTTAGCACCAATACGATCTTTAAGCACTGCTTTAGCACTGTCGCCTTGCACTTCCATGGTCCGGGTTCAATTTCAGTCTTGGTGTCTGTGTGCGCAGAGGTTGCATGTTCTCCCTGTGCTTGGTGGGTTCCCTCTGGGTACTCTTGTTTCCTCCTTTTTATCAAGAATGCTGTCTTACTGAGACATTATTGTCAATGTGAGGAAACTAGTCAGCCCTAGTGTAAAAGATTTTTCCCATGCCCTGATAATAATTCAGACATGCACTTTTTGCCTTAGGATACAGTACATAAGCCTGAACAAGAAGAAGAAGAAGAAGAAGAAGAAGAAGAAGAAGAAGAAGAATTCTCCATGTCATCATAATGGGATTTTGTGCATATGTTACATATCAAATCATATATTCTGTTAATGCTCAAATTCGTCTGTTGATTCTTTAACTGTTTTATATTCAGATTTAAACCACCTTATGTGTTTTAAATGCTATATTAAACTATGCTTTGTGTTAAAAGAATGTTTTTTTTTTTATATAAAACTATCAATATTTCACATACAATTTATATACGTTTAACTTATTCAGTAGTATGTACACTTGTATTTACTCATACTAAATAATAATAATAAAAAAAAAAGATTTAATTCTTGTATACAGTGCTGTGACATGGAAGATGCCAATGAATGGATTGGTGATGTAAAATGACGATGAATAGTTTAACGGTGTGTCATTATTAATAGTTTACTGTAAAAGCGAAGGCCTACAGATGAAGGAGTGGTTTGAACTTTTCCTGTAACCATCTGGGATCACTGACGAGGCAGAGAACATAAGCAGCAGTGGATCTGTTCCAGCATACCAGAGAACCAGTGTAACTTCCTAAGAATAACGAGTGCTGTGTGGAGTGGACTAGATGAATGTCAGTAATGCTACATGCCAAACAACAACACATTAGACATTCGTGATAAGAGAGGTTTGAGCTCTGGAGAAACTCTCCCACATCCCAAATAGGAACCCTGAGGTGTTTAAAGCTCTCCCTTTACAAAATTTAATGCTTAAAATGGCACGCACTGTTTTATATATGAAGTTAGCCTACTGCTATTCCGTGCAACAATTGCCCTGTCCAGGTGTCATGGACTAACATTACTAGTCCAGATGTAGCGAGCACCCTTTATAAACTGCTTGGCAACATGCATTAAAGAAAGAACATGGGCTCATGAATTGTTTTTCCTTCATTGGTAAAATTGGCCTGGCATTTAAAGACATTCTAGCAATCAGTAATGCACAGTTGGATTTAACCTGAAGAAGACATGCAAAGATTGGCATTGATTGAATGTTCAGTCACGTAAAGACGGACTAAATGCTCAATGGATCTAAAGAAGTGTTTGGGATATGATATGGGTCAAAAACAGGAGAAAATAAGACTTATGATTCACGTTTAGCTTTATAACAGAGCTTACAGGACATGATGAGTATGGACATAAAATTACAAAGACTGGTTTATAAAGTTGTAGATTTCATGCAAAGGTTTTAGTACTAGGAAAATTGTCCATGTCCTGATATTCTTAATCGCTGTTGTTGTGTCATTTTCATCTGCAGTTCAGGTACAACCCAATCTCAAGCATCGTTATCCTTTCCCTATTAGTTTAGTGCTTAGCTTTTCTCACTGTAGGCTGGAGGACTTTCCACAGGTGGGTGGCAAGGTGATGGCATCCATTGTACCAAAGCCCTGTGGAAAAAACAAACAAACAAACAAACAAACAAACAAACATAAATATAATTTTCCTCTGGGCCTCTGGAGGATTGCTGTGGTGTCTTGTACAGGACATTGTCAGGACCGTTTGGGTGTTGTGGGTTTTGGAAGGAGTCACTATGCCCCCCCCCCCCCCCCCCCCTTATTTATTTGTATTTAATTCTATTTTTGGTCCAGTACTTCCTACGGGGGCATTGAACTGATTGTGATCTGGAGAATTTGGTGGTCAGGTCACATCCCTTGAGCTCTTTGCCTGCTGAACCCCATGCATGGTGATTTGTGGTGCCCTGGGTTTTCTGGTGCCATTCTATCGTGGTCAGTATTTTTCTTTTTTTCAGTGAATTGTGCTGCATTGGTTTTTCGGTGAGATCAGACTGGTCGGGCTGGCATCTGGTCTCCGTAAGCATGGGTGAGCCTTGGGTGCCCATGATGCTGTCACCAGTTTACTGGTATATAATTGATAATCAGTGGTAATATTATGGCTGATCAAAAAATAGATATAATACTTTCAGCTCGTTAGTGATTTAGAGTTTCATAATGACATCCTGGAAATTTCTCTTACCGGTTGTTCTTGATAAGCTGAGAAGGAACTGACCACGCGAACATCACTTTCAGTGTTTGGAACTACAGTGAAGACATTCACCTAAACAACACAGATCTTCATCGTTAGACAATAATGATACTTATACATTTATGAAAGTTGCAACACTTGTTATTATTTCTTTTATATTAAAATATCAGAAAGCGTCAAATCAGTACTGGACAATTTGATGAAGAAAAAAAGAATGACAAAATTATTCTTCTAAATATTAAATCACAGCATTAATTCTTTGTCTTATGCTTCACCTTAAGCTAATATATGTTCAACATGTCAGAATTCTGAGAGACAGATCTGTCCCTACTGGGAGGTTGATAATTTCCCATGTCCCACTTGGCTAGGAATGCAACTCACATGATTTATATAACTTTAATATTAAAGTTGAGATGGGACTTAGTGAGAGGTACTTAGTGCTCCCACATTAATCACGGCTCTACAGCCAGTCAGGGGCGTCTGTGAGCTCGCGCAGCGGAGGGAGCGGATAGCGCTGTCCTCCGAGTGTGTTACGCCGCCCCCAACGTTGCGCGAGCGAGCAGTTCGAAAAGATGCGGTCGGCTGGCGTCATGTGGTTCGGAGGAAACACGTGATAGTCTTCAGCTCTCCCGGCTGAGTGGTAGTAGTAGCCTTAATGTGGGAGCCCCCTAGTGACGGGGAGGAATTGGACACGACTAAATTAGGGAGAAAATCGGGAAAAAAAAAATCCCTGCTATTCTTTTGTTGTTGTTGTTGTCGTTTTCCCCACGCTCTCATGTCTCTCTACATGTGGTCAAGTTTTCCCACGCCTCCGCACCGCCCCTCACACACACCACTTCCCCATTCACAAATAATTTCTCTTCTAAGTTTATTAGAATCCACTTCTGCGACCGCTCACAAAGTTTACTGCTGGATCTCTCTGCATTAAAACATCAGAGCTTTGACTCAGAGTTGCACCTCTAGCCTCCACGCTATACAGGTGGATCACGTGCCAAGTGACACTGAGCACTGCTCATCCCTCCGCTAGCACTTTCACTATTAAAAGTTATTAAGACCATCATTCCTGTATGCTGTGTCTGCTTTTGGGTCCCATCAGCCTGTCCGACCTCCTCTGCCCTCGTGACACAAAACTGATTTATTGGTTACTATATGGAATAAAGTTACATTTTTAAGCACTATTTAAAATAAATTTTTACTTTTTTTTTATAAAATAACAATAATAATATATAGGTTTACATTGCTGCTCTGGTTTCCTCCAACACTCCAAAGACATGTATATTAGGCTAATTGGAGTTCTTAAATTGCCTGTCGGGCTTTGAACCATAAGAGGAGCATCCAGTTTTTCTGACATATTAGTTGGATCATTCACACTTTCGCAAACACACGGCATACAGCATAAGCAGCAGGACAATGATCTGAAAACACCAGCAAGTCCACCTCTGAATGGTGAAAAACAAACAAACAAACAAAACACACACACACACACACACACACACACACACACACACACACACACACACACACACACACACACACACACACACACACACACACAAAATGACTTTTTCCTATCAGACCAGGCAGGTTTGGATTGAAGTTTTCTCCTTAATGAATGAAATCCTCTTTTTAAAATTGCATTTTGTATGTTCTTGGTTTTCTGTGTGTAATATTGACATTTGTTTGATTATCATGTGAAAAATATGCAAAAAAAAAAAAAAAAAAAAAACTGTAAGGGGCAAATACATTTTCATGTCTCTGTACATAAATATGCGCTCAGTTGCTGAGGTGTTGGAGTGCGGATCAGAAGGTCCCTGTCTCAAATATACAATTAAACAGTGAGATAGCGCTACATTGAGGACAATACAGGTGAAATAGACATGCTGTGTGCAGGAAGCTGTTGTGTTCTAACTTATGGTGAAAACAATGTGTTCAAATCACATTTTTCCTCAAGAAAGATCCCAAGTGAAAAAAAAAATGAAAAAAAAAAAAACACTTACTTACAGTATTAAAGTGCATACTTAAGTGTACTTGCTCCAGACTAATGACTAGTATACTGGTGTAATGACTAGAAGTGTGCTAATTTTGCAATTTTAAGTGCATTTAATGGTGTAATTAAATTTTACAAAAGTACAATTTTAAGTGTATTAAGTGTACTTTTGTGTTCTAAAGTGAAACTTTACTTAGTAGACCTAATGTATATAGATGTTTCTGTATTAATTTACATACCTGACATGGTAATTAATGAAATTAAAGTACAGTGGAACCTTGGATTGGAAGTAACACAGTTTACGAGTGTTCTGCAAGACGAGCAAAGATTTTTTATACATACACTTGCTCGGTTTGTCATTGACTCAGTTGTGATCACTTGACGCTCGATGTCAAAACAAGGGCACATGCGTGATACATGATACTCGGCACTCGTAAACCAAGACTTGCTCGGTTTTTCAAGTCTTGGTTTACGAGTGCCGAGTATCATGTATCACGCATGTGCCCTTGTTTTGACATCGAGCGTCAAGTGATCACAACTGAGTCAATGATTTTTCTCTCTCTTGTGGAGATATATATATATATATATATATATATATATATATATATATATTTTTTTTTTTTTTTTTTTTTTTAAATATGCCAAAAATAAATTTAAAAACAAAGTTTAAAAAAGTGAACTTTGGGAATTACACTGACCTTTCACTTATAAACATTTTGGAAAGTGTACCATGATACAATTGTTTTGAAATGTTTAACTTTAATGTAAAAGCATGATGTTGGTATACTTTATATATTAACTGTATAATTTCTATTAGTATATTTGCAATGTACTATAAAAGATTTGAATATATTTGTAATACACTAAAGTGTATTTTTTTCCACTAGAGGTGTGACATGCATATTTTGTATAAAAATAAAGAAAAAAAAATACTTACAGTAGTTTCATTGGTGCAGATAGCTTTGCAGGTGAAGGCTGAAATTGCAATAGAAATGACAAACTGGAGCAGAGAGAAAACCAGTAGAACACCTGTGATTCCACTGGTACTCCTCTGAAATAAAGAGCCAGTATTATAGAAATACACCCGTGTTAAAAACATCTACCACTTTAAGTAACACGTTTTAGGCTTGTTTGTTTCAAACTCTAGTTTTATGTTAAAACCTTCAGAAAATTTTGTTTTACAGTTGTTTTTAGTTTATTATACTGCATTTTTTTTTGGTATTTCTTTTTTTTTTTTTGCCTTTATTTTTCTTTTTGCACCCTTACACATATGTTATAATTTGTTCATCATTGTTATAATGAGCAAAAATAATGTAAAAGTAAATCATACCTCATAAGGAGGGCTGCATATAGGTTTGTCATCATCATAGTAACAGCAGCGAAAACTCCGAGGCCCAATCACTAAATCCAGGAAAAAGCAGATGATGGCAATCCCTGCAGCTACCATGCTAAAGATATTCACCACCAGAGCGGCCTTCACCTGAGAGAAATACAACTAGATAAAAAAACTAAACCTAAAACGAATCCAGCTCTCAATCTGAATAAATAAAAATGAAACAGAATTTGAATTAAAATGTGAATTAAAGCTTCATGGGCAAATGTTTCACATAAATGTAAATCAATTTAACTAGATTATATATGTCCAATCCGATGTGCATTAATAATGTTAATAGTGATAAGATTTTCTTTCACTGTTTCTTTTAACCCCCATGTTTCGGGGTCATTTTATTCCATTATAAAATCAACAATGACCTGCAGATTAGCCTAATTGCCGTTCCCAAAATTGGCCGTAGTGTGTGAGTGAGTGTAAGTATGTGTGCCCTGTGATGGATTGTCACCCTGTCCAGGATGTACCCCGCCTCGTGCCCAAAGCCTCCCGTGACCCTGAATCAGGATAAAGCGGTATAGACCATGAGTGAGTGAGTGGAATTAGTAAGGTAACTGAAAATAGGAATAGGAAAAGACGAGCTTTAAAGTGTAAATGAAATTTAGTCAGCAAATGAAAATAATGCATTAAGAGCAGTTTGTATGCATTTACAGTACGTACCACACAGGCATTAAGCTTCTTGCTCCCTGAAACAGCCAGAGAACCAGCGCTGATGTGCTGCAAGTGAAATTTTTTATTTATTTATTTTTTTTTTTACTGAAACTGATACTGTATAATATTTAAGTCAATAAAATTTAATAAAAAAAAAAAAAAACACTTACTAACAGTGAGCCCCAGTATATGACTCCAGTGTACACGCTACGGGGCCAAGGATAGATTGCAATCACGATACCAAACAATATCGTCATCACACCACTCATTATTTGGACAGTCTGAGGACACACACAAACATATATATATATATATATATATATATATATATATATATATATATATATATATATATACTTTTTATATTTAAATGATATTTTGTGATATTCATGTTCATGCAACATATTTGTAATGGTGAACAATAAAACAAATGAACACATTCATCTACATCAATCATTTATTTATTACATATTTATAGATCAATACTATGATTTGCTCAAAAACATACAGCATAATTTTGATCATAACTATGCTGCATATATCTGTTTGGGATACTTTTAGGTTGTAGGGGAAAAGTCGATGTGTTGAACGTGAAACTGGGTTATTAAGAGGTTAATTAAGGCTATTATCTGGTCCAAACCATTAGGAGGGCTACTGAAAATTTTAATAAAGATGAGTAGGAATGTCTCAGAACACATTGCTGACCCCCTTGCACTGTGAAAATGCCTACAATATGCTCACAAATTCTCTCTCTCTCTCTCTCTCTCTGGCTCACTCATTCTCTATACCGCTCTGTACACTTATTCTACGGGCTGGGCCAAAAGTAGGGTTACAGTTACTTCATTATCTTCTTCACCTTCACAATCACATTTTAGATTGGTTTTAAATAATTATTATCATCAAGAAGGTGGACTCTGAGCACTTGAGAGATTAAATGTTCAATGTAAAATGTCTAATATGTAATTATATGTAAATAAAAGTCTAAATTTCTAATAAAGGAAACATTTTTAAGTCTTAACTGTAACCCTACTTTTGGCCCACCCTGTACTGTATATACCACTGACTATCCCGGGGGATACAGGGGACTAGACAGGGTACACCCCGGACAAGGTGCTAGTCTCATACACACTACGGGCAATCTATTGGGAATTAAGAAACTTAAGAAAAGCTGTTTAGCCTAATATTTGGGCTGTGCGAGGAAACCAGAGTACCCAGAGGTAATCCACCAAGCATCTGGAGAACAAGCGAACTCCATGCACACAGACTCTCAGATGGGCCTTCAACCCTCGACCAACACTATGACACCATGCCTACATGCATTCTCTTTCCTTTACAATCTTGTGGATGGCAAGGTACATGTACTGTTTTGCTGAAGACCAGAATGCAAGAAGATTCACAGGAGGAGGCAATCCATTTCTCTGGGCATCGTTCTGCTGAGAAACCCTTGAGACATCAATTCGTCATTGCTGCACACTTCATTAGGACCACCTGTTCAACTGCTCATTTCGGCAGATAGACATGGCCAAGATAATCTGCTGAAGTTCAAACCAAGTATCAGAATGAGGAAGGGAGGTGATTTAACTGACTTTGAAAGTGTACAAGAAATTTAACTGACTCTGTTGGTGTCAGACGGTCTGGTCAGAGTATTACTGGGTTTTACCACACAACTATTTTTAGGGTTTACAGAGAATGGTCTGAAAAATAGAAAATGTCCAGTGAGCATGAGTTCTCTGGGCAAAAATGCCTTGAAGAGAATGATCAGACTGGTTCAAGGTGATATAAAGGCAACAATAACAATGAGTAATGTAATATGCAATAAGTAATGCCTCCGTCACGGACCCTGTGCCAAGCCCTCCCATTGGAAATGTGTTTCGTATTTTTGTGTTCTTTGGGACACTTATTTTCACATTGTATGCTGTTCTGGAATCCCGTTAAGCTCCTTTTAATGGGCAAATACAATTGCCCCTCTGGCAATCATTCGGATTTCTTCTGCATAGTTGTTCTATTTGCATCGTGTGGTGCTTGTAATTGTATCTGTAGTTGTTTCTGTATCTGTTCTGTTAGAATAGATAGTTAGTCCTGTGTTTTTGTCTCATTGCCATTATTTGGCCATTTCATCTTCACTACATTTTGTTATATTTATAAGTAGTTAAATATGAAAAACAAACCTGTTCTTAATGTCAAATTAAATGAATGCATGCTAATGTAATAATTTTACCATTCTGTTAAAGGATGTGAAAGCAGATATTTAAGCCTTGTATTTTCCCTTCTGTGATGTCATTGTATGACTTACTCCAAGTGCTTTGGGTTCTCCTTTCAGGAACCTCTGCAGTGGGCTTCGTATCTGAGGGAAATGTTCGCCTGCTGAGGCTGAAGCTGTTGATGTGGGAACAACCTGAGTAACAATGGTATAACCACTTCCCACATTAGTAAAGGATATAGGAACGCTGGTCATCTTTTTAAAGGACCTCTGGTTTTTTAATCTGTGAACACAACAACTTTCACTATTAGTATCGTGGTATGATGTGGGAAGAAATGGAAGTACAAAAGCTGACATCACTAAAATGTTTATACACAGTAAAAATTGAATAATAATCAGGCGGATACCAAAATATTATGCTTATATAATAAATATTATAAGGAAAACCAGAATAGATCATTGTATTGCATTGCTAAACTGAAGTATTAAATCTTGTATATTAATACTCCATTATGTCTGAAAATGAATGCAGTCTAATGTAATCGTTGCAATTTTTCTTTTAACTCCAGCTCCAGACCATCACATTACAACCACCATGCCTGATTGGTGCTGTGTTGGTTTTTATATCAGGTGTAACTGGACTTATATCAGATGTTTCTTTTGTCTTGGAATTCTCCCATGGGTGCCATTTTTGCCATGTTGTTTTTATGACATCCTGGATAAGCCATTGTGCTCTTGGAGTAATTTCGGTAGTCTGGTCACTCTTGGGAAGGTTCACTTTCATTTGTGGATAATGGCTCTCACAGTGGTCCACCGTTGTCCCAAAGCCTTAGACATGGCTTGGTGACACTTTCCTGACTTGTGTTACACGTCAGTTACTCAGTCTTGAGTTTCTTTAGATAGTGTTAATTTTTGAGGATTTTTAGCATGCTTTGTTTTGTCAGACAGGTTCTATTTAGTGATTTCTTGTTTCAACAGGTCTGGCAGTAATCAGGCCTGGGTGTGGCAAGTAAAATTTAACACAGCTTTCAAAAATCGCAGTTCATTCATGATTTAGTAAGGGGGCAATTACTTTTCCAAATAGGGCCAGGCAGGTGTTGAGATCTTTTTCCCTTAATAAATGAAATCATAAAAACTGGATTTTATACTACAGTATTTGCAAACACAGCACTGTAGATAAAAGTCCTGAGTCCTTTTTTTGCTTCATTAAATTACAACATTACATTAATGTCATCAATTAAAAACTATTTATTTTTAGATTATTTAACAGTAACTAATTTTGACTCACGGAAACATCTTTTTTATTCCTTTACTACATTTTTTTTTCTTCATCACGTTAAATTTGTTAAATTATTTATATTTTACTTTCATTATCATTTCTCAGGATTACTGGCTTTTTTTACACTGGCTTTTTTTACACTGGCTTTTTGAGTAAAACAACAAAGGAAATGGTCCATACGCACCCTATTTTCAAGACAAAACCATGAAAAGGAAGCCAGTTCAAAACATTTTCAATCCTTAAACATGTTTTAAATGATCCCAGATCCCATTACATGTCTGTTAAAAAAGGAAAGCATTTGGCTCAACAAGGACAAAATGACTTATTTTACCTCCTTTTATTTGAGCAGTGCCGTCTCGCCCTCCTTCTCTTCCTTTCCGTGCGCATGCGTGTCTGTTTCTCTTCTGCTAATAAGTGCTTTCGTTTCTTTAGGGCTCTGTGCTGTTTTTTGGCAGACCATGCCTTTCTTTCAAGAGGATGTGTATACTTTCAGTGATTCAACACAGGAACGAAAAAAAAACAAAACAAAACAAAAAAAACATGCACAGATAGTATTTAGTCAGCCACCAATTGTGCAAATTCTTCGACTTAAAAAGATAAGAGAGGCCTGTAATTTTCATCATAGGTATAGCTCAATTATGCGAGACGAAATAAGAAAAGAAAAATCCAGAAAATCACATTGTAGGATTTTTAAAGAATTAAGTAAAATAAGTATTTGGTCACCAACAAACAAGCAATATTTTTGGCTCTCATAGACCTGTAAGTTCTTTAAGAGGCTCCTCTGTCCTCCACTCGTTACCTGTATGAACTTGCATCTGTTTGAACTTGTTATCAGTATAAAAGACACCTGTCCACAACCTCAAACAGTCACACTCCAAACTCCACTATGGCCAAGACCAAAGAGCTGTCAAAGGACACCAGAAACAAAATTGCAAGTGGGACAACTTGCACAACTGGTGGCTGACTAAATACTTTTGCAAACAGATGTTGGGATATCTGAACACGTTCCAAAGACTCTACTGCCTCTTTCTTACATACAGTACATGTAAACCTTGGGACTTGTGCAATGGAATTTTCACCACACTTGCTTTGTGTTAGGGGGAGAAAAAAAAAAAAAAAAAAAAGTCATGATGTATAAATTGTACATAAAGTAATTTTACCATAATATTTGTACTGTGCAGCAGGAACACGCTCGACTTATTACTTTTCAGTTTTACTGTTCTCATCGAAAGAGAACTTCAATTAAATTTAAGATACAGTATAACATTTTAAAACTAATTTAAAGACATTATAACATTCAGTAATGGTCATGGAAAGATGAAGCAAAACTCCAGAATTAAATAAAATAGTGTTTACAAGTCATTTCTAGGAGGGGGCGATGCTTTTCCAAATCAGCGAAGAAGAGCTTTTCAATTTTTTTTTTTTCAAATGCTTTTCCAATGAGAATGTGGACTTTTTTTTTTTTTTTGAGCAAGGTTCCCTGTTAGCCATGTTAGCAATGAGATACTTCCTGTCGGTCACACTAAAACATATACAGTGTGGGCCAAAAGTAGGGTTACAGTTACTTCATTGTCTGCTTCACCTTCACAATCACGTTTTAGATATAAAAATTATCATCATCAAGAAGGTGGACTCTTTGAGCACTTGAGAGATTAAATGTTCAATGCAAAATGTCTAATATGTAATTATAATATATGTAAATAAAAGTCTAAATGTTTAATAAAGGAAAAATGTTTAAGTGTTAACTGTAACCCTACTTTTGGCCTACCCCGTATTTCCTGAGTGTGCTAAGAGTTCCTGAGAATATATATTTATTTTTTTAAGTTGGTTAAAAAGCCTTAATTCCCATTGTCCATTGTATTCTGTATACAGGGTTGCGGAGGACCTACAGTATCCCAGGCCACTTAGGGCACAAGGCGGGGTACACCCTGGAAAGGGTCCCAATCCATCACAGTAAAATAGATTCATTTTCCTAAAAATACAAGAGCCTGAAGAAAAAGACGAATTATCCTAACTCATGTCATCATAATATGATATTAAATTTGCTTTGTTTGAAAAAAACAAACAAACAAAAAAAAAACATTCTTTTTATGCTTTAATCCTTATAACACAGGCCTGTGGCATGCAAAATGTTAATAAACGTATTATTGATGTAAAATGATGATGGATTGAGTAACGATTTAGCACAGCGATTAGTAGTGTACGGTAAAAGCAAGGCCTACAGATAAAGGAGTGCTTTTAGTTTTTCCTGTAATCATCTGGGGTCAGTGAACAGACAAAGAACATGAGCAGCGCTGGATCTGTTCCAACATACTAGAAAACCAGCGCAACTTCCCAAGAAGTTAAAACTAAAAAAAAGAGAACAAAGAGTGATGTGCGGTGTGGACTAGATGAATGTCATTAATGCTGCATGCAGAACAGCAGAGATTTTTTTTTTTTTTTTTTTTTTTTTCTAACAGAGAGAACTTTGAGCTCTGGAGAAACTCTCACTATAAATTTCTAGCAGCATGGTGGAGGGAGCACGCTCAACTATATCCTTCTTCACAGCAGAAGAGAACTTTAAAGTTAATAAAATAATAACATAGCATATTTTAATCTAACTTAGACATTATAACAATAACAGTAATGCACAGTTAGAATCAACCTGAAGAATACATGCAAAGGTTAAACAAAGATTAAACACTGTTAAGAAAAGTGCCAAAATACTATAATGGTATAATTCAAAGAAAGGTTCTAGCTATTCAGAGTGGTTGGTATGTCATTCCCAGAGAGAGAAGAAAGTAGAACCACTTTGAATCGCTAGAACCTTTCTCTCACTGATCAGCGATAACATGCAAAGATGATAACAATGATAACAATGATAACAATGCAAAGCATTAAGCCCAGTATTATGTAAGTTTACCCAGGGGGGGCTCTGGCCCCTTGAGGTGTGGTTCCGGCAGGGACTCTGGGGAGTGCTGGGGTATCTGGAACCTGGATGTTGGCAGAGTGGGGCCTCTGTGGAACAGATTTGTTTATCCGGGGCAATGCATGGGAGCTTGATTGGATTGAAATCTGGAACATGTGGAGGTCAAGTCACAGGCCTTGGGCTCTTTGCCAGACGAGCCCTATGTGTGGTGGGCTGAGGTACATTGGGTGTTCTGATGCTATTCTAATGTAGCCAGCAATGTTTTTTCTTCAGTAAATTATGCTGCTTTGGCTTTTCCTTTGGTCACCATAGGCATGGCTGAGTTCGGGTGCCCATGATCCTGTCACAGGTTTACTGGAATATGATTGATAATAACTGTTAATGTGTAAATTTCATTGGTTGTTGATGCCATGACTGATCAGTGTACGGACATGAGCAGGAAGAAAATAAGCTTAACTTTAGCTGATTTGATTTTTTGTTCAGTTTTGTTGAGTGAAAAGTATTTATTTATTTTTATTTTTTAAACATGACTTTTTTTTTTCTTTTTTTTTTTTCCTTTTTTTTTTTTTTCTTTTACACATGTTTATTTTTTAAACATGGCAATTTTTAAACATGACTTCTCCATCCAGTGATTTGGAGTTTCATAATGACCTCCTGCAGGTTTCTCTTATCAGTTTTTTTTTTTTTTTTTTTGAAAAGCTGGGAAGGAACCGACCAGGCAGGAACAGCACTCTCAGGTTTTGTAACCAGATTAATGATGTTCAGCTATACAACACAGACAGAGCTTCATGGATACACAATACACAAAAACAATATGTATACATTTATGATAGTATACATATGAACGCTCCAAATTGTTCACTATATTTACATTCCTCTAGATTGTTCTTGATTCAAGCTAAATATAAAGAGAGCATTGTTCACATCAGCGCTAAGGACAACAACTTCTAGAATTCCTCACAACCTCACTATATGGCCAAACCAGACTCAATTTCCCTTCAGACACAGTCATTCCTTTGTTTGCCAAATTTCTACCACGTCCTTTACTACAACTGATGGCATTTTGGAACTGACTTGAGCATTCAAGTAACCACAGCTGTTTGGAGTCAGAAATGATCTTGATTTGGAATTCACATGAATAACTTTGCTGTTAGCTGTCTACAAAAAGGATAGAACGTAACAAGTTTGGTTTGTGCCTAATTTATTTTTAAAGTATATGTAATAATTCACTTTTAATAGCATGCAAATGAAATAAAATGTTAATTAAAAGGTCAGAAAGTGTATAAGCATTGTATTGATTAATGCATCAATCGCTATGGTACAATTACTGAAGTAAACAAAAACACAAGACTGCTTGTACATTAAAATCACAATAATTCTCGTTCTTACGTGTTACCTTAAGCTCAAAACTAAACAGTGAGATAGCGCTGAAACACCCAAGACATTCAATCACTTTGTGTACAAAAGGCATGAACTTTCTATGTGGAGTAAGCTGTCGCGTTAAAACTCATCCGTCTGTTTTCCTAAGCCAGTCTTTGGATCTGATTTGGCCGACCATGGTGAGGGCTGTTCTGAGAAGAACCTGTCCTCTTAAAGCGCTGGATGGTCTTGGCCACTGGGCTGCAGCACAGTTGCAGAGTGTTGGTTATCTTTTTATAGCCTCGGCCATCTTTATGTAAAGCAACAGTTCGTTTTTTTTTTTCCAGGTCTTCTGAGAGTTGTGTGCCATGAGGTGCCATGTTGAACGTTCAGTGGCCAGGTTGAGAGAGTGGAAGAGCTTTTATACCAAATTTAACTCACCTGCTATCTGGTGACACCTGAGACAGTGTAACACTAATGAGTCACATGACAAAGGGGAAGGAAAATGACTAATTGTGTTCAATTTGTACATTTTCACTTAGGGGTGTACTCACTTTTGTTGCCAGGGGTTCAGCTATCATTGGCTGTATTTTTAGTTATTTTGAGGGGACAATAAATTTACACTGCTGTACAAACTTTACACTGACTGCTTTTCATTGTGTCAAAGAGTCATTTATGCAGCGTTGTCCTGTGAAAATATATAACTAAATATTTGCAGAGATGTGAGGGGTGTACTCACTTTTGTGACATACTGTATATACAAAAAACATAAATACAAACCAATCAGCGATTATTGTTAACGCTACAGTAGCCTATGGCTGTTCAGGGGCAAGTTTACATGGGCTTCTCAGTCTTTCGTTAACAAAACTGTCATTTACCTAAGATTTATATACATTTAAATTATTCAATATTATGTACACTTGTATGCTTTTACTCATTAAATAACAAATATTTGATGCTTTTTACATAGTGCCATGACATGTAAAATATCAATGAACGGATTAGTGATGTAAAATGCTGAATAGTTTAATGATGTAATATTAACTGTTTAGTGTTTGTTAGGAGTGTTGGACGGAGCAAATGCAGTCGACTCAATACTTCTCATTTTTATTATCGTCATCAAAAGAGAACTTCAATCTAGTTTAAGATAAAAAAAAAATAACATATTTTACTTTCATTTACAGACATTCCAGCAATCAATAAAGCAGCTTGAATTAACCTGAGAAATACATGCAAAGTTTGGCAAAGATTGAAGGGTAAATAAAGTGCCAGAATAAAAGTACAGACCTAAAAGGCCATAAACAGGGACTGAGATGCTAAACGGATCTAAGGAAGTGTCCAGAGTTTGGCATATGATAGGGGTCGAAAACAGGAGAGAAAAGGACTTATGGTTCACTTTTAGCTTTATAACACAGTTTACATGGTGAGTAGGTGTACCAGATTACAAAGACTTGCTGGTTTATAAAATATGTAGATTTTATACTAAAGGTTTTATATCAGGTCTTAGTTTAGACACAATTATCTATTTCCTGATATTCTTAATTGTTTTTGTTGTCGTTTTTCTTCTATTACTTCTTCTGGAGTTCAAGCCGCAACCCAACCCCAGGCACCATTATCCTTTCATTAGTAGTTTTGTGTTTAGCTTTTCTCACTGTAGGCTGGAGGACTTTCCACAGGTGGACCGCTCATGGTAACTGCATTCGTTGTATTAAAGCCCTGTGGAAAAAAAGAAAACAAAGAGCATATTATATTCAGATAAACATATGATGTTACAGTGTCAATATACACCGATCAGCCATACAATTAAAGTGCAGAACATTAATTTGAGGATTTGTGTAGGTTGTACTAGGGCATCTCTGATCCCTTGGGGGGTGGCTTGGTCAGATTGGCATCACGGGCATTTGGATGGCAGGTCACAGGCCTTGGGCTCTTTGCCTGATCAGCCACAGGTGGACTGTGATACATTGGGTGTTATGGTGCCATTCTATCATGGCTAGTATTGAAATTTTCCACCGAGTTCTGCTTTTCTGTGGTATCGGACGGGATGAGCTTTGATCCCACTTGGTCGCTCATGATCCTGAACCTACTGATGTTTGTAACTGATAATCAATGGTAATGTGTTAATATTATGGCTGATCAGAGTATGAACATGAGCAGGAAGAAAATAAGCCAAACTTTAGCTAATTATCTTTTTTTGTTTGTTTAGTCATTGATTTAATATATATATATATATATTTTTTTTTCGTTCAAACATGAAACATTTGAGCTCTTCAGGATTCTCTTACCGGTTGTGCTTGATAAGCTGGGAAGGAAGCGACCACTGGAACACCACTCTCAGGGTTTTGAACCACATTAATAATGTTCAGCTATACAACACATACACAGAGCTTCATGGTTACACAAAAAAAAAAAATATTTATACATATTAACACTCCAAATTGTTCACTATAGTTTCAATCCTCTAGATTGTTCTTGATTCAAGCTAAATATTCAGACGACCACAGCTGTTTGGAGTCAGAAATGATCTGGATTTTATGTTACATTAATAAATTTCCTTAAAAAACAACAACTTTGTTTTAACAGTATATGCAATATCCAATCCATTGCAGGTCACACACACACATGCACACACTCACATACTGATTCACACACTATGGCCAATTCGTTAATGCCAATTAACCTACAGTAACCTACATGTCTTTGAACTGAGGAAGGGGAAGCACAGTACCCAGTGCATTCAAATTATTGTTTTTTTCTCAAAAAAAAAAAAAAAAACTGACGCACATATTTTGTTAAAAAAAAAAAAACATACTTACAGTCGGTTCATCGGTGCAGGTAGCTTTGCAGGCAAAGGCTAAAATGGCAATGGAGACGGCAAACTGGAGCAGAGAGAAAACCAGTAGAATGCCTGTGATTCCACGCGTACTGCTCTGAAATAAAGTTACAAAATTATAGAAATATAATTTGAAAAAGTCCTAAAATTTGTTTTTCATTCTATATTTTTGTACAAAACCTTTCAGAAAATATAGTTTAACATTATTTAAATTTATTACACTACATAGTTGTTTCTTTTTTTTTTTATAGATTATTTTTTTATTGCATCTATTTCTTTGACCTATTTCTTACCATTACACATCTCATGGTATAATGACAATTTATTAACAAATCATACCTCTCCATAATAAGAGGAAAATAATGGCATGAACACCAAATCCAGGGAAAAAATGATGATAGCGATTCCTGCAGCTATTGTGCTTAAGATATTTACTCCGAGGGCAGCCTTCACCTGAGACACAAAACAGCTAATTATATATATATATATATATATATATATATATATATATATATATATATATATATATATATTAAAAAAACAACAACAACAACACCAAACTAAAAGCAGCTCTCAAACTGAATCAAAAAAAGTTTCATGAATAAGTTTTAAATCAAAAGTTTAAATTAAAGTCTCTTTGGCAAACTCTTCACATAAATGTTGAACAATTTAAGTAGCTTCATCATGTTCCAATCTAAAGTTAGCATTGTTCCTCATGCATGTGAAGATGCACGGGATTTATGCTGTTTGTATAGTAATTAGCTTGAAATAGAAAAAAAAAAAAAAAAAAAGACTAAAATACTGTCTTTATTTTCATTAGTTGTATGCTGTAATTGTCAATAATCAAGAGAAAAAAAGTAACCAAAATGAAAATAATTGATTTTACATTTGTAGAATATATGGTGGTGACTAATCAACTTATTGGTTATATAATGTATATACGTATATTTGCATAAAATCAGTAATTTAATAAAAAAAAATGAAAAAGACTTATATACTTTGTTTCGTGATGGTGTGATGAAGGAAATACGCCTGCAGGTTTATGAGGCTCATTGTACTATGACTACAAATAAATGTTTCCAAATAGAAACACACATGATCAATGACAATTAGCAAAAGAAGAGATTTAAATTGCAGATGAAATGTACACATCAAATGAAAAAAAAAAGTCACTTAATTCAAGAGAAAAACAGAAATATTGGTTGAAAAGGAGTTTGTGGGTTTCTAAAGCAGGTTACCACACAGTTACCACACGTACCACACAGGCATTAAGCTTGTTGCTCCCTGAAACAGCCAGAGAACCAGCGCTGATGTGCTGCAAGTGCAGAAATGTCATTATTTATTTATCATTTTACTGAAATCGACACTTAATAATGTAAATATATTCAAATCACTAAAATTTCAGAAAACTTACAAGCAGTGAGCTCCAGAACACGACCCCAGTGCTCACGCTGATGGATATAGAATTGACTGATATCACGATACCGAACAATATCGTTATCACACCAATCATTATTTGGACAGTCTGTGGTTAAACACACAAACAAATATATATTAATTAACATATTTATTAATTTATATCAATATAATGATCAGTCGCAAATGATGCACGTAGGTTGCATAGTCTACCAATTGAGCATAGTTAAATGCCACAGCATACCTGAGTATTGTTGCTGACCATGTCAATCATTTAAGGACAACACGATAATGTGCCATGTCACATATCAAACACCATCACAGTAAATGTGCATCTATTGTTGTGCTGTTCTCTTTTTCCTGTCATGAATCTCATTTATTTTTTAAACACTGTGACAAATTGGAAAAAACAACAATTTGAGGTTGAGGCAGATGTCATGACTGTGCTTTTATGCCAGAAATAATTGCAATAATTGCTTTTTTTTTTTGGGGGGGGGGGGGGGGGGGGTCTTCCTGATGCAATGGTTGGCAAAAGCAAAACAGCGAAAGGGTGCGCAGAATGGGGCTGACAGGGTGGCTCCCAGCAAAGGCATTCCAATGAGATGCCAACTGCGCAGAATGTTTTGGTGCTAGGTCTGGCTCTCAACACCACCCTCCAACAAACAAGAGGCCAACAGCACTCCATTGGGAAGGCTAGCCTCACCCTGCATATCACCTGATCCAACTATTGCCCTTTGTGAGAAGGTACAGGTCCATATGGGCCAGAACCACCAGACTGTTAATCCTCTCAGACCTTGCCCCCATCTATTCTTACATATTAGAATAACTCTGAAGTGGACGTTGCATTGATGCAGCACACAATATATACATACACACAATAGATACATTTTCTTGTGGTTTGTGTCCCCCCCACCCCCTCTATATCCTACATCACATAGCTTTTAAGGTTATTGCATGGTTGCACTTTATTACATGCCGGGAAGATGATGCCTAATATCTCGTTGTTATTTATACATTGTTATTTTTTTTTTGTTAATTTATTATTTCATCCCAACAATATATGTTATATTTACAGAGGAACCTCGGATCGCGAGTAACGCGGTTTGCGAGTGTTCCGCATGATGAGCAAATATTTTTAATAAAGTTTGACTTGAAAACCGAGCAAGTCTTGGTTTATGAGTACTGAGTGTCATGTATCATTTATGCGCTTCTTGTTTTGACGCCGGGCGTCACGTCTGTACTGTTTACTATAACACTGTGACCATGTGTGTGCGCGTAAAACATTTTTTATTTTGTGTTTGTATGTGTGTGTACAGCACATGTTTACTGTTTATTATAACACGTGTGTGTGCATATAAAGCAAAAGAAAGTTTCATTGGAGAGGTTAAAATCCAATTGCTCCTTCTCTGTATAAGCCTACCATGAGCCTGTCCTGAGTGTGTGTGTGTGTGTGTGGAGCAGCACTGTGTCAAATTACGTGTGCGCACACACATAAGGACAGACTGATACAGAAAAGGAGAAGTGGATCTTTCCGCTTCACACACACACACACACACACACACACACACACACACACACACACACACACACATACACACACACACACACACATACACACACATATACACACACATATACACACACACACACACACATACACATATACACACACACATACACACACATATACACACACACACATATACACACACACACATATACACACACAGACAGAAACGAAAACACTCATCTGTCAGGATTTATTTGTACTTTTTTTAAAGGTAAAATTCTGGTTAATTTGTTTTATTTTTACTTTATATATTGTATTAATTGTTTTATGTATTTTTTGGGGGGCTATGGAACTAATAATTTATGCTTCCATAATTTTTTATGGGAAAATTTGCTTTGATTCATGAGTGTTTTGGAATATGAGCCCACTTCTTGAACAAATTATACTCGTAATCCAAGGTTCCCCTGTACTTAAATATGAAAAACCGTATGTTGATAATTAATGAATGCCTCTTAAGATACTTTTTTCAAGTTTTTCATACTCTGTAATGAAATAATGTAACTTACTCCGAGTGCTTTGGGTTCTCCTTTCAGAAAATTCTGCAGTGGGCTTCGCGTCTGAGCCAAATTTTGTTCTGCTGTAGCTGAAGCTGTTGATGTGGGAACAACCTGAGTAACTATGGTGTAGCCACTTCCCACATTAGTAAGCGGTATAGAAGCGCTGGCCATCTTTAAAGCAGCTCTGTTGTTATTTTTATGTATCTGAAAAATACAACAGCTTTCACTATTAGTATGGAGCTATAATGTGACAAGAAATTACAGAATTAAAAAGATGACATCACTAAAATGTTTTTACATAGTTTATATAATAATAATAATAATAATAATAATAGTAATAATGTGTTAAAATATTATACTAAAGAAAAATATTACATGCATTTATATTGTGTTACTATACTGAAGTATTAAATCTGGTTTATTATTAATCTAATATGTTTGAAACAGAATGTGTACTTAATCTAATGTAACCTTTGACATTCCTATATAGCTTATATATATATACAGGTTGGGCCATTTATATGGATACACCTTAATAAAATGGGAATGGTTGGTGATATTAACGTCCTGTTTGTGGCACATTAGTATATGTGAGGGGGCAAACTTTTCAAGATGGGTGGTGACCATGGTGGCCATTTGGAAGTCGGCCATCTTGGATCCAACTTGTTTTTTTCAATAGGAAGAGGGTCATGTGACACATCAAACTTACTGGGAATTTCACAAGAAAAGGAAATTTCAAGAATAGTCTATATATATATATATATAGACTATTCTTGAAATTTCCTTCAGGATTAATTTAATAAAGTATCTATAGACGCATGCTTCAGGAGTTTGGGGGAACAAATTGAACAATAAACAGAACAAAAAAAATCACAGACTACCTAAATACATAAACAAAAATCATACACAGTTGGGTATTACACACATGGCTTTAAATGACGTAGAACAAACCACTTTGGCATCAGGTATGTTATGTTTATTTTATCACTGGCCTGTTCCTGTTGATATCCTGATCTTGGCTTTGGTTTGTTTTCTATTCTTAATGCACTTAAGCCATGCCATTGTCTTACACATGAACATTTGCTGATATGTAGTTGTTAACACATTGTCTTCAGTGTGAACTGAGTAGTGCCTATTGTATTAGTTATCTAGACCCCGATCTATATTTATCTAGATCCATGTTTTTCAACCACCATAACACCCATAATACAGTGGTTACCACATTAACCACTATCAACATGTGAAAGTCTGAATTTAATTGGTATTGTTTTAACACATTAATTATACTTTTAATTGATATCCGAGGTAACAATTTAAAATGGTCCATACGCAATCAATTTTCAAGGCAAAGCCACAAAATGAAGCCAGTTCAAAGCATTTTCTCTCCTTAATCTCTCTTCAAAACAGACACCGATCCTGTTACATCTGTTAAAAAAGCAAGTGCTTAGTTCAATGAAGACAAAATAGTTGCTTTTACCTCCTGTCTTTTAGCGCTGCTGTCTCTCTCTCGTTATCTCTCTTTACTTGTGTATGGGTGTGTATTTGTCTCTCCTGCTGCCAAATGCTTTTATTTCCTCTGTGTACCGTTATTTGCAGCCCATCCCTTTATTTCGTAAGGATGTGTATACTTCTGTGTTCTCTGAAAGTAATCAGATGTGATGTCTCAACACAACGGCTACGGAAGTACAGCCTCTTGCCTTTTTTTCCCCCATTCCTGACTGAGCTGAATATTTCCTAACAGCACTTAACACACCCAATCAGCTCTGCCAAAATTTTAACCTGGAGTAACCTTTAAACAGCCACAGCAATTGGACAAGCCCAACTACTATGAACGGTACAGAAAGGAATGATTGGTGGATCCCAGCATGAAGGGTGGAGCCAGGCATGCGCTTGCGATAGTGTTACATGACACTCTGAATTTACATGTAAACTTTGCGGCATGTGCAGGGGAATTTTCCCACACTTTCCGATGGCATGGAATGGTACCGTGAAAGTTACAGAAATTTATTTTGCGATTTAGCATCATAGATATCTTGACCTCATGTTTATGTAGTTTGTTATAATTATTATGCAGGAGAATTAAAACTGTTGCCAGTTTGAAGACTTTATGACTATGGGTTAGTATTATCATGTGTGTGTGTGTGTGTGTGATTGTGCTCCATCAAGTTTAAACAAAGTGCCTTAAATAGGGACTAAATGCTTAATGGATCTAAAGAAGTGTTTGGGATATGATACAAGTCAAAAACAAGAGAAAAAAGGACTTGTGGTTCATGTTTAGCTTTGTAACCCAGCTTACAGTACATGATTAGTACAGACAAATTACAAAAACCTGTTGGTTTATGAAATTGTAGATTTCATACAACAGTTTTTGCACTAGGAAAATTATCTATTTCCTGATATTCTTGATTGTTGTGTCCTCCTCTTATGGAGTTCAGGTACCAACCCAACCCCAAGCATCACTATCCTGTCCCTGTTAGTTTAGTGTTTAGCTTTTCTTACTGTAGGCTGAAAAAAAAGAAGATAAAAATGATTTATGAACATAAGTTGGTAAATAAAGGTCACCTGCTACTTACAACAACTGAATTAGCTTACATTTGCAGTATAAATATACATTGATCAGACAGAACAGAACAGTGCAAAACATTAAGCCCAGGATTTGTGTAGGAAGCTCTGCCCCCTTGTGGTGTGGATCTGCATGACCTCTGTAGGATTGCTGTTGGTGTCTTGAACAGGACATTGGCAAGGAGCCTTTGGGTGTCGTGGGTTGTGGTGCTTGATCAGCTTGGGATCTGGTGAATTTGGCAGCCAGGTCACAGGCCTTGGGCTCTTTGCCTGCTGAACCGCATGCATTGTGATTTGTGATGCCCTGCGTTTTCTGGTGCCATTCTACCGTGGTCAGTATTTATCTTTTTTTCAGTGAATTGTCCAGCATTGGTTTTTCTGTGAAATCAGACTGGTCAGGCTGGCATTTGGTCACCATATGCATGGGTGAGCTTTGGGTTCCCATGAGACTGTCACCAGTCTAATTGATAATCAGTGGTAATATGGCTGATTTATTTATATATATATATATATATATATATATATATATATATATATATATATATATATATATAAACACTGAGCTCTTTAGTGATTTAGAGTTTCATAATGACATCCTGGCAATTTCTTATCAGTTGTTCTTGATAAGCTGGGAAGAAACATCACTTTCAGTGTTTGTAACTACAGTAATGACGTTCACCTAAACAGAGATCTTCGTTACACAAAAGATGCTTATGTGGCGAGGTGAAGGGGGCCGGCTCAAACTCCGCCGATCCGCTGATTTAACAACTGTAGCCAATTACGCCAACTTGCGAATTGCACCCAAGGAAATAAACAACCCTAGTTATTAAATTAACTAAGGCACCCAGGTTCGTTCACTGAACAGGCAAGAGGCGTGGATTTCGTGCACAAACGTTTACTCACTTACAGACAATCATACGCAATATAGCAACTCAATTTATTTCTAATAGTAAAAATAGTTGCAACAGCAAGGATATACTACACTAAGAATGATGCACATTAAAATATACAATCATCAAATTGGAGCGGGAGCTTACCGGTGGATAGCAGACTAAAAGAGAGAAGGGGATGAATATCCATGCAAGAGTCACCCCAAACACACGTGACTCACACCCCCACACACATTTAACAGTGGCAATCGGCACAAGCGGGTGACCAACACGCACGGGAAAGGGAAAAATAAAACAAAAAGTAGCAGTACTCATGCAAAGCAGAGTTAATACAAAGCAAATGCAAGCAAAGCTGAGGCAAAGCAAAATTAATATAGCCGAGCAAATGCAAAGCAAAGCGAAGCAAAGCAAAGCTCAGGTGAAACAAAAAGTAAGGCAAGGCAACAGCGTTTATGCACACATCCGCAGCACCCACTTCGACCTATAGTTTCTATAATCAGGATGAAATAAATGAACTTTAGAAGGTGCTAAATACCACGGAATAATGAAGGTGCTAAATAAAAAGTACATACCTGTTCCCAAAACGTTAGATGAACGGCCACTAGCAATCCCGGTTACAACCAGGAAGTAGGAAACGAGCCACTTACCGACACCAGTAGGGCAATGAGTATTATTGTGTAGCGTTCATACCCGGAACGAAACCGGAAGTTGTGCGTGCAGCAAAAAGGCATGCGCCCTACACGATGGTGAGTCGATAGGAATAGCTTTCACTTCTGAAAAAAAAATCCAGAGGAAAAACCTACCATCCAATTTAAATGAGAACCATCTCCCACAAACGTAACTAATAAATCATAAAGATTATTCATACCTGAGACGGAAGCGGAAGTCAGACACACTAAAAATGTTGTCCCCTAAATATTGTTCCCTCAAAATAACTAAAAATACAGCCAATGATAGCTGAACCCCTGGCAATACATCTTTACATAAATACAAAAAGAATCACCAATTATTGTTAAAGCTAGCCTATGGCTGTTCAGGGTCGAGTTTACATGGGCTTCTCAGTCTTTCGTTAACTTTACTTCTGATTCGAAACCAATATGGCTTATTAAAGAGATGCCCCGTTTTATTGGACATGGCCGGTTTGTAATGTTCGGCAAAATAAGCACTGTCTACGGGAAATTTACTGCGGTTGTCTCAAAGTCCTGATGTAACAGAGACAAGTCTCTTTAGATTCTTCTCCACTAATGTTATCGTGGTGTAAATGATTAATATATTGATGTATTTTACATAGTAGACCAGGTGTGAGCTCCTGCATTCGTCAGGTTTGCCTGAGCTGGCTTTAACACAAACATATTTGCGCGCCGGCAGGTCGAAAGAACCCAACTTAGCGCCATCTAACAGACAGCAGTGGGCGGAGTCAGTACATCCTCCACTGAGACTTCCCACATTACCTTTCTCACATTCCACTCCTCCTGAGTTTGTCTTTGTTCTTTTAATCAAGCTCTTAAAACACAGATAACTGAGAAAAAAATAAATATGGGTCACTTAAGCACAGAATAGCACAGACTCAAATGATCACGTGTTTAATTGTTGTTGTCGTTTTCTCAAACATGATTTCCCCACCTTGGCATTTATACAGATTCAGACAGACCGAATTTAAGAATGCACACCTAGGAACCTAAAACGCAAACACACACGCACCGGTCTCTTCGAGTGGAGATGTGCGTTCACACCTCCGACCATCTTTTGTCTTGTAAATGAGGTCTCCTCATTCATCTTCCAGTCCCCACCAGCGGACACACTCTTTATTTGAACTGCAGCTGTGTTTGTTAGAGCACTTGGTTATATGCAGTACTGTAATGCATGGAACACTTACTTTCTGGTTTGCTTCGTTTTAAATATTGCTTATTACCTTATGCAGCAAAATAAACAATGTTACCATTGTGTAACAGTTAAAGTGCTGCATGTAAGCATTTGTGGATGGAGAGGTGTATGTGTCAGGTGTATGCGCTCCTGAATTTCTCAGTTGGCTTTAACACAAACACATTTGCGCACAGGCAGGTCTAAAGAACAATTTACCAACAATTAAAAACCCGCAAAGATGACTTAAAACATTTACTCTTTCACAACTAGTCAAAGTTAAAGCAGTAATTTGTATAAAACAGGTGAATACATGTATTTTGCTTAAAGATCAGTAAAATACCTGGATAACAGGTCAGAGGAGTTAAATTGTTGGCTTGTGTTAATGTGTTCTTGAGAACAAAGCGCCATCTAGTGGTGGCACCAGGTAAATGAATAAATAGGGCTTGAATGGGCGTGTTTACTGTGAAATCTTGACACACCTTTCTGGCAGGAGGGGGGGGAGGGGGGGATCACGCCATCAAAAGGGCAGGCGCACGCCATCTGCACGGCATTCACACGGCCTCGGCTATTTGAGGTGGTTCCTACTGTACTTAATTTAGGTTCAGGTCTAGTCAATAAGGTAATTTGGGTTGTGCATATTTTCAGATTCCTAGTTCAGTAACCTCAACCTTAATGGCATTTTGATACCAAGGTTATTAATATATCATGTCCTGTATATATACACAGTATGTCACAAAAGTGAGTACACCCCTCATATCTCTGCAACTATTTAGTTATATCTTTTCGTAGGACAACACTGCATAAATGACTCTTTGACACAATGAAAAGTAGTCAGTGTAAAGTTTGTATAGCAGTGTTTGTATTGCCAGGGGTTCAGCTATTATTGGCTGTATTTTTAGTTATTGTGGTATTGTGCTGAGTTATTGTCTCCCAACTTTTTTGGAATTGGGTGTCTCTAAAGAAACTCGCGCACATACACACACTAATCAAACACACATACACAAACAGAATCACTGCGCTCTGACAAAGAGACTAGATCTGTAAACAAGGAGCCTCTCTAATGACACTTGCTTTTGCTTTACGCATGCGTACAAACACATGGTCACAATGTTATAATAAACAGTACACGCGAGCACAGATGTTGACTATATGAGCGCACTGAAATGAGGATGGGTTTCCCTGTCGAGTCCGGTTCCTCTCAAGGTTTCTTCACTGCCATCTCAGGGAGTTTTTCCTTGCCACTGTCACCATCGTCCTCGGCTTGCTCATCAGGAAAAATCTGATCATTTTGATTCATACGCATTCACATTTCATACAAACTTAAATAATTCTTTTGATTGTGTAAAGCTGCTTTGCGACAGTGTCAAGTGTTAAAAGCGCTATACAAATAAAATTTTATTTAATTGAACTGAGCATGGGAGACGATTATCCATAATCCCGTAATGCGCGCGAGAGAAGAACCATTGGCTTAGTTGTGATCATGTGATGCTCGGCAGACAAAGCGCATGCGTACTACTCATATATTAAGTCGTTAAGTAGTTAATTAAGGAAAACGCTCTCAGGTCAGGTTACTCACAATCCAAGGTTTCACTGTAGTTTGATATCAGAATTTCCCCGCTACTCCTAAAACTAACTTTGCCAGCAGCATGGATTTATAGTGAAAAAATTGCTAATTTTATATATTACTACTGGAGTAACACGTTTGGATAGTGTTCAGTCAAGCGCTTTAAAACATTGTTTAGAATTAAACTTTCTCAATTCAGTTTAAACTTCTCCAAGATTGTAGCGCTAACTGTTTTCCGCTAACTGCATTCCGCTAACTGTTAGTCAACAGTTAGCGGAATGTTACAAGATAAGCATCAACGCCATACATTGTAACACACTATGTAAAAGCCGGCACACTACTAATAACTCATGTCCTCTCATAAATATGACATTACTATAGCCCATACTTAGCTGACTTATTTGTTTATGTAAAACATGCTGGTGCACCACTATTAACTACAACATCAAATTATTTATTTTCAAATGAAATTTTTCAGTTGTTAATGTTATTACTTTATTAGTTTATATGAGTAGGTATATGAGAGTGACAGAGGAAGATAACATCATTGATGTAGTGATGAAAATATGTAGACGATGCCTTAACTTCCAGTAGCACAGTGTCCTATATGCATGGAAGGTCTGACCGTTAAAGCATAATTAATGGCTGGTACTGGCACTGCAGATAACTAAAACAGTTACTTCTTCCCCTGGCAGAAATATACGGCATTGTAACCCATCAGATTTTAAAGTGAGGTATTCGCGATCTGTTGCTGTTTCAGTTTTGTGCACGAAAAATACTAACAATCCAAGGTTCTACTGTAGTGATGTCAATGAGAGATACATGGCATTAGTTGTACTGACCTGTGTGTTTTCACCTTGTGCGCTTGAAAGAACTGAACAATGTTAAATGTTACCCAGAAAGAGTCTACATGATTTTTCCTCACAAATATAATTTACATATGTTCAGCATTTTAATAACAACAGGAATATGATGGAGAGGAATAAACAGCTCCTGTTCTGACTTAATCAATAAGCGTTCCTTTTTTTGTCATCGTACAAAAAAATTAAATACATTATTAATACATTATTAAATACACTCACAAAGTGTACATTATTTTCTGTAGATGTCATCCGACTTTATTACAGTTTTGCCCCTGAGTGTTATGAAGCACTGACTCTAGTTTCTATTCTCTAGTTTTACATTATACTTTCATGAATGTTAATAGAATCAGTGCACTAGTAAAAACCTGCTCATATTAAACCTACACTTGTTTCAAAACTGCTGGTCCTAAAAGAGTAATTAACACATTCTGACCAATTAGGATCCAGTATTTCATAGAGCTGTGGTGTATATTTATTTATTTCTTCCGTCCTTGGTTTTAGCCACAAGTTGATTAAAAAGAGTAAATAAGTGTGCAGCAAAAACTAAAGAAATTATGAAAAAAATTAATATTAAAAAAATGCACAGCTGTGAATGCTAGGGAAAGCTGATTAATATTGCTGTACTTTTTAGGAATGTTTAAAATTCTTAGTGTACATTAAATGTAATTTGTAAAAACTGTAACACTTTTTATAGAACGTGTGATTAATTATATTTATATGTAAACAGAGAGATGTGTAGTTGGTTCTAGAGTGTGATCAGGTTTTTTTTTTTATCTTGGGTTAAATGAGAAATGTTGAAATTATTAACAAGAATAATTTCTAAAATCATCCTCAGTTGTATGCTTCGCCTTTCTCACAGTACGCTGGAGGATTTTCCATTGGTGGAGCGCTCATGGCCACAGCGCCCATTGTACTGACTCCCTGTAAAACAAATGTTCGTAAAGGATGAATACAAAAAAAAAAAAAAAAAGGATTGTATTGGATATGAAGCTAAATATAATATGAATTTCAGCTAAAGGCCAGTAAATTAATTGTTAACATTATAATTTAACAAACACAAATGTTCTGATAAAACAAACAAAAATATTATTATTATTATTATTATTATTATTATTATTATTATTATTATTATTATTATTATATTTACCTCAAAAAAGGTTTTTCTCAAATCTGAATGTTATGACTTTATTGAATCAAAAACCAATTATATATGACTTATTATTATTATTATTATTATTATTATTATTATTATTATTATTATTATTAATATTATTATAATTATGATTGAAGCTTTTTAGTGATTTGGAGTTTCATGACAACCCCCTGCAGGTTCCTCTTACCGGTTGTGCCTGATAATCTGGGATGGAACTGACCACAGGAACACCACTGTCTGGGTTCTGAACCACATTGATAATGTTCAGCTGTCCAACACAGACACAGAGCTTCTTAATTATACAATACTCAATAGATATATTTACACAAGTTTACATTAGGTGCAACAACCCAAATTGTTCAGTACACTTACAATAATCTGGATCATTCCTGTTCCCACATAAATATAAGGGCTAAATTTCACATCAGCACTGTTTATTGTCCTGGACTGCCAACTCTCAGAATTCCTCACAACCTCACAATATGGTCAAACTAGTCTCCATTCCTATCAAGAGAGGTGGGAGGCAACTGAGTATATTTACTCAATGGCACTTTACAAGTTAGCTGAACAAATTCGATATATTAAGTATCTGTAACTGTCACCTTAAAGTTCCACCAACTTAAAATCTTTCAGACTAGCGATTTTGTGTCTGATGTCATCAGGGCAATAGATCACTGGTGGCTCAATGGTGGGTGTTCTGCCTGCCATGCGAAAGGCCCGGGTCCGATTCCCAACAACTGGATGAAGTGCCTGTCCCAAGGCCAGATAAAATGGGAGGGTTGCATCAGGAAGGGAATCTGCTGTAAAACTTGTGTGTGTGGGCCGGATTGTCTGCTGTGGTGACAGCAGCAACAATTTATTTGATTTGCAACAAGTTCAACAAACTCAATTAAAAAAAAAATAATGTAACTGATTTTTAACTGAATTTTTTTGAGCTTTGCCAACTTATTCGAGTTTACAGTGTACTCCTGAAAGGGGTGTTCTCTTGTCTTTCCTATGTTGAAGAGTGGATAATAGAAATAGGCCTCTGAGGCCATGTCCACATGTAACACGGAGATTTTTCTCTGTGGTTTCCACCTTTCCGTTTTCCTGTGGACAAAAATATTTTTAAACCCTAGGTCGTGTGGACAGAATTATTTTTAAAAATGAAGAAGAAAAAATTTCAGTTTTTAAAAATACCCGGCTACGGGTGGACATGGCCTGAGTCATGTCATATTTATACCACTGGGAAACAGGAAGTCATGAATTATTAATTAAAAGTTTCTAGATACCCTGATCAACTTTATAAACTATGATGAAAATTTAAATAATGCTTCAATTACATTTATTTTATCGGAATTGTTAGGGGTGCCAATAATTGTGGAACAGGTTTATAAAAAACAAAAATTTTTGGGCCACATATTTTTTTGTATTTGGGTTGTATTGTATTGGGTTAGGCGGCACGGTGGTGTAGTGGTTGGCACTGTCGCCTTGCACCGCCAGGGTCCGGGTTCGATCCCCGGCCAGGCTCGATTCCCGTCTCTGTGTGCATGGAGTTATAAAAGTACGTACGACTACTGAAAATATCGAATTTGTTCAGCTAACTTGAAAAGTGTCATTTCTACAAACTCATAAATACCAAAAAGTACTAAATACTCATCAATGTCTATTTAGCACTGCAATAGAGAACTAAGTGTAATTATTTAAGTTAACAGTACTCAATATGTTTAATTACTTTCAGCATTAGGGTTTACAGTGTATAGTAGAAAGCATGATGGCTGACACACTTCACAATGTAATGGATTCCCAACACGTACCGAAGCCCTGGTGCAAGATTTTTTCTTTTTCTTTCTTTTTTTTTTTGTTTTTTTTTTTGAAGGTTCACACCACCATAATAAGGTAAAAGAGAAATGGTAAAAATATGAATTGAAAGAGGAGAGGTGAAAAGAGAGCAGAAGGAAGCGATAGGTAAAAAGAGAGAGGTGTTACAGTAAGTGCTAAGAGAGAAGCAAAAAACTAACTTCTATGTCCTCTTGAGACAAATAGGATTTAGTTGACACTTTATCTACACTTCATGCCAGAAAAAAAAAAAATCTTTTGAAAACAAACAAATAATAAATAAATAAATAAATAAATAAATAATGAAAAATGATTTACAGTAGGTTGATCGGTGCAGGTGGCTTTGCAGGTGAAGGCGGAAACTGCAATAGAGACGGCAAACTGGAGCAGAGAGAAAACCAGCAGAACTCCAGTGATTCCTTTGGAAAGGCTCTGAAATAAAGATCCACGACACAAAAGTACAGGTACAAATACAAAACTTTTTTCATATTAAAATATTCAGAAAATACTTTCACTGTATTTACTTTAAAATTATTAATATATTTTTGTTAACCTTTTATTACATGGTATTTTTGCTTGTTTTTTTTTGTTTTTTTTGCCTATTTTTACCCCGGCCACATTCCACACTAAAATGATAATTCATTGATAAGTCATACCTCTGCAATGTAGTTGCATCCATAATTGTAATTATAATAGTAGCAGCCATGAGGTAGAAACAAATCCAGACAAAGCATGATGATGGCGATTCCTGCTGCTATTGCGCTAAAGATATTCAGCACCAGAGCGGCCTTCACCTGAGAAGCCAAACAAACCAACAGAAAATCACAAAATCAAGATAAATAAGTTTAGAAAATCAATAAAAGAAAAAAAATACCTCAGCAAGTTAAAAAAAATACAAAGGACAAACAGAAAAGCAATCTTTGTGCAATTTGATTTTGAAAAATGCTGTTGGTGTTTACGTACCACACAGGCATTAAGCTTGTTGCTCCCAGAAACAGCCAGAGAACCAGCGCTGATGTGCTGTAAGTGCAGATTTTTTTTTTTAAGTAGCTCTATATACACACATAATACAAATAAATAAATAAATAAAAAAACAGAAGAAAACTTACAAGCAGTGAGCCCCAGTAAACAACTCCAGAGAACACGCTGATGGCCCGACCAGGGACCGCAATCACGATACCAAGCAATATGGTCAACAAACCAATCATTATCTGGACAACCTGTGGTTAAAAAAAAACACACACATACACACTTTTTCAAACATCCTTATAATAAGTACTATTTAGTTTGTATATTTATTTATGCCCTATATATTAGACTGTCCATGAAGTCTAATCAGACAGTCAGATTTGTGAGATGTGGGACAGGGTGTTGGGCGCACAACTCACGATGATGATGAAATCCATCTTGTCTGCCGAAAATTTGAGGGCTCAGGGCTACTGAGAATTTGAATTGTGTTTAGGAAGAATGTGTCATGACGTGCTGCTTTGTACAGGGCTGTGTATCTGCAGGACCAGTCAGTGTCCATCATGAAAGCTTTTATTGTGGGCATGCAAGCATCATAACTGGGCCTGTCCCGCTTTCTTTAACAACTTGTGCATACCTGTGCATTGTTTCTCTGGGGACGCAAAAGCACCAGGATGCATTGTCTCTCTTTAAATCCAAACTCAAATCTTACCTGTTTAATCTTGCTTACCCACCTTAAATCCTTCCTACCCTCTCTGCGATGCACCCATCATGCATTGTGCCCACTGTTCAAACCTCCAGGGGCAGTATTATGATCTGGGGTTGTTTCACTTGGTCAGGTCTATAATCAGCCTCAATAACATGAAGTCGGGGATGGCCTGAATGTACTGATTGCGCAGATTATCACATTTATGTAGTTTTTCTTCTCTGATGGAACAGCCATATCCCAGGACTCAGATTATGAATGAGTCATTCTGGCAGCATTAGGAATCATTTTCACACATGAATTGACCCCTAAAGGGTCCTGACCTTGACCTCTTTAGAAGTCTTGAGGGTGTGCTGGAGAGGACTATTTTTGTTCAATAATTCATGAAACTCTGGATAGAAATAAGTGTTGTGATATTGTGTGTTGTGTTGAAACAAAGCCAGGGTGAATGCACAAAATGATCATTTCTCTATATGTTCAGACATGCTAGAGTAGTTCACTATGTTGACCAGATTATTAGTTATGTTTATTTGATATTAGTTTTATTAGTTATATTAGTTATGTTTATTAGTTATGTTTATATTCATTTATTAGATTTTTAAGTGTCATTATATAAAAAATACCAAAATTAACATGAAGTAAAAAAATCTTAAATTTATGTTTTATGATTGAAGTATTTCATCATTCTTCTTTAAACCTCTTTAAATGTCACTTAAACCACACTTCATAAATATATTTTCTTTTGACTCTGTGATGTAATAGTGTAACTTACTCCCAGTGCTTTGGGTTCTCCTTTCAGGAATTTCTGCAATGGGCTTTGAGTCTGAGATGAATTTTGCTCTGCTCCAGCTGGAACTGTTGATGAGGGAACGACTTGAGTGACGATGGTGTAGCCACTTCTCACATTAGTCAGTGGTATAGGAGCGCTGGCCATCTTTAAAGCACCTCTGGATTTTTAATCTGTGAACAACAAAATATCAACATGTTGGGATAAGGTGAGAAGAAATGGTCGTACAAAAGGTGACATCAATAAAATGTTGTTTCTAGGTTTTACGCAGCTTCCAAAATCTGCTCCAAGATTGCCAACACTATTTTGGACATTATAAACAGTATTTATACGCATTTTATCCACCAAACAAAAAAACATACACCCAACAACAGCCCAAATCCAGTCTGGACTCGGACACTCCACACATTGATATTCCATGAGTATAATGAAGAGCAGGAAGAGAAAAATAACAATGGCCCGAAATTAACAAGCATGTAATAATCCCAGATTCTCCACTTTTGCCATCAGTGGAATCATCAGTAGAAAGAACAAAATCTCCCTCTGGACAAGGAAATGAAAATAGATGACAGACCTCACCAATCATGGGTTGAGCTAAACAAGAATCTCTGGAGGAAGCTTGCAATGGATGATTTGACTGCCAAAAATGATACCCTTTTGTGGTAGCAAGAAGCCATTTGCGCTCTACAGGCAGAACGCAATAAGAATATCACAGAAGAGGAAGTCGCCCAGGACACCAGAACGCCACTGTAGGCTGGGTAAGAAGTTGGAAAACCCCTGGAAGGACCTCAAGCAGCTGATCAAGATACATCATCGAATGAGGAACCAAAACCTCTTACATGAGCTGAAAATGCCATGATTAAGATCAGACAGAGTGGAGGTTTGAGGTTCTAGCTACCCATATCACATGGTATAAAATGAGGAGTCAAATGCACTGCAAAGCCACAATCAGAGGTTGGCACAGAATAAAAAGGCCTTTTACAGAAGATTTCTTACCAAGCAGGAAGCTTCTGGAGCAGTATATAAACAACTGCTGGTGAATACAATGATACAACCTCAAGTCACTCTAGCACAAATAAATATATCTTACCATCATCAAATATGTTCTCTATCTTAAAATAAAAGAAGATAAAGTCAGCTGTGCTATTAAAACACTTTACTCAACCAAATCTGAACATTTTATCCAAGAACAAAAATCAAGTACCGAAAAACGTTGGATTGCGAGTAACTTAGTCTGGGAGCGTTTTGCAAGACGAACAAAACTTTTACTAAATTTTACCTTGCTAAACAAGCAAGGTCTTGTATGTAAGGAGTATTACATATATGCTTTGTCTACTGAGCATCACATGATCACAACTAAGCCAATGCTTTTTCTCTCTGTCTCGCTGTGGGATTGTGGGTAATTGCCTCCAATGCGCGGTCTCAGTGTGCATGCCTCACTCGTATGCTCAACATGTGTGAGCACGTATTCTGTTTACCCCTGACTACCCAAACCCAAGATATTCATCTATTGCCTCTATCAAGAAGTATATTGCATAGAGAAAGTATTAATACCAGCTAAGAAGCTGTGAGATATGAAGTACAGTACCTAGTTCACGTCTGAAACGCTGGCAACTCAGATGTGAAGCTCAGGAACTTTTTTAATGGCCCAAATATATGGAAATGTCTTGGAGCGTGGTAAAGACTGTACATGGACGTGGCAATAACTCCCAGCCGAGTTTCTGTCATGTGCCAGTGTTTTTGGTGAATGGCAGTCGGGTCTCTTCGGCAAGTTGGGAGCAAGTTTTCCATCATTTTTCAAGGACCAGGCGTTCCGCTCACTGAATGTTCACAGGAACCACAGCTGTGTTCTCCATGCAACCTCGCCTGGGATCGTAATTTATGGACAAACGGATTTTCTTTAATGTTTGCAGCATCCGATTGTTTTACTGCGACTAAGAATCTCATCACTCTACTGTGTTTGAAGTCTTCTGTAAACATCAATCGCTTTCATGCCTTATTCACCAGAAACTTCATCACAAGTCTTGGTTTGACTTGAATGCTCTTACAATGAAGCCTTCAAATGAAGTCATTAAATTATAGCTTTAAATGTTCTTTGACTGCATTTGATAACACGTACACTAAGATGGTTAACAGGTGAGACATATTATCCCAAATGTCTGTTTTATTATGCTTAAAGCAGAAACTCATTTTGCTTGGGCTAAACAGAGCAAATAGAATAACTTCACAACTTTAAAGCAGACGTGCTCCATAATCCTACGAGCACTTTGGATAGCTTTTAGGCAAAATAGAAAAAACTAAAATAAACCACAACACACAATAAAAATGTTTTTCCCAGTTAAAGCATTAAAATCATTTAAATGTAACAACTTTTCAACTTTTACTTGAGAAATTTTTTTTTCACTGCATACTTGTAGTTTTAACACATCGTTTTCACTTTCACTTCAGTATCCTTTCTCAGGATTTTGTGAACTTCTGAAAACAATCCTCGTATTTACTGTGAACATGACATGAGAGGTAAATCTACAAAGTAAAGTGGTCCATAATCACCCAAAGGCAAAACTACAAAAGGAAACCAGTTAAAAGCATTTTCTTGCCGTAATCACACTTTAAGACAAACGCTGATTCCATTACATGTCTGTTATAAAAAGAAAAGCAATAATTTCAATGAAATAAAAACACTTATTTTACCTCCTGTCTTTTTAACACTGCAGTCTCTCTTTATCTCTGTTGGTTCTAATAAATGCTTCCTCTTTCGCTTTTTTCCCGTGTATTGTTTGCACCTCGAGAAAGTTTGCTCATAATTCAAGCCCTGACGGGAATTCAAAACAGGAAGGAGCAGGGGTGGGGGCAAGGGGGGGAGGGGGGGGGGGGGGGTTGGGGTTTGAGCGCATATCTGAAGTATTCCCAGCTGCACAGTGTGTGTGTGTAACATGACCCGAGGTCTGGCTTTAGACACAACGAAAGACACCTCACATTGAACATCTGTATCCCGTGTAGCTGCAAAGGAATGATTCTTGGCTGCAGGGCCTGATAAGAGAAATAACTGCGTCACCATCACAGCACTGTGTACATTATCCACATGCTGGTCACTTTTGTAATAATCTATAAATCTTCAAGAAGGAAAATTCACTACTGTACCATCATTTGTATTGGTAATGAGCCATGTCTTGAAATTGAACCAAGAAATCTCCACTGACTCAAACTATTGCATAAATCTCACCCGCCTGACACACGGACAAAGACCAAAAAACATTCCCGAGTCACGTCAGAATATGCTGCAGATCTGGAGATAGCAGACAGTTGTGAATGCTGCTTATGACTTTTAAATCACTCTGTAAACAAAATAAGGAAGCGGCAAATGTTTTTTTTTTTTTTTTCCTGCTGTTTTGGACCGTTTGAATCGGGCTGGTAAAATAAACACTGATGACATCTCTAAATACTCTACAAATAACATTGCAATACACTCTGTATATATATATATATATATATATATATATATATATATATATATATATATATATATATATATATACAGTGGAACCTTGGATTGTGAGTAATTTGGTCTGCAAGCGTTTTGCAAGCGAGACGTTGATATATGAGTACTGTAGTGCACATGCGCTTTGTCTGCCGAGCATCACATGATCACAACTGAGCCAATATTTCTTCCCACTGTGGGATTGTGGGTAATTGTCTCCCAGACCTGGTTTCACTGCGTGTGCTTATGCATCAGAAGTGTGGTTGTCCTTGCCTTCCAGGGAAGGCCTTCATGAGAGTCAGTTTCACCATTCTTTCACCAGACTCGTTCATGCATGTCTCTATGTTGGATCTGGTGTGGGGTTATTTTAGGAGTTGGGCTCGTCCCCTTACTTTCAGTGAAAGAACCTGTAAATACTTGTGGAATGCTTTTTCTCCCTCAAGAGAGAACACACACACACACACACACACACATGCACACGCACACACAGAGAGTGGAGAGGAGGAGGGGACCTACTGTGTATGATGACTCACACAAATGAACTCAGAGAGTGTGTGTGTGTGTGTGTGTGTGTGTGTGTGTGTGTGTGTGTGTGTGTGTGTGTGTGTGTAAGTCACCCTAAACATTAGGCCCCCTCCTCTACTTCTCCTCTCTCGTGCGGCTTTGCGTGACTTTAACAAGGAACCTCTCTAATGAAACTTGCTTTTGCCTCCTTTTAACCTTCCTCTTATGTTACCGTTCTGTTACTATATCTTATGTTAACGGGTCGGTTTTGACCAGTGTCCTTAATCAGCCATATTACCCTCAAAACAATTATTTATCATCCAATTGTTTTCCTTACTTCTTGGTTACTTTGTTATGCCTCCTTGTCCATTAAAAGACTGTTTTTAATATTTTTGCTGTGACCTCATCAGCTTTTACTTTAACAGCAAACCTCTCATTTTCAATTTTAAAAAATGATTAAATGAGTCTCAAGAGAATTATTTCAATAAATAGGGGGGTATTAATTCAATTTTCAATTCAATTTTATTTGTACGTGTATATATGAGATCCTCTTGAAATATTGAGATTCACCTGTGTGTGTATGTGTGTGTGTGTGTGTGTGTGTGTGTGTGTGTGTGTGTGTGTATATATATATATATATGTCACAGGTGATAATATAAGCAGTTCACTGCGTATCATATTGTGTATGGTTGTGTATGTGACAAATAAAATTTAACTGTAAATTTAAGTAAAGCTCTTTTTCGTCCCATCACATATACATCTTATTGTTTTAAGCCCATTGGCTAATAATCTCTTTACCACATCTATTTTTTTACAAAGTCATGTCATGAGTCTCAATAAACTGTCACGAGACTTCATTACAATTTTGTGCATGAGTGTTATAAAGCACTAACTATAGACTACTTTCACAAGTGCACTAATATAAACCTGTTCATAGTAAACCTACACTTGTTTCAAAACTGCTGTACTAAAGGAGCAGTTAACATCTTCTGACCAAGCAGGATCCAGAATGTCACAGGGCTGTGGTATTTATTTATTTATTTACTTATTTATTCCTTTGTTGATATTAGCCAGAATATGAATTAAAGATGAAATACGTGTGCAGCAAAAAAGACTGGCAGAAATTATAAAGTCAAGTCAAGTCAATTTATTTATATAGCGCTTTTAACAATTGACATTGTCGCAAAGCAGCTTTACACAATCAAAAGAAGTAAGTTTGTATGCAATGTGTATGAATCAAAATGATAAGATTGTCCCTGATGAGCGAGCCGAGGGCGACGGTGGCAAGGAAAAACTCCCTGAGATGGTAATAGGAAGAAACCTTGAGAGGAACCAGACTCAACAGGGTCAACAGACTCACTCATCCTCATCTGGCGCACGTTAGTGTGTGAGGGTTAGTGTGTGTGAGAGTGAGGGAGAGAGGTGTGTGACATGTTCATGTGTCAGTCTGTGTGTGACGAGTAAATGTGTTTGTGTGTATGGTGTGTGAGTCTGTGTGTACTAACATTAGTGATGTGTGTGTGTGTGTGTGTGTGTGTGTGTGTGTGAGATGTGTTTGTGTGTGTGAGTGTTTTGTGATATGTATGTGTGTACAATAGGCCGCAGATGCTGGAAGAAAAGCCTCACACTATGATATTCCTGAATGTGATGTCACAGAAGGTGTCACTGAATATAATGTCACTCAATATAATGCCACACAGAAAGTTATTAATCATTTTTCGGCGTGAGTTTAAGACATCATCACGGCTGACCCGTTTGAGATATCAAAAATCCCTCCGCAATTTTGCATCCTCAATGTCTTTAGATCTCTTTGGTCCAGTTTGGTAGCGATTGTATGATTTCCCTAGGAGGAGTATATCAGAATCCATCGGGTGCGTTTTTGCGAACCACCCAAAATAACCTGTTGAGTTTAGCCCAGGACATGCAGCGCGAAAGTTGTTCGGCTCGATGAGCTCTAAATGTGTACCGAGTTTCGTGTGCCTACTTGAAAGTGTGTATGAGCTAGGCATCAAAACCCCTGGGGGCCCCGGGCCAAGAGGCTCTCAGGCATCCTGATGGCAGCAGATTCCAACCGGTTGAAAAAATATGTTGAAATTATCATGAATAATTTCTAAAATCATCCTCAGTTGTATGCTTCGCGTTTCTCATAGTATGCTGGAGGATTTTCCATTGGTGGAGCGCTCGCCACAGCAAACATTGTACTGACTCCCTGTAAAACAAATGTTTGGGAAAGGATGAATACAAAAAAATGGATTGGATTGGATATGTAGCTAAATATAATATGAATTTCAGCTAAAGGCCAGTAAATTAATTGTTAACATTATAATTTAACAAACACAAATGTTCTGATAAAACAAACAGATTTGTTTCTCAAACTTCAATGTCATAACTTTATTGAATCAAAAACCAATTATTATTATTAATAATATTATTATTAATATTATTATAATTATGATTGAAGCTTTTTAGTGATTTGGAGTTTCATGACAACCCCCTGCAGGTTCCTCTTACCGGTTGTGCCTGATAATCTGGGATGGAACTGACCACAGGAACACCACTGTCTGGGTTCTGAACCACAATGATAGTGCTCAGCTGTACAACACAGACACAGAGCTTCTTAATTATACAATACTCAATAGATATATTTACACAAGTTTACATTAGGTGCAACAACCCAAATTGTTCAGTACACTTACAATAATCTGGATCATTCCTGTTCCCACATAAATATAAGGGCTAAATTTCCCATCAGCACTGTTTATTGTCCTGGACTGCCAACTCTCAGAATTCCTCACAACCTCACAATATGGTCAAACTAGTCTCCATTCCTATCAAGAGAGGTGGGAGGCAACTGAGTATATTTACCTTGTTACTGTACTTAAGTACATTTTTCATGTATCTGTACTTTACCTGGATATTTTAATTAAAGGATACTTTTTACCACAGTGGTGTGTAGTATTTGAAGCATGAATTTTGCCACTTGCTGTCTATTATGCATAATTGTACAGCGCCATCCACAATTATTGGCATCCCTGGTTAAGATGTGTTCCTAGGCTTCTAATAAATGTATTTTTTATTTAAACAAAATACAACTACAATGCAAAAAAAAAAAAAAGAAAGAAAAATCGAACATTTAATTGAAGTACAATTATTCAGTGGAAAAAAATAAGATTTTTTTTCTTTTTACATAAAATCATGTGTGCCACAATTTTTGGCACCCTTGATGTCAATACTTCGTACAACCCCCTTTTGTAAACAAGACAGCACTAACTCTCCTCCTATAACATTTAACAAGATTGGAGAATACAGACAGAGGGATCTTTGACCATTCCTTTTTGCACAAAAAGAGATTCTTTCTCTTTCTACATCACCACTGCTGAACCATTTTTGTGTAGATTTCGCCACGTTTCGGGTCATTATCCAATTTTGACCCATCTCCTGCTTTATGACAGAGGCCGTCGGGTTTTGATTTAAAATGTCCTGGTATTTCAGACTTCATGATGCCATGCAGCCTAACAAGGTTCCCAGGGCCTTTGGAAGGAAAACAGGCCCACAACATCACAGATCCTTCTACATACTTCAAAGTGGGCATGAGGTGATTTTCCACCTACTCATCTTTTGTTTTATGCCAGACCTAGACAGTGTTTGTTGACAAAAAGCTCTTCGTCTTATCTGACCACAGCACACAGTCCCATTTTGAGTCCCGGCAAACTCCAGATGTTCAGGTCCGTGATTGTAGGTAAGAAAAGGCTTTTTCCCTGCCTTTTTGCCTGCCTCCTAAACAGATTGTTGGCATGTAGATCACATCTGATGGTTGTTATGCAGACTTTGTGATCCCAAAATGTAACTCTTTGATGCGGTTCTCTAGCTGTGGAGCTTTGGAGATTTTTTTTTTTTTACCTCTCTTACCATCTTATTCACTGGGCATGGTGGTAAGATAAACTTGTCCAGCCTTGCTTGTCACTGTTTCAGTTACTTTAAACGTCTTAATGATTCCTCTCACTGTAGATATTGGCATGTTTAGGCGAGCGGCTATTTTCTTCTAGCCATTGACTGACTTATGAGGGACGACATAGATTGAACAAGCATTTTGATCAAATGAACGCCACCTGCCTTGTTTTGCTCTAGACAGCTCATCCACACTTGCAGTCAGGTGTATGTAGCTTGTTTGCTCGGCCTTCTGAACATTTATCAATTGTGTTTGGTTTTCATTTGTAGGTAGTCTGGATTCAAACCATTTACAAGTTGTATCTTCTCCAAATATGAGTCTCTGGCATCCTTTGACAACTTATCATGTTAAATCTTTTCATTTTCTTTCCATTTTATCTTTTCTTTGCATTTGTGTTTGTCTTGCGCATCTCTCATGACTTCATGTTTACTATGTCATTAGTGACAGTGGCATACTACACTGTAAACCTGAATAAGTTGGCAAAACTGCCAAAAAAATTTGATGTAATCAGTTACATCCGTTACAAGTAACGAAGTTTCCAATTTTAAGTAAACAGAGCTATCTGTTTGAGTTGGTTGTACCCATTCATATTAATCGTTCTTTACTTGCATTACTGAGTAGACTAACTTGAAAAGTGTCATTTCTACAAACTCATAAATACTAAAAAGTTCTAAATACACATCAAGGGCTATTAATTTGAACTAAGTGTAATTATTTAAGTTAACGATACTCAATATGTTTAATTACTTTGTGCATTAGGGTTTACAGTGTATAGTAGCAAGCAAAATGGCTGATACGCTTCACAATGTAATGGATTCCCAACACGTACCGAAGGCCTTGTGCAAGATTCTTTCTTTCTTTCTTTCTTTCTTTCTTTCTTTCTTTTTTTATTTTTTTTTAAAAGAGAAATGGTAAAAATATGAATTGAAAGAGGAGGGGTGAAAAGAAAGGAGAAGGAAGCGATATGTAAAAAGAGAGAGGTGTTACAGTACGTTTTGAGAGAAGAAAAAAACAATGTCCTCTTGAGACAAATAGTTGTTCACAGTTTATCTACACTTCATGCCAGTTCCCCATCAGAAAAAAAAAACACATTTCTCTTTTAAAACCAACCAAATAAAAGATAATTAAATAAACAAACGAATGAATAATGAAAAATGATTTACAGTAGGTTGATCGGTGCAGGTGGCACTGCAGGAAAAGGCAGAAACTGTAATAGAGACGACAAACTGGAGCTGAGAGAAAACCAGCAGGACTCCGCTGATTCCTTTGGTAAGGCTCTGAAATAAAGATCCACGATACCAATGTACAGGTACAAATACAAAACCTTTTTCGTATTAAAATATTCAGAAAATACTTTAACTGTATTTACTTTAGAATTATGAATATATTTTGTTAACCTTTTATTACATGCTATATTTGCTTGTTTGTTTGTTTGCTTATTTTTACCCCGGCCACATTCCACACTAAAATGATAATACATTGATAAGTCATACCTCTGCAATGTAGTTGCATCTAAAATTGGAATCATAGTAGTAGCAGCCATGAGGTAGAAACAAATCCAGATAATGTATGATCATGGCGATTCCTGCTGCTATTGCGCTAAAGATATTCAGCACCAGAGCGGCCTTCACCTGAGAAGCCAAACAAAATCACAAAATCAAGATAAATCAGTTTAGGACATAAATAAAAGAAAAAAAGAGACTGAGGATGTAATAAAAAAAAAAAATACCTCAGCATGTTAAAAAAATACAAAGGACAAACAGGAAAACAATTTGATTTTGAAAAATGCTGTTGGTGTTTACGTACCACACATTTATTAAGCTTGTTGCTTCCTGAAACAGCCAGAGAACCAGCGATGATGTGCTGTAAGTGCAGACCTCTTTTAAAGTAGCTCAATATACACACACAATACATGTAAAGTTAAAAAATGAATAAATAAAGTAATGGAACAAAAGAAGAAGCAAACTTACAAGCAGTGAGCCCCAGAAAAAAACTTTAGAAAACAAGGTGATGGCCTGACCAGCGACCGCCAACACCATACCAAACGATAAGGTCAACAAGCCAATCATTATTTGGACAGTCTGTGATTAAACACACACACACACACACACACACACACACACACACACACACACACACACACACACACACACACACACACTTTTTCAAACATCCTTATAATAAGTACTATTTAGTTTGTATATTTATTTTTGCCCTATATATTAGACTGTCCATGAAGTCTAATCAGACAGTCAGATTTGTGAGATGTGGGACAGGGTGTTGGGCGCACAACTCACGATGATGATGAAATCCATCTTGTCTGCCGAAAATTTGAGGGCTCAGGGCTACTGAGAATTTGAATTTTGTTTAGGAAGAATGTGTCATGACGTGCTGCTTTGTACAGGGCTGTGTATCTGCAGGACCAGTTTCTTTAACAGACTTTTTGCTGAACAAATATCAAGCATAATACAAAAAGAAAAATTGACAGTGGCATGATTGGTTTATCCTTCATTTTTTCCCACTATTTATTTCCACTAAAGGCAAAGTACAGTCTGATAACACGTGAAGCCTGGCTTCTCCTGGCCTCCAAAACCACTGATTAATAATAAAGCTTCACGTTTCTAAAAGGAAAAAGACTGGATCTCAATGGACAAATATTATATTAAATGGGCACCTCAGGCTAAGAAGTGAAGCGCATGAAGTGATGCACCCATCATGCACTGTGCCCACTGTTCAAACCTCCAGGGGCAGTATTATGATCTGGGGTTGTTTCACTTGGTCAGGTCTATAATCAGCCTCAATAAAATAAAGTCGGGGATGAACTAAATGTACTGATTGCGCAGGTTATCACATCTATGCAGTTTTTCTTCTCTGATGGAACAGCCATATCCCAGGACTCTTAGGAGATTATGAATGAGTCATTCTGGCAGCATTAGGAATCATTTTCACACATGAATTGACCCCTAAAGGGTCCTGACCTTGACCTCTTTAGAAGTCTTGAGGGTGTGCTGGAGAAGACTATTTTTTTGTCCAATAATTCATGAAACTCTGGATAGAAATAAGTGTTGTGATATTGATCATTGATCAAAATGATCATTTCTCTATATGTTCATACATACTAGAGTAGTTCACCATTCCATGTTAACCAAGTTATTAGTTATGTTTATTTTTTATTTTTATATTAGTTATTTATTAGTTATGTTTATATACATTTATTAGATTTTAAATATCATTTATATAAAAAAAATACCAAATTTACCAGCAAGTAAAAAATCTTAAATTAATGTTTTATGATTGAAGTATTTCATCATTCTTCTTTAAACTTCTTTAAATGTCATATTTAATAAGCAACTACTTAAACGACACTTCATAAATATATTTTCTTTTGACTCTGTGATGTAATAGTGTAACTTACTCCCAGTGCTTTGGGTTGTACTTTCAGGAATTTCTGCAATGGGCTTTGAGTCTGAGATGAATTTTGCTCTGCTGCAGCTGGAACTGTTGTTGAGGGAACAACTTCAGTGAGGACAGTGTAGCCACTTCTCACATTAGTGAGTGATAGAGGAGCGCTGGCCATCTTTAAAGCACCTCTGGATTTTTAATCTGTGAACAACAAAAGAAATATCAACATGTTGGGATAATGTGAGAAGAAATGGTCGTACAAAAGGTGACATCAATAAAATGTCGTTTCTAGGTTTTGCGCAGCTTCCAAAATCTGCTCCAAGACTGCCAACACTATTTTGGACATTATAAACAGTATTTATACGCATTTTATCCACCTAACAAAAAAAAACAAAAAACCATACACCCAACAACAACCCAAATCCAGTCTGGACTCGGACACTCCACAGTATAATGAAGAGCAGGAAGAGAAAAATAACAATGGCCCTAAAGTAACAACCATGTAATAATCCTAGATTCTTCACTTTTGCCATCAGTGGAATCATCAGTAGAAAGAACAGAAGAAAAGAAACCTTATGAAAATGTCATGATTAAGATCAGACAGAGTGGAAGTTTGAGGTTCTAGCTATTCATATCACATGGTATAAAATGAGGAGTCAAATGCACTGCAAAGCCACAATCAGAGGTTGGAACAGAATAAAAAGGCCTTTTACAGAAGATTTCTTACCTGCCGCATAACCATCAAGGAAATGCCAAACAAGCAGGAAGCTTCTGGAGCAGTATATAAACAACTGCTGGTGCATACAATGATACAACCTCAAGTCACTCTAGCACAAATAAATATATCTTACCATCATCAAATATGTTCTCTATCTTAAAATAAACAAAGATAAATTCACCTGTGCTATTAAAACACTTTACTTTTTTTCAAATTTGAACATTTTATCCAAGAAAAAAAATCAAGTACCGAAAAACATTGGATTTCGAGTAACTTAGTCTGAGAGCGTTTTGCAAGACGAACAAAACTTTTACTAAATTTTAACTTGGTAACCAAGCAAGGTCTTGTATGAGTATTACATATATCGGCGGTTCGATTCCCAGCTCAGCCAGGTTGCCATTGTTGGGCCCTTGAGCAAGGCCCTTAACCCTAACTGCTCCGGGGCGCTGTACCATGGCTGACCCTGCGCTCTGACCCCAGTTACACTGGGATATGCGAAGAAGAAATTTCACTGTGCTGTAATGTATATGTGACAAAATAAAGGCTTTACTTTACTTTACTTTATATGCTTTGTCTACTGAGCATCACATGATCACAACTAAGCCAATGGTTTTTCTCTCTCTCTCGCTGTGGGATTGTGGGTAATTGTCTCCAACGCGCGGTCTCAGTGTGCATGCCTCACTCGTATGCCCAACATGTGTGAGCACGTATTCTGTTTACCCAAACAGACTTCACCCAAACTCCTTGATGAATAGTAGATGTATTCATCTATTGCCTCTATCAAGGAGTGTCTTGCATAGACAAAGTATTAATACCAGCTAAGATGCTGTGAAATATGAAGTACCTAGTTCACGTCTGAAACGCTGAAATCGCTTTCATGACATTATTCACCAGAAACCTCATCACAAGTCTTGGTTTGACTTGAATGCTCTTACAATGAAGCCTTCAAATGAAGTCATTAAATTATAGCTTTAAATGTTCTTTGACTGCATTTGATAACACGTACACTAAGATGGTTAACAGGTGAGACATATTATCCCAAATGTCTGTTTTATTATGCTTAAAGCAGAAACTCATTTTGCTTGGGCTAAACAGAGCAAATAGAATAACTTCACAACTTTAAAGCAGACGTGCTCCATAATCCTACGAGCACTTTGGATAGCTTTTAGGCAAAAAAACAAAACAAACTTTTTTTAAACCACAACACACAAAACTGTTGTTTAACTGTTTTTCCCAGTTAAAGCATTAAAATCATTTAAAGGTAACAACTTTTAAACTTTTACTTGAGAACATTTTTTTTCACTGCATACGTTGTTTTCACCTTCACTTCAGTGTCATTTCTCAGGATTTTGTGAACTCCTGAAAACAATTAAAAATTTACTCTGAACATGACATGAGAGGTAAATCTACAAAGTAAAGTGGTCCATAATCCCGCAATTTCCAAAGGCAAAACTACAAAAGGAAACCAGTTAAAAGCATTTTCTTGCCGTAATCACACTTTAAGACAAACGCTGATTCCATTACATGTCTGTTATAAAAAGAAAAGCAATAATTTCAATGAAATAAAAATACTTATTTTACCTCCTGTCTTTTTAACACTGCAGTCTCTCTTTATCTCTGTTGGTGCTAATAAATGCTTCCTCTTTCCCTTTTTCCTCGTGTATTATTTGCACCTCCTGAAAGTTTGATCAGACAGGAATTGAAAACAGGAAGGGGCGGAAGCGGGGGGTTGGGGTTTGAGCGTGTAGCTGAAGTATTCCCAGCTGCACAGTGTGTGTGTGTAACATGACCCGAGGTCTGGCTTTAGACACAACGAAAGACACCTCACATTGAACATCTGTATCCCGTGTAGCTGCAAAGGAATGATTCTTGGCTGCAGGGCCTGATAAGTGAAAGAACTGCGTCACCATCACAGCACTGTGTACATTATCCACATGCTGGTCACTTTTGTAATAATCTATAAATCTTCAAGAAGGAAAATTCACTACTGTACCATCATTTGTATTGGTAATGAGCCATGTCTTGAAATTGAACCAAGAAATCTCCACTGACTCAAACTATTGCATAAATCTCACCCGCCTGACACATGGACAAAGACCAAAAAACATTCCTGAGTCACGTCAGAATATGCTGCAGATCTGGAGATAGTAGACAGTTGTGAATGCTGCTTATGACTTTTAAATCACTCTGTAAAGAAAATAAGGAAGCGGCAAATGTTTTTTTTTTTTTTTTCCTGCTGTTTTGGACCGTTTGAATCGGGCTGGTAAAATAAACACTGATGACATCTCTAAATACTCTGCAAATAACATTACAATACACTCTGTATATATATACATACAGTGGAACCTTGGATTGTGAGTAATTTGGTCTGCAAGCGTTTTGCAAGCGAGACCTTGATATATGAGTACTGTAGTGCACATACTGTACATGCATCACAACTGAGCCAATAGTTCTTCCCACTGTGGGATTGTGGGTAATTGTCTCCCATACCTGGTTTCAGTGCGTGTGCTTATGCATCAGAAGTGTGGTTGTCCTTGCCTTCCAGGGAAGGCCTTCATGAGAGGCAGTTTCATCATGGTGCTTGATGGGTTTTGCAAATGCGCTTGTCAATACTGTTCTTGCAAGAACTCTTTCAGGAAGCCTGACCTGATCTCTTAAAACTGACTGTTGTTGTTACGTAATTATCTAATTCCGCATGTGTTCTTTCGTAGTTTTTAAATCCCCAGTATTGTTGTAGAATGTAGAAAATAAATCACTAAAGAAAAACAAGGAAATTTGAAAGTGATCAAATTTTTGAGCGATAGTGTAGTTATACACTATTTTGCCAAAAGTATTCGCTCGCCTTTCTTCACATGCATTTGAACTTGAGTATTAACTTAATTGCTAATCCATAGGGTTTAATACGAATCATATTTTATATATATATTTTTATATATAAATATATATATATATATATATTCTTCCCCTTTGCAGCTATAACAGCTTCAACTCTCCTGGGGTGGATTTCCATAAGGTTCAGGAGTCTGTTTATGGGATTTTTTTTTTTTTTTAACATTTTTTTTTTTCACCAGACTCGTTCATGCATGTCTCTATATTGGATCTGGTGTGGGGTTATTTTAGGAGTTGGGCTCGTCCCCTTACTTTCAGTGAAAGAACCTGTAAATGCTTGTTTTCCCTCAAGAGAGAACCCACACACACACACACACACATGCACACGCACACACAGAGAGTGGAGAGGAGGAGGGGACCTACTGTGTATGATGACTCACACAAATGAACTCAGAGAGTGTGTGTGTGTGTGTGTGTGTGTGTGTGTGTGTGTGTGTGTGTGTGTGTGTGTGTGTGTGTGTAAGTCACCCTAAACATTAGGCCCCCTCCTCTACTTCTCCTCTCTCGTGCGGCTTTGCGTGACTTTAACAAGGAACCTCTCTAATGAAACTTGCTTTTGCCTCCTTTTAATCTTCCTCTTATGTTACCGTTCTGTTACTATATCTTGTGTTAACGGGTCATGTACTGAAATATAATTACAAGCACTTCATACGTTTCAAAGGCTTTTATCGACAATTACATGACGTTTATGCAAAGAGTCAGTATTTGCAGTGTTGGTGCTTCTTTTTCAGGACCTCTGCAATTCGACTGGGCTGCTCTCAATCAACTTCTGGGCCAAATCCTGACTGATAGCAACCCATTCTTTCATAATCACTTCTTGGAGTTTGTCAGAATTAGTGGGTTTTTGTTTGTCCACCCGCCTCTTGAGGATTGACCACAAGTTCTCAATGGGATTAAGATCTGGGGAGTTTCCAGGCCATGGACCCAAAATTTAAAAGTTTTGGTCCCCGAGCCACTTAGTTCTCACTTTTGCCTTATGGCACGGTGCTCCATCGTGCTGGAAAATGCATTGTTCTTCACCAAACTGTTGTTGGATTGTTGGAAGAAGTTGCTGTTGGAGGGTGTTTTGGTACCAGTCTTTATTCATGGCTGTGTTTTGGGGCAAAATTGTGAGTGAGCCCACTCCCTTGGATGAGAAGCAACCCCACACATGAATGGTCTCAGGATGCTTTACTGTTGGCATGACACAGGACTGATGGTATCGCTCACCTTTTCTTCTGTGTGTGTGTGTGTGTGTGTGTAAATATATATATATATATATATATATATATATATGTCACAGGTGATCATATAAGCAGTTCACTGCATATCATATTGTGTATGGTTGTGTATGTGACAAATAAAATTTAACTTTAAATTTAAGTAAAGCTCTTTTTCGTCCCATCACATATACATCTTATTGTTTTAAGCCCATTGGCTAATAATCTCTTTACCACATCAAATTTTTTACAAAGTCATGTCATGAGTCTCAATAAACGTCATGAGACTTCATTACAATTTTGTGCATGAGTGTTATAAAGCACTAACTATAGACTACTTTCACAAGTGCACTAATATAAACCTGTTCATAGTAAACCTACACTTGTTTCAAAACTGCTGTACTAAAGGAGCAGTTAACATCTTCTGACCAAGCAGGATCCAGAATGTCACAGGGCTGTGGTATTTATTTATTTATTTATTTACTTATTTATTCCTTTGTTGATATTAGCCAGAATATGAATTAAAGATGAAATACGTGTGCAGCAAAAAAGACTGGCAGAAATTATAAAGATTTTTCATAAATACGTATTCATAAAACAAATTTGCACAGAGGTGAATGCTAGCAAAAGCAGATTAATATTGCTGTACTTATTTTTTTTTAAACATTTTGAAATCTTAGCAAACATTTCTTTGCAACAGATCAATTAGCATTATAAATCACTGTACATAGAATATACTGATTATTAATATGTATTCAATGTACACGTTTTTATTGATGTTTTTAATGTATGTGAGCGTGTAGTTAGCACTAGAGTATGATTGTGTTTTTATCTTGAGTTAAGTGAAACATGTTAAAATTATTAACCAGAATCATTTCTTGTTTATCCTCAGTTGTCTGCTTTTCCTTTTTCACAGTACGCTGGAGGATTTTCCACAGGTGGACTGCTCATGGCCACATCGTTTATTGTACTGATCTATAAAACAAATGCTTGGTAAGGATAAATGTAAAAATTCAAAAAGAAAAAAAAAAAAACTTTCAGGTTTGGTCATGTAGCAAGTAGACAAATATAATATGACTTCCAGCTAAAGCCCAGTAAATTAATGGTTAACATTATCATTTAACAAACACAAATGTTCTGACATGTAGTCAAAAGTATTCACTCAGTCATACAAATCATTACATTTAGGTGCAAAAATTCCAATCACTTCCGTGCTTACAGGTGTATAAAATCAAGCACCTAGGCATGCAGACATTTGTCTGACTGCATTCGTCTGTCATTGTCTGACTGCATTGTGCCAAGTGTAAAGTTTGGTGGAAGGGTTGTTCCTGAGGAGTTGGACTCATTCCCTTATAAAATCAACATTTAATACTTCAATATACCAAGACATTTTGGACAATTTTAAACTTTGTGGAAACAGTTTGGGGACGGCCCCTTTCTGATCCAACATGAGTCCACACCTGTGTACAAAGCAATGACCATAAAGACATGGATGAGCGAGGTTAGTGTGGAAGAACTTGACTGGCCTGCATAGAGTCCTAACCTCGACCCGATAGAACACCTTTGGGACGAATTAGAGCAGCAACTGCGAGCCAGGCCTCTGTGTGTACATATACCTACAGTAAGTCACAAAAGTGAGTACACCCCTCACATCTCTGCAAATATTTAGTTATATCTTTTCATAGGACAACACTGCATAAATGACTCATTGACACAATGAAAAGTAGTCAGTGTAAAGTTTGTACAGCAGTGTAAATTTATTGTCCCCTCAAAATAACTAAAAATACAGCCAATAATAGCTGAACCCCTGGCAACAAAAGTGAGTACACCCCTAAGTGAAAATGTGAAATGTCAATATTTTGTGTGACCACCATCATTTTCCAGCATGGCTTGAATTCTCTTTATCCATGGAGTTCACCAGATCTTCACAGGTTGCCACTGGAATCCTCTTCCACTCCACAACATCACGGAGGCGGTGGACATTTGACACCGTGTGCTCTTCCACCTTCCTTTTCAGGATGCCCCAGAGTTGTTCTATGGGGTTTAGATCTGGAGACATGCTTGGCCAGTCCATCACCTTTACTCTCAGCCTCTTTAGCAAGCCAGTGGTCATCTTGGAGGTGTGTTTGGGGTCATCATCATGCTGGACCGCTGCTCTGCGTCCTAGTTTCCGGAGGGAGGGGGTCATGCTCTGCTTCAGTATGTCACAGTACATGTTAGAATTCATGTTTCCCTCAATGAACTGTAGCTCCCCAATGCCAGCAGCACTCATGCAGCCCCAGATCCTGACACTCCCACCACCATGTTTGACGGTAGGCAAGACACACTTGTCTTTGTACTCCTCACCTGGTTGCCACCACACATGCTTAACACCATCTGAACCAATTAGGTTTATCTTGGTCTCATCAGACCACAAGACATGGTTCCAGTAATCCTGGTCCTTAGTTTGCATGTCTGCAGCAAATTGTTTGCGAACTTTCTTGTGCATCATCTTTACAAGAGGCTTCCTTCTAGGACGACAACCATGCAGAGCAATTTGATGCAGTGTGAGGCGTACGGTCTGAGCAGTGACAGACTGACCTCCCATCCCTTCAATCTCTGCACCAATGCTGGACGCACTCATCCGTCTGTTTTCCAAAACCAATCTTTGGATCTGATGCTGAGAACGTGCACTTAGCTTCTTTGGCAGACCATGGCGAGGCCTGTTCTGAGAAAAAAGCAGCTGGATGGTGTTGGCCACTGTGCTGCAGCACAGTTGCAGAGTGTTGGCTATCTTCTTATAGCCTAAGACAGTGTAACACTAATGAGTCGCATGAAGGAAAATGACTAATTGTGCTCAATTTGTACATTTTCACTTAGGGGTGTACTCACTTTTGTTGCCAGGGGTTCAGCTATTATTGGCTGTATTTTTAGAAAGAGACTGCACAAGTTTAACTTCCATGGGATGTGTGCAAGGAGGAAACCTTCACTCTCTAAGAGAAACATCATGGCCAGACTGAAGTTTGTTGAGAGAATGTTGACAAAGATCAGGACTTGAATTTAATTATTTAATTATATTATTCATATATTATTATATTGAAAATGAATCATTTGGACACCAGAACCGAGGACATGTTTGGCATAAACCAAAGTCCAGGAAAAGAACCTCATACCAACTGTGAAGCATGGAGTTGGAATTGTGATGGTTTGGGGCTCATTTGCTGCAGCAGGACCTGACCACCATCATAGAATCCACCATGAATTCTAATGTGTATCAGAGGGTGCTTGAGGAACATGTGAGACCATCTGTCAGAAAATTAAAGCTGAAGCGGAACTGGACCATGCAACATGACAATGACCCAAAATATACCAGTAAATCAACCAAGGACTGGCTGAAACTGAAGAAATGGAGAGTCCTGGAATGTCCCAGTCAAAGCCCAGATCTCAATCCCATTGAGATGCTGTGTGGTGACTTTGAAACGGGCTGTGCATGCAAGAAACCCAGGAAGCATCTCACAGCTGAAAGAATTCTGCATTGAGGAGTGGGGAAAACTTTTCTCAAAACGATGTCAGAGACGGGTAGATGGCTAAAAGAAGAGTCTCACTGCAGTTATTTCAGCCAAAGGGGGTAGCACTAGCTATTAAGGGTTAGGGTGTCCTAACTCTTTCCTCAGTTAGAATATGCATTTTGTAAAATTAAATTAACAGAGGATCTTGAAAAGTATTTTCTTCAGTATGAATTGTTTAATTATATTACTTCAATCTCTCAGTATTGTTTACATTGAAACTAAATATCCATATATACATTTTATTTTACAAAATACCCAGATCTTCATAGGGTGTCCTAATTTTTCACATAACTGTAACTCAAATGAGCTTTTCACTCAAACCTGAATGTTAAGATTTTGTTTGATAAAATTTTTTTTTTTTTTTTTTACTTTGAGGCTCTTTGATGATTTGGAGTGTCATGATAACATCATGCAGCTTTCTCTTACCGGCTGTGCTTGATAAGCAGGGATGGAACTGACCACAAGAACACCACTCGCAGAGTTTGGAACCACAGCGATCGTGTTCAGCTATACAAAACATACACATAGATTCATAGTTACACAAAACACAATAATTATATTTGCACATGTACAATAGGTGTAATACCCCAAATTCTTCACTATAGTTCCAATAATCTGATCATTCTTGATCTTAGATAAATATATACTGTAGACATAGTTAATATCACTTTAGCACCTGTCTCGGACAGAAATTTTAGCCAAATATCTGGAAAAATGTTAAAGCTTTGTTACATGCAGGATGAAAGGCCTGAAAATGGCACAGATATGTATCGCTTGCCGTGTGGCCTCCATGTTTTTAGTTAATGTTTTATTGTTTGCAATAGTTTCATTTACAATGTCTAATTTCCGTGTACGGTCAAGCAACACTTCTTACAATACGTTCTACTGTTGTTGGACTTTATAAGCCCAATTTGTCAGGCATCCAACACCCTTTACCCCTCGTTCTAGCAAACATATTGGTGAACCTACGCCCATATGTTTGCGCTCCAACCCGAGTTAAATGCCGTAGGCGCCAAGGAAAACGGGGAGGCTTATTGGTAAGATTCAAGGCTCTCACTCATCACCAGTTCCTTATTTCTGGACTCTTGCCCAAAGGTCATTATATTGCAGGCCGCTCACTGCAACCCATCTATCAATGGGTTCTATCTGTTGTGCATATATAATATAATATATTTTGCGTATAGGCCTGAATATTCATTTTTATTTATGGACAGGTATATTATGTTTTATCTAGACTTGCTGCAATTTACGCTGGTTTCAAAAAAAGGTTTTCGGAGATTTGAGCTCCAGACAATCCGCAGGCGCTTTGAGCTCATGTACTTTAATAAAATGGAATGTGTCAGCCCAGCAAGAGTGTTAATTTACCCACTGGTTGGGTCAAATAAAACAACCCAGCACCTAAACATTTAACCCAGCAGTTTTTAGAGTGTAACATAAAAACTATTCTGTAAAATAGCATAAAGAAATCATAGTGTCAGAGATAACCCCTAGAGGGCGCCAAAGTGCACAGATACTTCTTTTGATTTTTGTTGTTTTTTCTGTGTTTGAGACTCTATTTCCCAGAATGCACGTCAGTCAGGGGATGGGAGCACTCACATGAACCGAGGTAGATCATTAGTTTTGTTATAAAGGTTCCTGAGTTCAATTATTCCTGGTCTTGCATCTGTTCAGTTAAGTGGTTTGCTGTTACGTTTCCTTAAAGTAATTATTCTGTGTTTAAACTCCTAGCCTGTGTATCTCCTCACCTGTGTATCTTCTATCTTATGTATCTCCTAGTCAATGTGTCAATCCTAGTCAGTGTGTCAATCCTAGTCAGTGTGTCAATCCTAGTCTGTCATGTTTGGTTTATCTCCTGTTTAAGTTCATGTTCTCTTCCCATTGTTTCCCATTGTTTTGTTTTCATTAAAAGACTTTTGAGCACTTCACCTCTGCCACTATGCCTCTCCTTAAGCCCACGAGGAACTTAGGTTGTGTAGAGAGTTATTAAAAACAATACAACAAAGCTTATGGTAAGCTTATGGTAAATAAATTCTCAGACTCCTCCATTGCAGGGATTAAAAAACAGTAATAATGTCACAAAGTATCAAATCCAACTTAATTCCACATTCTGATTTAATTGGTATCATTAAACGTTAAAAAAAAAAATCTAAATCTATGTTTTGCTGGGGAAATACATTTTAGGCAGAGACGTCTGCTCTGTCTTGTTAATTCAAATTGATAGTAAAATTGATAGGAGTGAAGTTATTAAACCGGTTTCACTGATGGCGGAATTGGCAGAATTGAGGGGTTTAAAACGAATTAACAAGACCGAGCAGACGTCTCTGCCTAAAATGTATTCCGCCAGCACAATGTATTCAAGCTCAGCACGTCTTCTTTCTTTGTTTTAATCTGTAATATGGTGAAATAATAAGTGAAATGTATTTAACGTATATGCTTAAATATTCCGTTTTATTTATGGACATGTGGATTATGTTTGATCTGCATTATTGCGAGACGCGATGACTTTCTGGCAATTTTATCGATAAATTGCGCGCGTTTATCAGCCCTTTGATCAAACCGCTGCCTTTTGTAAAGTCACAGGTTTACGCACCTGTAATTCACAATCACATTCCAGCTATTATTTCCAGCTGTGGTCAAATAATGGATGAAATAATTATTCAATGCTGGACACAAACAGCAAAAAAAACATGATGATTATTATAAACATTTTGAAGTACTTTTTGTGCATATAAGACTATTGACAAAAAAATATAGATATTTTTGTTCATGCATGTCTTCTGATGGTGCTCAATGTCGACACATTTTTACGTTTAACGAAGATATGTTGACATTCACAAATCAGGACAGTTAACACTATCAGATAGCCTACTATCAGGAAATTAAATGAAATTTAAGACCATTTAAACCGAGGCTTTGTCATTGTTTTGTCCCTGTTGTTATTACTTGTTATCATATATAACTTGTTATTATGAAATTTAAAGCATGATTTAGGGCATCTCATTCATCATTATGAAAACAATATGAAGCACATATACACACATTCATCATGAAAGATCTATTGTAAAACAAAAGAAAAAAAAATTGCTTCAGCATCGGAAACAATGTTGTTTTAGGCTAACTAGTTATCCACAATTCTTCGTTGTACTTGGTCTGGCTTTTAGATAAAGTCCTTCCATGCGCCATCTGGTGGATATTCAGTGAAATGCAAGACATTTATTTGTCTTGTTGCTTGTGGGATCTCGCGGCATGGCGTGTGCCAATTTCTTTTCCTTCCCGTTGCATTATTGCATTATTTTTATTATTTTTAATTTTCATTAATTTCTTTCTTACTCAGTAGTGAATATGATTTAAAATATAGCAAAGTACAATACGCCAAACAAAACATACTTAAGTAAAAATAAAATGACCAATTTTAAAAATGACTGTAAAAAGTAGAAGCACACAAAATAAACTACTCAATTATAGCAAAATGTTACTTTCCACCTCTCGCACTAATATAGCAGGATCACTTGAATCAACAGTAAATAGTTGTAGAATTTAGAAACAGTTTTTGTCGCAGCGACAGCAAATGCATGGCCCCCTCTGAGCTTTCATCTAGACCTTGGGACAGAAGGGAGTAACTGGTCTGAGGATCTGAGGTTTCTTGATAATGTATTCGTTGAAAAAGCTCAGATATGTACAATGGTGTAGAACCATTCATCAAGTAATAAAACAGCGGCATCTACATTAGAAACTTTTAAATCCAGCCTAAAAGCTCACTTCCTTTCACTGGTTTTACACCTGGCTGAGACATTTGTTCCCTTTTATTCTTTTTTGTTATTTTTTTTTTTATACACACCAGTTCCATCATAAAAAGAAACTCTCCTTAGACATAAGTAAAACCTCAAAAAAAAAAAAAAACATGACATACTGTATATCTTAAAAAACAAACAAGTAATTAAATAATAAATAAATATTATTTACAGTAGGTTGATTGGAGCAGGTGGCTTTGCAAGTGAAGGCTGAAACTGCAATAGAGACAGCAAACTGGAGCAGAGAGAAAACTAGCAGAACTCCACTGATTCCTTTGGTCCAGCTCTGAAATATAGATCCACAGTATAAAAATACAGCTTTCAACTTTTTTTGTATTACAATATTTAGAAAATGCTTTTAATATATTTACTTTCAAATGCATCAAATATTTTTGTTAACTTATTACATTTTTATTGGATATATTTTTTTTTTGCCAATTCTTACCCTTGACACAGTTTACACTTAAACGATAATAAATTAGTAAATCATACCACTCGGTTGTAGCCATAGCTGCATTCATGACTGTAATTATAGTTGCTGCAGTTGTAAGTAATCGGGCCAAACGCCAAATCCAGAGAAAGCATGATGATGGCAATTCCTGCAGCTATCATGCTAAATATATTCAGCCCCAGAGCGGCCTTTATCTGAGAAGACAATCAGGAAAAGAATATATATATATATGTATATATATATATATATATAAACCTTGACATTAAAACCAAACCAACTTTTTGTTGTAAGTGAAATGAGATGGACATCTATGAATTAAATTTTAATTAAAGTTTCAAAAACAAATGTTAAAAACATATTTTGTTTTATTGTTTCCTTTTATTTAAAAAAAAACGTGATTAACATAGCAAATTGTGCAGAGGTGATGCAGAGTAATTTCACTATAAAGTGTATTTGGTGTCTTTATTGGAATCACCCAGTTATCACTAACATATTGCAAAATAATTTAGAAATTCTGAGGTTTTATTATAGATCACACATACTGTATCTGTAAAATCATAAGTCTCCTGGAAATGTATTTCCTTCAATTTATATATATTTTTTAATGTATTATTTTTTTTTTACTTGGGCATGTGTGCTTTAACATCATTATCGTATTCTTAGCATGATGCTAACATGATTAGCATGTTCCTAGCATGATTATCATGTTGCTAGCATTATGCTAACTATATTAGCATGTTGCTAACATGATGATACGGTAATTAGCATGTTCCTAGCATGACACCAATATAACTAGAATGTTGCTAACATGATGCTAACATGACTAGCATGCCACTAACCGGATGCTAGCACAATTAGCATGTTGCTCCACTGTGATTAGCATGGTGCTAACATGATTAGTATGTTGATAAGATGAGATAAGATATTCCATTATTTGTCCCACAGCGGGGACATTACATCATTACAGCAGCGAAGAACAATTTGTAAACATAAAGTAGTGACAGTACTGTGTATACATACAAAAGAAAAGACAAACATTATCAAAATCAAATATAAAAGAACCACAGATGTGTTAGATTTTATTCAGTGGGATGCATAAGTTTGGGCAGACTTGTTAATCTTCATGATTTTCCTGTGTAAATCGTTAGTTGTTATGATAAAAAACAAAATCAGTTAAGTATATCATATAGGAGACACACACAGTGATATTTGAGAAGTGAAACGATGTTTATAGGTGTGCAATAATTGTTTAAACAAAATTCGGCAGGTGCATACATTTGGGCACCACAAAAAAGAAATAAACTCAATATTTAGTAGATCCTCCTTTTGCAGAAATAACAGCCTCTAAACGCTTCCTATAGCTTCCAATGAGAGTCTGGATTCTGATTGAAGTTATTTTGGACCATTCCTCTTTACAAAACATCTCTAGTTCATTTAGGTTTGATATCTTCCGAGCATGGACAGCTCTCTTTAACTCATACCACAGATTTTCAATTATATTCAGGTCTGGGGCCATTCCAGAACGTTGTACTTGTTTCTCTGCACAAATGCCTTAGTAGATTTTGAGCAGTGTTTAGGGTCGTTGTCTTGTTGAAAAATCCAGACCCGGTGCAGCTTCAGCTTTGGCACTGTACCCCGGACATTGGTCTCCCTCAGCTTTGACAAGATTCCCAGTCCCTGCACTGGGCACACAGCCCCACTGCATGATGGAACCACCACCATATTTTACTGTAGGTAGCAGGTGTCTTGGAATACTGTGTTTTTTTCCCTCCATGCATAACGCCCCTTGTTATGCCCAAATAACTCAATTTTAGTTCAATCAGTCCACAGCACCTTATTCCAAAATGAAGCTGGCTTGTCCAAATGTGCTTTAGCATACCTCAAGCGGCTCTGTTTGTGCTGTGGGCGGAGAAAAGGCTTCCTCTGCATCACTCTCGCATACAGCATTTCCTTGTGTAAAGTGCGCCACTGTGACTCTGTATTCAGCAAGATGATGTTGTAGGTCTTTGGTGCAGGTCTGTGGGTTGACTCTGACTGTTCTCACCTACGTCCGTCTAATCATGAGTAATCGCTTTCTTGGGTTTCGCTTTTGATTGTGTGTTATTAGAACGCGGGTTTATTGTGCTCCGGGAGAGTTCTAAACATAAACAGTGTGGTTATCCTGCCTGCTCGCGCTACTTCCTCGTTTGGGTTTACCATCCACGCTACAGGGCTAACTGCTAGTCTTCTGGTCCATCTCCGGTTGTCTGTGACAGAATGACTGAGCCATCAGCAGTAAACCCAGCAGATTACGCTCACCTCTGCGATGTGGTTGACCGGCATGTTAAGCTGATCGATCAGCTCCGCAGGGAAGTCGCGGCTCTCCGCAATGGCATCCAAGACGTCGCGGAGCTACAACAGGAGAAGGCGGCCCTCCGCAGGGCGGCCGCTCAGCCGGCTGTTGCCGCGCCCATCGCAACGGCAGCTGCAACATGCACCACTCCCCCCCCCCACTGATGTTTTCATAGCTCTACCGGATAAGTGGGATGGCACGGATGGGAAATGCAGTGTTTTTTTTAACCGTGCTGGATCTCGTGTTTGAGTTTAATTCTACCAAATACTCCAAGGACCAGGTGCATGTCGCTCTTCTCGTCTCGTTGCTATCCAGGCTGGCAGCGGAGTGGGCCACGGCAGTTCTTCGATCTGATTCTTATTTGGAGTTCACTCGTCAATTAAAACTCACTTTTGAACATCCTGCTGCCGAGGTGGAGACCAAAGTTATACCATCTGCGGCAGGGAGGCTTGTCCGTGAGCCTCTACATGGCGGATTTCAGAACCCTCGCCGTCCAGACCAACTGGGGAGACTCTGCCCTCTGGACGGCCTACTACGAGGGACTTGCTACACACGTTAAGGACGAGCTTGCCGGACGAGAACTACCAGTGACTTTGGAGGGCCTCATTCAACTCGCCCTCTGAATCGACCAGTGTCTACTCACTCGCCCCAAGCCAGCTCCTCGCACCCTGCCGCCCATCATGCCATCACTTCCTCATTTCACGTCCCGACCTTCGTCCTTCTTCTCACATACGCCAGTTCCTGAAGCTTGCTGTTCTCTGTCTACTGCACCCACCGGATCCGTCGGCTCTCCACCTCCCGCCATGGTTGACACTGGAGCCGAGGAACCCATGCAATTAGGGCGCACCTCCTTAACCGCTGCAGAACGGGTGCTGCTGGTAACTTCATTGACTCCTCTTACGCCAAGTGACTGGGGGTAAAGATTGAGGTGTTATCCCAGCCCATAAAAATTACATCTGTTGACGGTCGGCCCCTCTCCTCTAGCCTCATCACCTTCCAAACCCAACCCATCACCGTGACCATCGATCAACACCAGGCTTCAATTCTACCTCACCCCCATGTCATCGCCTCCTCTCATCATCGGACATCCCTGGCTACTTTGTCACGACCGGCTTATATATTGGACACAAAATCGGATCCTACAATGGGGGCCCACTTGTACTGAACTCTGCCTACGGGCTCGGGCTGGGACGTGTTCTAGGGAGTCCTAGGCCCCGGAGGCCTATCAGGACCTGGCTGAGGTGTACGCGGGGTGGAACGGAACCTGGTGATGGAGGAATATGTTTCCAGTGGACTTCGCCAAGGTACCATCTGGCCTTCCTCCTCCCCTGCATCTGCGGGGTTCTTCTTTGTGAAGAAGCACGATGGTAGCTTACGCCCCTGTGTCGATTATCGGGGGCTCAACAACATCACCATCAAGAACCGACACTAGGCTAACTGCTAGTCTTCTGGTCCGTCTCCGGTTGTCTGTGACAAATGGTTGATGTACATAAAGCTGAAAAGGTTTACAAAGTGATTTCAAAGACTTTACCTGTCTACAGTTATTCAAATGGAGACACTTTGGGACTGCTACTCTTTTAAAAAATCTGCCTTTCTCCCAAAAATCAATAAAACCTACTTCTAAAATTCAACATAAGACATTCTAAAAAAAAAAAAAAAAAAAACTAGAATTTCAGAGGTTTTGCGCTTGTTTCTTATGCCTTAGAATGCTGTTTTTGTTATATACATCCATACCGATATCATTGTTTAATCTTTGTATGGCTTTTTTTTTTGATCATGTAGAACAAGCTAAAATAAGAAACAGGTCTATGTCTATTTAAAGTAGAATTCCAGTGACTTGTTTGGAATTTGCTAACTGGAAACGTTTTAAAACATTATAGAACACAAATTCAAGGTAAAACAGTTTAGGAAATAAATAAAATGAAAAAAGTGTCCTCAGGTGTAAATAAAAATATCTCAGCAAATAAATACAAAGAAATTTATATCTTACTTTATGAGACAAAGAGAAAAAAAATCTATGTGTATTTTCATCCTGAAAGATGCTGTTGTTTACGTACCACACAGGCTTGAAGCTTGTTGCTTGCTGAAACAGCCAGAGAACCAGCAATGATGTGCTGTAAATGCAGTTTTATTTTAAAGTAACACTATATATACTCAGTATATTTAGGTTTAAAAAAAAAGAAAAACTGAAGAAAACTTACTAACAGTGAGCCCCAAAAAAATACTCCAGTGTATGCGCTGATGGACGAAGTTGAGCCAATCAGTACGATACCAAACAATATCGACAACACACCAATCATTATTTGGACAACCTGTGGTTAAAACACATAAAAAAAATAATTATAAGTATTCTTTTAAGTATACTATTTATTTTTTGACTATTTCATTTATGTTTACACAAAGTATTTTTAGGGAAAAAAATCACATTTATTTACAACATTGAGACAAAATGTTATGCCCATCACTGTGAAACGAGTTTTATATACATATTGTACCATAACAACCCTGCATGTCAGTGAATACAACTTTTGAATATTACTGTGGACCAGGTCCTCTTCATGTCTACCCTGCACACATTGTGCTCCCACAGAGCCATTTGGGACCGAGCCAGACATTCACATAGGCAGAGCTTACTCAGTTACCCTTCTGCACCTGGTCTAATTGTCATGCAAGCATAACATGTATTTCCTCAACAAACACAAACACTCTGTATATAACCACTTTCATTCCATTCGGTCTTCATGTCTATGCAGTAACTTGTCTGGCACGACCTGGCCTGAATGACCAGATTTACACATCTATAGAATTTTTCATTTCTGATGGAACAGTCATACGCCAGGACAGATTATGAAAGAAGCCTTCTAGAAGCATATGCAATCATTTCCACACATAAATTAGATGACCTTAAAGTCATCCAATTCACACATGAGGATGACTTTACAGAGTGGTATCACTGTCAGATCATCAATCTCAAGGTTTTGGCAACTGGAATGGAAATAGTGATTGTGATATTGCATAAGGGTGTTGAAACAATACCAGGGTGAATGCACAAAATGTTAATTTCGTCTTACTGTATACAGAGGAACCTTGGATTACGAACATATTTAGTTCTGGAAGTGTGTTCCAGAAAAGCAAAGTGTGAAGCACACTCGTAAAGCAAAGTGAATTTCCCCCATAATAAATAATGAAAACTCTGATTATTCATTCCACAACCCACAAAATAAATATATAAAAATAATTTATAAAAAATTATAAAGTAAAAATAAAACAAATTAACCTGCACTTAATCTTTGAAAGAAGTAAAAATAAATCCCAGCAGATAAGTGTCTCTTTATTATAGAAACTGCTTTATCTGGAAAATGAACAAGAAATCTTTCTAATGACACTCAAGCGTGCACTAACTAATCACTGCGGTAAAGTAAAAATAAAACTAATTAACCTGCACTTTACCTTTGAAAAGAATCGCGACAGAGCAGTGTTCGTTAGTGTGTGTGTGTGTGTGTGTGTGTGTGTGTGTGTGTGTGTGTGTGTGAGAAGCGAGAGGAGGAGGGAAGGGGCAAGCTGTCTAATGACGCTCACACACACACACACACACACACACACTAATGGAATCAGTGCAGGCTGACTGAGGGAGAGAGTAAATGGATCTTTAACCTCTCTAATGAAACTTGTTTGCTTTATGCTCATTCACAAATGTGTGTTATAATAAACACACACATATAGAAGAGGATGGGAGCATGGGATTACCCACAATTGTGCAGTGCGAGATAAAGAAAAACCATTAGCTCAGTTGTGATCACTTGACACTCGGTGTCAAAACAAAAAGTGCATGCATGCCACATTATGCTCAATAATATTTGGTACTCATAAATAAAGGCATGCTCATTTTTCAAGTCAAAATGTATTAAAATTACGCAAACCAGGTTACTCGCAATCCGAGGTTCCACTGTATCTAACTTACACCCAGTGCTTTGGGTTCTCCATTCAGGAAGTTTTGTAGTTGACTGTGAGTCTGAGATGAATTTTGTTCTGCTGCAGCTGGAACTGTTAATGAAGGAACAACTTTGGTGACTATGGTGTAGCCGCTTCCCACATTAGTGAGGGGTAGAGAAGCGCTGGTCATCTTTAAAGCACCTCAGGATTTTTAATCTGTGAACAACAACAACAAAAAAACCTGTCAGGGTTTACTAGCAATATGTTGGTATAATGTGAGGAGAAATGGGACTACAAAAGTACATAACTAAAATGGAGTTTTTAATATTTTGAGCATCCTGTTGAGCATGCTGTGAGAAACACTATTTTTGACATTTTAAAGAGAAAACTATATTTACACACAATTTATTCAACAAATATACCAAAAAAAAACAGTCAAAATCTAACAACAGTCTAGCAACAGTCCCAATCCGGTCTGGACCAGGATACCCCAAGGATACTATCCACTGACATTCAGTGATGATAATACAGAACAGGAAGAGCCAAATACCCCTGGATTACCAACCATCTAATAATCCCAGATTCACTACTTCAGTGCCATCAGTGGATCACTAGTAGAATGAACAGATGAAGAACAGAAACATTATAAATAACTTCCTGCTAAATCTCCCTGAGGACAAGGAAATGAAAATAGGTGAAAATAGGGTCAAACTTAACAAACCAAACTCGTGAGTGGGGAACAGCGCTGTGGGATGCTGATGATCTTTGCTGCACCAACTACAACACTTTCACTAATGAAATGAAGAGAGTTTTTGACCGCTCCCTTTCAGACCGTGAAGCAGCCAGCAGATGTTGAGACTTCGCCAATACGAAGAAGCACTAGCCAATATGTCCCATCTATGACATCACAACAATCTGGTAAAATACATCTTCTAGACTCTAGCTAAGTACTCAGTGGTGAGATCAAGGAGCATAAAATCTTGGCAAATGCTACCTCAAAAAAGTCCCTGCTCAAACTGTTCTCTTAGTTAATACCCAACAGCTATTCATAACCTTAACACACCTATCCACCATTCAACGTTTTCTAATAGACATCTCAGTAATGTCAGATTGTAACATCTGTTTTAAAGAAGACCATGAATTAGAGCATTATCATAAGCTACAAAACAAGTTTAAAAGATTCATGATAGGTGCTAGTGGGGTAATCGCTAAATCCATTAAATCATTTACTAAAAAATTTTGTCCATCTATGCTCTAGAAAAAATAAGTGGAGATATGCACATCATCCGTCATCAGCAGAGATCGTCACTCTTAACCCTGACTACCCCAACACAAGATGTTCATCAAGAGGTATCTTTTTACCTTTACTTCAGGATCATGTCTCAGGATTTTGTCCACCTTTCAAAACCATCCTTTTATTTACTCTGAACATGACATGTGAGGTAAATCTACAAAGCATCCATAATCACCCAATTTGCAAGGCATGACTACAAAAGAAAACCAGTTAAAAGCATTTTCATGCCGTAATCACACTTTAAAACAAACACTGATCCGGTTACATGTCCGTTATGAAAAGAAAAGCAGTTGTTTTAATAACGACAAAAGCCTTATTTTACCTCTTTTTTTTAGCAGTGCAGTCTCTCTTTATCTCCGCTGGTGCTAATAAATGCCTCCTTTTATCTCTTGCTCTGTGTATTATTAAATGACGCACAAAACAGGAAAGCAAAAAAAAATTATTTTGCGACAGAGGTGATGTCTATACATTTCACATACTTCTGAAGAAAAGGAAGCGCATAGCTGAAGTATTCCCAGAAGCACAGAATAATTAGTGCTCCCTAAATAACATGACCTGGGGTGTGGCTTTAAACAGACACAGCAAAATACATTAAGGATTTATAAACATAGCTACAAGAAATTATTCTTGGTTGCATGGCGTGATAAGTGAATTATCTGTGTCGGGCATTACAGCACATTACAGTACGTATCTACTTACTGGTCAATTTTGTAATAACTCTATAAATCTTTAAGAAGGAGAATTCACTACAGTGCCATCATTGTGCTGGTAATGATCTTTGTGGGTAATTGAACCAAGGAATCTCAAACTGCACTGACGCAAACAATTATGTGAATCTCCTCCGCCTGACACTTGAACAAAGGCCAAAAAACATTCCTGAATCACACCTTAATATTCTACATATCTGAAGATGGCAGACAGTTGTGAATGCTGCTTATGTCTTTTTTTATTACTATGTAAAGAGAAAAAGATGGACTGCAACTGTTTTTTCTTTTGCCATTTTCAATGGTTTGACTTGTGCTGCTCTGAACGTACCTTCATGCCTTGCAATCCACTCTGCCAGCGCTTGTTCATTGTCTCTCAAAAGCATGCTGATGGGATGTATCACAGTGTGGTATGGGAACTGTTCCAGCCAAACCCAGAAACCACTGCAAAGAGTGGTAGAAACGGCGCAGTACAACGTTTCTGTTCTGGCGTCTAGGTGGTGTAAATTAACTTCTTTAGTATATCCATACAGCTTAGTTCTTTGGCAATCCTTAAACGACGACTCAAGACGTATCTGTTTCTTCAGTACTTGGGCTAACCCCCCAAAAAATTCCCATCAGTGTTTGACTGATGGTACTCAGTTAGTAATCTAGTGACCCACTGTAAGGATCTCTCCAATGACAGAATCTACAAAGCACTTTTGTAATTCGCTCTAGATAAGAGCATCTGCCAAATGCCTAAATGTAAATATTTACATCAGCCACATTATGATATCCCATTTTGTGCGCTATATAACTGTAAATAAGCGAAATATGGCAACATTTAGAAGGTAGGAAGAGACCTGATGCTGTGATCTTCAGAATGGCCTCAGACCCCAGAGGTTTAAAAGTAATCTTCAGCCCAGGAGCTGACTTTAGTTAGCTTAAAATGGGGAAGGGTGCAAATTTCTTTCTCTCCCTCAGTGAACATAGTTTTTTGTGTGAGGTATCTGAATGTGTAGGTGTAAACAGCTGAGACATCAATTAGGAGTGGGGAAAGTGCGGAAGGGTGCATTACTTGCATTTGAATGTTGTCTGACATTGTAAAGCACATACAGTAACACTAAAACAACAACTAAGAAATTAACGGTGATTTAAGAGGCTCTGATTATACGGCATAAATAGTATTTACTACAACAAAATCCCTAAAAAAAGATCATATGAAACATTTAGACAAATGTAAGAAAACATTTTTTTTTTCTGTTGTGAAAGTCTATTTTTCCAGTTATTTCTTCATTTAAAGTTTGAGAAAATAAAAGTAACATGTAATGTAAATAAAATATATTATAAAAATGAACAGATACAATCAGAAATGGGAAATCACAAATGAAAATCACAAAAAAAATCTAGTGACCTTGATCATCTGAATAAACACGGGTCAGGAGTAGCTCAATGGTTAAGGGATTGGACTACAGTTTGGAAGGTCCTAGTTTCAAATTCCATGACCACCAAGTTGTCCATGTTGGACCCTTGAGCAAGGCCCTTAACCCACAACTGCTTAAATGCATAATGAGATTTATAAAAAAGAAGGTTGCTCTGGTTAAGGGTGCCTGCCTAAATATAAGCAACATTTTAATGCAAGTTGTCTCTCACTACATACTGTACATACACTGCACCATAGCCAAGTTCAGTATTCACTTTTACCTTGTTCCGTTGGATTAGGTTGCTGATTTTTGTCTTGCATAATTTTTCTGTTAATTTACTGCTGGTCTATTCATGTTGATATCATGACTTAAGCCATGCCTGCACAAATAAAGATTGTGAAGAACTTCATCAGACTAATTTACACCGTACTACGACTGGCAAAAATGGCAAAAAGTGCCCACCATCAAAATTTAACTAGGTTGAGTTCCCATCACCATCCTACTAGAGAAGGCGAGTATGGATTTGCTTGACCAACCCTCTGCTCTACTCAGGTCCTCAGACTGGGCAATACCCTAGGTCTTCTGTGGTCAATTTCAAGGTTGTTTTGTCTATGCTAAAAAGCCTAGGCAGAACATCTATCTTACAATATATCAGTGTATGAGATGCAGGAGCAGATCAATCACAATGCACCAATTGTTTGTTCGCACATGGAAGATGCACAAGCCAAACAAAATAATGCATGCAACCACTCAGTGTACCCAGGCAGGTGATTGTGTCTTTCTCCTGCTGCCGGTTGCAGCGTGGTGGCTCTACTGAGTCCCAGAAGCATGCTGACAGCCCACTGAAGGGTGCAATGTCGCGAATGCTGCAGGAAGGAATTTATCAAAGAATGTACCGGACCTTGGTCCAGCCCCATTGTGGTGGTACCCAAGTCTGGATAGAGGTAATGACTTCCACAGCTCTCAGAATTTGATAGTTACAGGGCCAAGAGTGCAGGACCTGATTGAACACTTTGGAGAGGCCTGTTACATCTCCACATTGAACCTGACAATACTGGCAGGTGGCCCTGACTCCTGAAATAATAGGTAAAACAGTATTCAGCGCCTCCAACAGCCCGTAGCCGTACCAGACGTGCCACATGTGTCTTAAAGGGGCATCAACAACAAGTTGTTTAATCTTAGATTTGTTCTTTACAGGTACAGCCGATCTACTTTCCTCAATAAAATTTATATTCTTAGAACTACTACTCTTGATACTACAGAGTTGTTTGATGTGTCTGATGGTTTGTGTCATTTACTTAATTTAGGTACAGTAAGTCAATATTCACTTTCTAGTCACCAGTCATTGTGCATATTTCTTGGTTCAGTAACCTCAACCTTAATGCCATTTTGATACCAAAGTTATTAATGTATCATGTCTAGTTTGCAGATATATGGCCGGTGTAAATTTGTATACAAGGAAAAAAAATCCATCCATTTTTTAGAATACTTAATTAGCCAGTCCATGATATAGTTGGAAAGAGGGAACCCTCAGCCTCATTTTGATACCAGGATTTCCCTGCTACCCCTAAAAAACAACGTTTGCCAACAGCAGGGCCTCATAGTGAACAAAAAGCACATTTTTATGTATCACAACTGGAGTAACCAGCTTGGATACTGTTCAGTAAAGGGCTTTAAAACATTGGTTAGGATTAAACTTTCTCAATTCTGTTTAAAATTCAGCATGATGATTTTTACTTTTTATCAAACGTTTTATTTTTTAAATTATTATTATTTTATTTTTGGCTGAAATTGAATATTTTATAAATACCTATAAATAATATAGTTGACCAGTGACTGTAACCATTTCACCATGTTGGAGGTTGTATGAAATATTGAATGGAATTATATTTAAAAAAAAAAAAACATTTAAATAGGATATATGTAATTATTTTTTTATATTGTTTTTATATTGGTGAACCCCCACTAATGTACATTAACAAGACAAAAAACAGCCACATGGTGGCCCAAGTGTTAATGTGTGTCTCTTTGTCCACAGCTGTGACTTTTATGTTAGTGTGTCGCAATACATTATAACACATTAGGGCACTGGTGGCTCAGTGGTAGGTGTCTCATATACAGTACATTACTATAGCCATACTTAGCTGAGTTATTTGTTTATGTAAAACATGTTGGTGCACCTGTCTGGACCATTCAAACAGCTGTCTGGACCATGGTCTGTGCATGGAATGTTATCCCCTGCGATAACGCAGTTGACGATGCCCTGTCCCATAAACGCCCCTATGCGCTTTTCTAATAAGATGGTTGCAATGTTGTACCAGGTGGAACAGTGACTGCTTCAGTTAACTGCAGTGTCCGGGCAGCCTTATACAGTGTGTTCATATAAAGGCAGTTCTTGCATTGTCAACATAGTTTCATGAATAGATGATTAATAAAACAGATTTTTTAAACCACTCAGTACACACAACCCATGATGTTTATGCTATTAAAAAAAGAATCAATCAAACAATAAATAAAAAGTTATTGCATTATGTTTCAAGACATCCTTTAACCCTTTCCTTCCCTATTTTTCCTTAATAAGTTACCCTTTTTTCCGTGAGACCTCGCCTCGTGTCTGTCCTTCATGGTGCCGCCCATGCACATACAGTAGGGTCGAACCCGTTGCAGTATACTTGCCTCACAGACATGAAAAATATATACTTATAGAAAGCGAAATGTCTGCTTTTATATAAAGTAATGAAAAACTAATTTTAAATTCATATGCAACGTGAATTATTGGCGCATCCATTGCTGTGGAGACGATGAGATGACATGATCACCTTCATCACTACAGCTCCTCCTTGCCGTTTTCACCCCGATGCATTCTTTAACTTTATGCGTGCAGCTGAGCACTGATTAGACTACATAGGAAGTTAAAGAGGCCAAAACAATCAATCAGTGTTTTCAGCCGGGAGATTTCCTGAAGCTCAAATCTCCGAAATCGTTGGAGCATTTTATTCTAAATAGATGTTATCTTTAATAACATTTTTATTATTATTTTATTTTATTTTATTATTTTGATCTGTACACACATACATTCTCGGCTAAACAACTCTTAAAACTACACTTGTGACACAATAACAATAATATTTCCAACATTTTGCAGGCTGCTGTTTGGAGAAATAAAGAGAATAAGGAATAAACTAGTGGTTGGGTCAAAATAACTCAGAATTTTTACTCAGCAGAAAACAACCAAACAATGTGTTTACAGAAACAATCACAGCATTTTAGAGAGTCTGTTGCGTTATTGTAATGTTTTATTCTGAAAGTCTATTTTTCCAGTTATTTCTATATTTAAATTGATGCCTTTGAATGTATATTTTTAAAATAACAATAAACAGATACAAACACAGATAGGCTATATAACAGTTCATTTTTTGTACAAATAAAATTGTCAGCTAGTGAACTTGATCGTCTGTCTAAACAACATTAAACCAATGTTTTTTTGTTTCACTCATTATTGCACAGTAAATGTCAATAGCTCTGGTTCAGATTTTTCATGTTTGTTGTATAAAGTACTCAGATGTGGAAATTACCATCACCGTAGTATTTCTTCAATACAACATATTATGACTTTTTTTTTTTTTATTGTTATAACTTAATTATATTTTAAAACTGCAGCGAGTGAAAATCACTTTGCACCACCTGGCGGTCATTTCACGAATGACTTTGAAATGCAATTTGTGTTTTGGAGAAAATAACAGTCATGGGGATAAAAAGAACAACAACAAAAAAACAGAAATAAGTCCATAAATGACATTCATAACATTTGTCTATAAGACTTTCATGGAGTGGATCTTGTATCATAGAGTATTTTGCTTGCTTGGACACTTGCTTTTCCTTTACGCATGCGTACAAACACATGGTCACAATGTTATAATAAACAGTACACGCGAGCACAGATGTTGACTATATGAGCGCAGTGAAATGAGGATGGGTTCCCTGTCGAGTCCGGTTCCTCTCAAGGTTTCTTCACTGCCATCTCAGGGAGTTTTACCTTGCCACTGTCACCATCGTCCTCGGCTTGCTCATCAGGAAAAATCTGATCATTTTGATGCATACACATTCACGTTTCATACAAACTTAAATAATTCTTTTGATTGTGTAAAGCTGTTTTGCGACAATGTCAATTGTTAAAAGCACTATACAAATAAAATTTTATTTAATTGAACTGAGCATGGGAGACAATTATCCTTAATCCCGTAATGCGCGCGAGAGAAGAACCAGTTTAGTTGGCTTAGGTGTGATCATGTGATGCTCGGCAGACAACGCGCATGCGTACTAGTCATATATTAAGCCCTCGTTTGTTTATTAAGTAGTTAATTAAGGAAAACGCTCTCAGGTCAAGTTACTCGCAATCCAAGTGTAGTTTGATATCAGAATTTCCCTGCTCCTCCTTTGCCAGCAGCATGGATTTATATTGAAAAAAATTTATATATTACAACTGGAGTCACAAGCTTGAATAGTGTTCAGTGAAGGGCTTTAAAACAATGTTTAGAATTAAACTTTCTCAATTCTGATTAAACTTCAGCAAGATAAGCATTAACGCTATACATTGTAACACACTATGTAAAAGCTGGAACACTCCTAATAACATCATCAAACTATTTATTTTCAAATTAAATTTTTCAATTGTTAATGTTATTACTTTATTAGTTTATATGAGTAGGTATATGAGAGTGACAGAGGAAGATAACATCATTGATGTAGTGATGAAAATATGTAGACGATGCCTTAACTTCCAGTGGCACAGTGTCCTATATGCATGGAAGGTCTGACCGTTAAAGCATAATTAATGGCTGGTACTGGCACTGCAGATAACTAAAACAGTTACTTCTTCCCCTGGCAGAAATATACGGCATTGTAACCCATCAGATTTTAAAGTGAGGTATTCGCGATCTGTTGATGTTTCAGTTTTGTGCACGAAAAATACTAACAATCCAAGGTTCCACTGTAGTGATGTCAATGAGAGATACATGGCATTAGTTGTACTGACCTGTGTGTTTTCACCTTGTGCGCTTGAAAGAACTGAACAATGTTAAATCTTACCCAGAAAGAGTCTACATGATTTTTCCTCACAAATAAAATTTACATATGTTCAGCATTTTAATAACAACAGGAATATGATGGAGAGGAATAAACAGCTCCTGTTCTGACTTAATCAATAAGCGTTCCTTTTTTTGTCATCGTACAAAAAAATTAAATACATTATTAATACATTATTAAATACACTCACAAAGTGTACATTATTTTCTGTAGATGTCATCCGACTTTATTACAGTTTTGCCCCTGAGTGTTATGAAGCACTGACTCTAGTTTCTATTCTCTAGTTTTACATTATACTTTCATGAATGTTAATAGAATCAGTGCACTAGTAAAAACCTGCTCATATTAAACCTACACTTGTTTCAAAACTGCTGGTCCTAAAAGAGTAATTAACACATTCTGACCAATTAGGATCCAGTATTTCATAGAGCTGTGGTGTATATTTATTTATTTCTTCCGTCCTTGGTTTTAGCCACAAGTTGATTAAAAAGAGTAAATAAGTGTGCAGCAAAAACAAAAGAAATTATGAAAAAAATTAATATAAAAAAATGCACAGATGTGAATGCTAGGGAAAGCTGATTAATATTGCTGTACTTTTTAGGAATGTTTTAAATTCTTAGTGTACATTAAATGTAATTTATGTAATCTTGGGTTAAGTGAGAAATGTTGAAATTATTAACAAGAATAATTTCTAAAATCATCCTCAGTTGTATGCTTCGCCTTTCTCACAGTACGCTGGAGGATTTTCCATTGGTGGAGCGCTCATGGCCACAGCGCCCATTGTACTGACTCCCTGTAAAACAAAATGTTTGGTAAAGCATAAATACAAAAAAAAAAAAAAAAAAAAAAAGGATTGTATTGGATATGAAGCTAAATATAATATGAATTTCAGCTAAAGGCCGTTAACATTATAATTTAACAAACACAAATGTTCTGATAAAACAAACAAAAATATTATTATTATTATTATTATTATTATTATTATTATTATTATTATTATTATTATATTTACCTCAAAAAAGGTTTTTCTAAAACCTGAATGTTGACTCAAACCTGACTTTATTGAATCAAAAACCAATTATATATGACTTTTTATTATTATTATTATTATTATTATTATTATTATTATTATTATTATTAATATTATTAATATTATTAATATTATTATTAATATTATTATAATTATGATTGAAGCTCTTTAGTGATTTGGAGTTTCATGACAACCCGCTGCAGGTTCCTCTTACCGGTTGTGCCTGATAATCTGGGATGGAACTGACCACAGGAACACCACTGTCTGGGTTCTGAACCACATTGATAATGTTCAGCTGTCCAACACAGACACAGAGCTTCTTAATTATACAATACTCAATAGATATATTTACACAAGTTTACATTAGGTGCAACAACCCAAATTGTTCAGTACACTTACAATAATCTGGATCATTCCTGTTCCCACATAAATATAAGGGCTAAATTTCACATCAGCACTGTTTATTGTCCTGGACTGCCAACTCTCAGAATTCCTCACAACCTCACAATATGGTCAAACTAGTCTCCATTCCTATCAAGAGAGGTGGGAGGCAACTGAGTATATTTACTCAATGGCACTTTACAAGTTAGCTGAACAAATTCGATATATTAAGTATCTGTAACTGTCACCTTAAAGTTCCACCAACTTAAAATCTTTCAGACTAGCGATTTTGTGTCTGATGTCATCAGGGCAATAGATCACTGGTGGCTCAATGGTGGGTGTTCTGCCTGCCATGCGAAAGGCCCGGGTCCGATTCCCAACAACTGGATGAAGTGCCTGTCCCAAGGCCAGATAAAATGGGAGGGTTGCATCAGGAAGGGAATCTGCTGTAAAACTTGTGTGTGTGGGCCGGATTGTCTGCTGTGGTGACAGCAGCAACAATTTATTTGATTTGCAACAAGTTCAACAAACTCAATTAAAAAAAAAATAATGTAACTGATTTTTAACTGAATTTTTTTGAGCTTTGCCAACTTATTCGAGTTTACAGTGTACTCCTGAAAGGGGTGTTCTCTTGTCTTTCCTATGTTGAAGAGTGGATAATAGAAATAGGCCTCTGAGGCCATGTCCACATGTAACACGGAGATTTTTCTCTGTGGTTTCCACCTTTCCGTTTTCCTGTGGACAAAAATATTTTTAAACCCTAGGTCGTGTGGACAGAATTATTTTTAAAAATGAAGAAGAAAAAATTTCAGTTTTTAAAAATACCCGGCTACGGGTGGACATGGCCTGAGTCATGTCATATTTATACCACTGGGAAACAGGAAGTCATGAATTATTAATTAAAAGTTTCTAGATACCCTGATCAACTTTATAAACTATGATGAAAATTTAAATAATGCTTCAATTACATTTATTTTATCGGAATTGTTAGGGGTGCCAATAATTGTGGAACAGGTTTATAAAAAACAAAAATTTTTGGGCCACATATTTTTTTGTATTTGGGTTGTATTGTATTGGGTTAGGCGGCACGGTGGTGTAGTGGTTGGCACTGTCGCCTTGCACCGCCAGGGTCCGGGTTCGATCCCCGGCCAGGCTCGATTCCCGTCTCTGTGTGCATGGATTTTGCATGTTCTCCCCGTGCTTGGTGGGTTTCCTCCGGGTTCTCCGGTTTCCTCCCACAGTCCAAAGACATGTAGGTCAGGCTAATTGGCGTTCCCAAATTGCCCTTAGTGTGTGAATGAGTGAGTGTATGTGTGTGTGTCTGTGCCCTGCGATGGATTGGCACCCTGTCCAGGGTGTACCCTGGCATGTGCCCTAAGTCTCCTGGGATAGGCTCCAGGCCCCCCGTGACCCTGAATACAGGATTAAGCGGTATAGATGAGTGAGTGAGTGAGTGAGTGTATTGGGTTAAAAATAAACTTATTAGAAGCCTAAGAACACATCTTAACCAGGGGTTAATCACATGATTAAAAATGTTACAGGTGTTTGTAATCAGTAGCAGATCTGGTTGGAGTCAGCAATGAAAAAAGGAAACACATTCACACCCAGGAAAGCAGAGAGAGCTTTTACTATGAAAACGACTACCGTGAGATAATATACTTTTTTACACTTAAGTAAATTTGAAGGTGAGTATTTCTGTACTTTTCCTCAAGTATACATGTAAATGGAAGACCTTTAATTTTACTTGAGTAATATGTTCCTTAGGGAGTCGCTACATTTACTCATGACAACTACACTCCCATTTGGGCCTGCCTAGTGCAGTCACACTAACTCAGTCGCCTGAAGTTGGAAACAAAATGGATGTTATATTCACTGCAAATAATAGTGAACATAGATTGATCAAGCACTTTCACTAGATAAAGTACTTTAGTATTTAGCAGGTAAACAGAAAAGGAGATTAATTCTGAGCAATAAATAAAGCTGTTATTTCTTGTTCTTACTCATTACCCTGGGCACTTCTTTGGGAGAAGTTTACAAAAGCTCACATAAAATGACGTCTCCGAGTCAGAATTATGAGTCAGAAAGCCAGATAGTTTCTACTGAGAGATTAGAAATTTGAACACAGTTTAATAACACACATTTCATCCAAATTACCCTGACACTCACTTATTTATAAGATTTGGGATCATGACATCACAACAAAGTGCATTCTGTGAAATTCGCCATGTTGGACGCCAACTGCCTTGTTTTGCTCTAGACAGCTCATCCACACTTGCGGTCAGGTGTATGTAGCCTGTTTGTGTTTGGTTTGCATTTGTTAGTAGTATGGATTCAAACCATTTACAAGTTGAATGTTCTCCAAAAATGAGTCTCTGGCATCCTTTGACAACTTCATGTTAAATCTTGTTCTCTTTTTTTTCCATTTTATCATTTCTTTGCATTTGTGTTTGTCTTACGCATCTCTCATGACGTCGTGTTTACTATGTCATTAGAGACAGTGGCATACTACACTGTAAACCCGAATAAGTTGGCAAATCTCCAAAAAAAATTGAGGTAATCAGTTACATCAAATTGTTTAAAGTAATGAAGTTTCCAATTTTAAGTAAACAGAGCTATCTGTTTTTGAGTTTGTTGTACTCATTCATATTAATTGTTCTTTACTTGCATTACTGAGTAGACTAACTTATAATATTTAAAGGCAATTATCATTTTTTTTAGTTGTTGCAAATCAAATAAATTGTTGTTGGTCTTTCGGCTGCTCCCGGCAATGGGTCGCCACTGCAGACAAACTGGTCAGCACACAAACTTGGCAAAGGTTTTACACCAGACGCCCTTCCTGATGCAACCCTCCCATTTTATCTGGACTTGGGACAGACACTTCATCCAGTTGCTGGGAATCGGACCCGGGCCTTTCGCATGGCAGACAAAACACCTACCATTGAGCCACCAGTGATCTATTGCCCTGATGAAAACAAACAAATAATAAATAAATAAATAAATAAATGAATGAATGATGAAAAATTATTTACAGTAGGTTGATCGGTGCAGGTGGCTTTGCAGGTGAAGGCGGAAACTGCAATAGAGACGGCAAACTGGAGCAGAGAGAAAACCAGCAGAACTCCAGTGATTCCTTTGGAAAGGCTCTGAAATAAAGATCCACGACACAAAAGTACAGGTACAAATACAAAACTTTTTTCATATTAAAATATTCAGAAAATACTTTCACTGTATTTACTTTAAAATTATTAATATATTTTTGTTAACCTTTTATTACATGGTATTTTTGCTTGTTTTTTTTTTTTTGCCTATTTTTACCCCGGCCACATTTCACACTAAAATGATAATACATTGATAAGTCATACCTCTGCAATGTAGTTGCATCCATAATTGTAATTATAATAGTAGCAGCCATAATGTAGAAACAAATCCAGACAAAGCATGATGATGGCGATTCCTGCTGCTATTGCGCTAAAGATATTCAGCACCAGAGCGGCCTTCACCTGAGAAGCCAAACAAACCAACAGAAAATCACAAAATCAAGATAAATAAGTTTAGAAAATCAATAAAAGAAAAAAAATACCTCAGCAAGTTAAAAAAAATACAAAGGACAAACAGAAAAGCAATCCTTGTGCAATTTGATTTTGAAAAATGCTGTTGGTGTTTACGTACCACACAGGCATTAAGCTTGTTGCTCCCAGAAAGAGCCAGAGAACCAGCGCTGATGTGCTGTAAGTGCAGATTTTTTTTTAAAGTAGCTCTATATACACACACAATACAAATAAATAAAAAAACAAAAGAAGAAAACTTACAAGCAGTGAGCCCCAGTAAACAACTCCAGAGAACACGCTGATGGCCCGACCAGGGACCGCAATCACGATACCAAGCAATATGGTCAACAAACCAATCATTATTTGGACAACCTGTGGTTAAAAAAACACACACATACACACTTTTTCAAACATCCTTATAATAACTACTTGTTAGGAGCCTCCACCAGAGGTCACTGTCTCCATGTCTGTAGTTCTTGGTTGACTCAGTTTCCCAGAAGGCACCTCAGTCAGGTGATGAGTGCTCACCTGGACTGAGGTGCCTCATTAAAGTTTCTATAAATAGCAGTTTGTTCTGGGAAACTGGGTCGAGCATTGTTTGTCTGTTTGTTTGGTTTGTTATGTTTGTATTTGTAACTACCGTCATGTGGGCATTCCTTTTGTTTGGTTCTTGTTTCTTTAAGTTTATATTTTGGTTTGTTTTGTAACCTGTTTTTCTAGAGGGCTCTACTGTCTGTTTTCCTTTTGTTCCTTGTGTTGATGGATTCATGAAGTTGTCCTGTTTCATGTTTAGTTAGACTGTGTCTCCTCCTGTGTACAGTGTAAGTACCGTTCTGTGTCTTCCCAGTGTTTGTCTTCCAGTCCAGTTCTTTGTCTAAGTTTTGTGTAGCCACATGAGGGTCTAGCCGCTAGCAGGGTTAGCCGCTAGTAGGCCTTAATTGCTAGTAGGGTTAGCCCTTAGTAGGGTTAGCCTCCTGTAGGCTAGCCTCTAGGGGGATTGACTGCTAGTGCTTCTGGTCGCTAGTAGGTTAGCCGCTAGTTTGGAGTAGCCTCATGTGTGCTTTGCCTTTTGTGTTCAGTTCCCCACTCTTAGGTCAGTACTAACCTGGTTAGCCACTAACCCCATTAGAAACTAACCTGGTTAGGTCAGCATCCAGTGCCCCCAGCATTCCATGTAGCTACTAACCTCACTAACTGACTCCTGTCCCTAGTCTCTGTGCTCCTGTCCCTAGTCTCTGTGCTGTGTCTCTAGCCCTGTCTCTCCTGTCTAGCCCTGTCTCATCTCTAGTTCCCCTATGTGTCTTAGTTAGCTTCAGCTCCATGTTTCCTCATCCCCAGTTCTCTCTGTCGGTTCCCCGTGTCAGCTCCTGGTTCCCCGTGTCAGCTCCTGGTTCCCCGTGTCAGCTCCTGGTTCCCCGTGTCAGCTCCTGGTTCCCCGTGTCAGCTCCTGGTTCCCCGTGTCAGCTCCTGGTTCCCCCACCACCAGCTAGACCCATGACAGAATGCTCGACCCAACTAAGGCATAGCAGAGGGGGCCCCCCCGGGACAAATTTTTTTTGGGGGGGCTGGGACCGTAACGCTGGGGCAAGCAGGCTGAGGGTCGTCGGCTTGCCCTACAGCAGAACTATGAAAGGTCCCACTACCTTTGTCCAGGGCCTCACGTGGAGGCCCCAGAACACCAGTTCCAGAGCCTCACGTGGAGGTCCCAAAGCACCAGTTCCAGGGCCTCACGGGGAGGCTCCGCCCTTCGTCTCCGGGCCTCACGGGGAGGCTCCGCCCTTCGTCTCCGGGCCTCACGGGGAGGCTCCGCCCTTCGTCTCCGGGCCTCACGGGGAGGCTCCGCCCTTCGTCTCCGGGCCTCACGGGGAGGCTCCGCCCTTCGTCTCCGGGCCTCACGGGGAGGCTCCGCCCTTCGTCTCCGGGCCTCACGGGGAGGCTCCGCCCTTCGTCTCCGGGCCTCACGGGGAGGCTCCGCCCTTCCCGTCCCAGAGCATCAATGGAGGTCCCACATCCACCACCCGGCTTCGGCGTCGAGTCCACCACCCCAAGAACGGGCCGTTGCCGCCTATGTTGCCAGGCATCTAGGACAGAGCCGAGACTGCCTCCGGCGCCTGGCTTCGGCGGCATTCCAGTTTCGCCCGCCTTCCCATCCTGCTCGGGGAACCAGCTCGTCGGCGTCGTAAGTTGGGTGAAATGACTCAAGACAATGGGGACCTCCGGTAACGCTCCGGAGGAGCGTTTTTAAGGGAGGGGGTACTGTTAGGATCCTCCACTAGAGGTCACTGTCTCCATGTCTGTAGTTCTTGTTGGTTGACTCAGTTTCCCAGAAGGCACCTCAGTCAGGTGATGAGTGCTCACCTGGACTGAGGTGCCTCATTAAAGTTTCTATAAATAGCAGTTTGTTCTGGGAAACTGGGTCAAGTATTGTTTGTCTGTTTGTTTGGTTTATGTTTGTATTTGTAACTACCGTCATGTGGGCATTCCTTTTGTTTGGTTCTTGTTTCTTTAAGTTTATATTTTGGTTTGTTTTGTAACCTGTTTTTCTAGAGGGCTCTATTGTCTGTTTTCCTTTTGTTCCTTGTGTTGATGGATTCATGGAGTTGTCCTGTTTCATGTTTAGTTAGACTGTGTCTCCTCCTGTGTACAGTGTAAGTACCGTTCTGTGTCTTCCCAGTGTTTGTCTTCCAGTCCAGTTCTTTGTCTAAGTTTTGTGTAGCCACATGAGGGTCTAGCTGCTAGCAGGGTTAGCCGCTAGTAGGCCTTAATTGCTAGTAGGGTTAGCCCTTAGTAGGGTTAGCCTCCTGTAGGCTAGCCTCTAGGGGGATTGACTGCTAGTGCTTCTGGTCGCTAGTAGGTTAGCCGCTAGTTTGGAGTAGCCTCATGTGTGCTTTGCCTTTTGTGTTCAGTTCCCCACTCTTAGGTCAGTACTAACCTGGTTAGCCACTAACCCCATTAGAAACTAACCTGGTTAGGTCAGCATCCAGTGCCCCCAGCATTCCATGTAGCTACTAACCTCACTAACTGACTCCTGTCCCTAGTCTCTGTGCTCCTGTCCCTAGTCTCTGTGCTGTGTCTCTAGCCCTGTCTCTCCTGTCTAGCCCTGTCTCATCTCTAGTTCCCCTATGTGTCTTAGTTAGCTTCAGCTCCATGTTTCCTCATCCCCAGTTCTCTCTGTCGGTTCCCCGTGTCAGCTCCTGGTTCCCCGTGTCAGCTCCTGGTTCCCCGTGTCAGCTCCTGGTTCCCCCACCACCAGCTAGACCCATGACAGAATGCTCGACCCAACTAAGGCATAGCAGAGGGGGCCCCCCCGGGACAAATTTTTTTTGGGGGGGCTGGGACCGTAACGCTGGGGCAAGCAGGCTGAGGGTCGTCGGCTTGCCCTACAGCAGAACTATGAAAGGTCCCACTACCTTTGTCCAGGGCCTCACGTGGAGGCCCCAGAACACCAGTTCCAGAGCCTCACGTGGAGGTCCCAAAGCACCAGTTCCAGGGCCTCACGGGGAGGCTCCGCCCTTCGTCTCCGGGCCTCACGGGGAGGCTCCGCCCTTCGTCTCCGGGCCTCACGGGGAGGCTCCGCCCTTCGTCTCCGGGCCTCACGGGGAGGCTCCGCCCTTCGTCTCCGGGCCTCACGGGGAGGCTCCGCCCTTCGTCTCCGGGCCTCACGGGGAGGCTCCGCCCTTCGTCTCCGGGCCTCACGGGGAGGCTCCGCCCTTCGTCTCCGGGCCTCACGGGGAGGCTCCGCCCTTCGTCTCCGGGCCTCACGGGGAGGCTCCGCCCTTCGTCTCCGGGCCTCACGGGGAGGCTCCGCCCTTCGTCTCCGGGCCTCACGGGGAGGCTCCGCCCTTCCCGTCCCAGAGCATCAATGGAGGTCCCACATCCACCACCCGGCTTCGGCGTCGAGTCCACCACCCCAAGAACGGGCCGTTGCCGCCTATGTTGCCAGGCATCTAGGACAGAGCCGAGACTGCCTCCGGCGCCTGGCTTCGGCGGCATTCCAGTTTCGCCCGCCTTCCCATCCTGCTCGGGGAACCAGCTCGTCGGCGTCGTAAGTTGGGTGAAATGACTCAAGACAATGGGGACCTCCGGTAACGCTCCGGAGGAGCGTTTTTAAGGGAGGGGGTACTGTTAGGATCCTCCACTAGAGGTCACTGTCTCCATGTCTGTAGTTCTTGTTGGTTGACTCAGTTTCCCAGAAGGCACCTCAGTCAGGTGATGAGTGCTCACCTGGACTGAGGTGCCTCATTAAAGTTTCTATAAATAGCAGTTTGTTCTGGGAAACTGGGTCAAGTATTGTTTGTCTGTTTGTTTGGTTTATGTTTGTATTTGTAACTACCGTCATGTGGGCATTCCTTTTGTTTGGTTCTTGTTTCTTTAAGTTTATATTTTGGTTTGTTTTGTAACCTGTTTTTCTAGAGGGCTCTATTGTCTGTTTTCCTTTTGTTCCTTGTGTTGATGGATTCATGGAGTTTTTCATGTCCTGTTTCATGTTTAGTTAGACTGTGTCTCCTCCTGTGTACAGTGTAAGTACCGTTCTGTGTCTTCCCAGTGTTTGTCTTCCAGTCCAGTTCTTTGTCTAAGTTTTGTGTAGCCACATGAGGGTCTAGCCGCTAGCAGGGTTAGCCGCTAGTAGGCCTTAATTGCTAGTAGGGTTAGCCCTTAGTAGGGTTAGCCTCCTGTAGGCTAGCCTCTAGGGGGATTGACTGCTAGTGCTTCTGGTCGCTAGTAGGTTAGCCGCTAGTTTGGAGTAGCCTCATGTGTGCTTTGCCTTTTGTGTTCAGTTCCCCACTCTTAGGTCAGTACTAACCTGGTTAGCCACTAACCCCATTAGAAACTAACCTGGTTAGGTCAGCATCCAGTGCCCCCAGCATTCCATGTAGCTACTAACCTCACTAACCACTAACCCAGCCAGTCTAGTCCCGTCTCTGTGGTCCTGTCTCTAGTCTCTGTGCTCCTGTCTAGCCCTGTCTCATCTCTAGTTCCCCTATGTGTCTTAGTTAGCTTCAGCTCCATGTTTCCTCATCCCCAGTTCTCTCTGTCGGTTCCCTGTGTCAGCTCCTGGTTCCCTGTGTCAGCTCCTGGTTCCCTGTGTCAGTGCGCTGTTCCCTGTGTTTTTCCTGAGCCCTAGTTTTAGTTTACGTTGTTTTGATTCCTTTGATGGTCTGTGTCTGGTTTTAGTTTGTTAATAAAAAGACTCTTTCTGTTTGCACACCCCTCTGCCTTCATGCCTACCTTCATGCCCACGGCAACAACATCAGCCGGGTCTAGCCAGCACCACCAGGCTAGACCCATGACAGTACTATTTAGTTTGTATATTTATTTATGCCCTATATATTAGACTGTCCATGAAGTCTAATCAGGCAGTCAGATTTGTGAGATGTGGGACAGGGTGTTGGGCACACAACTCACGATAATGATGAAATCCATCTTGTCTGCTGAAAATTTGAGGGCTCAGGGCTACTGAGAATTTGAATTTTGTTTAGGAAGAATGTGTCATGACGTGCTGCTTTGTACAGGGCTGTGTATCTGCAGGACCAGTCAGTGTCCATCATGAAAGCTTTTATTGTGTGCATGCAAGCATCATAACTGGGCCTGTCCCGCTTTCTTTAACAACTTGTGCATACCTGTGCATTGTTTCTCTGGGGACGCAAAAGCACCAGGATGCATTGTCTCTCTTTAAATCCAAACTCAAATCTTACCTGTTTAATCTTGCTTACCCACCTTAAATCCTTCCTACCCTCTCTGCGATGCACCCATCATGCACTGTGCCCACTGTTCAAACCTCCAGGGGCAGTATTATGATCTGGGGTTGTTTCACTTGGTCAGGTCTATAATCAGCCTCAATAACATGAAGTCGGGGATGGCCTGAATGTACTGATTGCGCAGATTATCACATTTATGTAGTTTTTCTTCTCTGATGGAACAGCCATATCCCAGGACTCAGATTATGAATGAGTCATTCTGGCAGCATTAGGAATCATTTTCACACATGAATTGACCCCTAAAGGGTCCTGACCTTGACCTCTTTAGAAGTCTTGAGGGTGTGCTGGAGAGGACTATTTTTGTTCAATAATTCATGAAACTCTGGATAGAAATAAGTGTTGTGATATTGTGTGTGTTGTGTTGAAACAAAGCCAGGGTGAATGCACAAAATGATCATTTCTCTATATGTTCAGACATGCTAGAGTAGTTCACTATGTTGACCAGATTATTAGTTATGTTTATTTGATATTAGTTTTATTAGTTATATTAGTTATGTTTATTAGTTATGTTTATATTCATTTATTAGATTTTTAAGTGTCATTATATAAAAAATACCAAAATTAACATGAAGTAAAAAAATCTTAAATTTATGTTTTATGATTGAAGTATTTCATCATTCTTCTTTAAACCTCTTTAAATGTCACTTAAACCACACTTCATAAATATATTTTCTTTTGACTCTGTGATGTAATAGTGTAACTTACTCCCAGTGCTTTGGGTTCTCCTTTCAGGAATTTCTGCAGGGGGCTTTGAGTCTGAGATGAATTTTGCTCTGCTGCAGCTGGAACTGTTGATGAGGGAATAACTTGAGTGACGATGGTGTAGCCACTTCTCACATTAGTCAGTGGTATAGGAGCGCTGGCCATCTTTACAGCACCTCTGGATTTTTAATCTGTGAACAACAAAATATCAACATGTTGGGATAAGGTGAGAAGAAATGGTCGTACAAAAGGTGACATCAATAAAATGTTGTTTCTAGGTTTTACGCAGCTCCAAAATCTGCTCCAAGACTGCCAACACTATTTTGGACATTATAAACAGTATTTATAAGCATTTTATCCACCAAACAAAAAAATATACACCCAACAACAGCCCAAATCCAGTCTGGACTCGGACACTCCACACATTGATATTCCATGAGTATAATGAAGAGCAGGAAGAGAAAAATAACAATGGCCCTAAAGTAACAACCATGTAATAATCCTAGATTCTCCACTTTTGCCATCAGTGGAATCATCAGTAGAAAGAACAAAATCTCCCTCTGGACAAGGAAATGAAAATAGATGACAGACCTCACCAATCATGGGTTGAGCTAAACAAGAATCTCTGGAGGAAGCTTGCAATGGATGATTTGACTGCCAAAAATGATACCCTTTTGTGGTAGCAAGAAGCCATTTGCGCTCTACAGGCAGAAAGCAATAAGAATATCACAGAAGAGGAAGTCGCCCAGGACACCAGAACGCCACTGTAGGCTGGGTAAGAAGTTGGAAAACCCCTGGAAGGACCTCAAGCAGCTGATCAAATGAGGAATGAGGAACCAAATTGCAGGAGTCAAATGCACTGCAAAGCCACAATCAGAGGTTGGAACAGAGTAAAAAGGCCTTTTACAGAAGATTTCTTACCTGCCGCATAACCATCAAGGAAATGCCAAACAAGCAGGAAGCTTCTGGAGCAGTATATAAACAACTGCTGGTGAATACAATGATACAACCTCAAGTCACTCTAGCACAAATAAATATATCTTACCATCATCAAATATGTTCTCTATCTTAAAATAAAAAAAAAAAAATAAAATAAAAGAAGATAAAGTCAGCTGTGCTATTAAAACACTTTACTCAACCAAATCTGAGCATTTTATCCAAGAACAAAAATCAAGTACCAAAAAACGTTGGATTGCGAGTAACTTAGTCTGGGAGCATTTTGCAAGACGAACAAATCTTTTACTAAATTTGACCTTGCTAAACAAGCAAGGTCTTGTATGTAAGGAGTATTACATATATGCTTTGTCTACTGAGCATCACATGATCACAACTAAGCCAATGCTTTTTCTCTCTCTCTCGCTGTGGGATTGTGGGTAATTGTCTCCAATGCGCGGTCTCAGTGTGCATGCCTCACTCGTATGCCCAACATGTGTGAGCACGTATTCTGTTTACCCAAACAGACTTCACCCAAACTCCTTGATGAATAGTAGATGTATTCATCTATTGCCTCTATCAAGGAGTATCTTGCATAGACAAAGTATTAATACCAGCTAAGATGCTGTGAAATATGAAGTACCTAGTTCACGTCTGAAACGCTGAAATCGCTTTCATGACATTATTCACCAGAAACCTCATCACAAGTCTTGGTTTGACTTGAATGCTCTTACAATGAAGCCTTCAAATGAAGTCATTAAATTATAGCTTTAAATGTTCTTTGACTGCATTTGATAACACGTACACTAAGATGGTTAACAGGTGAGACATATTATCCCAAATGTCTGTTTTATTATGCTTAAAGCAGAAACTCATTTTGCTTGGGCTAAACAGAGCAAATAGAATAACTTCACAACTTTAAAGCAGACGTGCTCCACAATCCTACGAGCACTTTGGATAGCTTTTAGGCAAAATAAATAAATAAATAAAAAATAAACCACAACACACAATAAAAATGTTTTCCCAGTTAAAGCATTAAAATCATTTAAATGTAACAACTTTTCAACTTTTACTTGAGAAATTTTTTTTTCACTACATACTTGTAGTTTTAACACATCGTTCTCACTTTCACTTCAGTATCCTTTCTCAGGATTTTGTGAACTTCTGAAAACAATCCTCGTATTTACTGTGAACATGACATGAGAGGTAAATCTACAAAGTAAAGTGGTCCATAATCACCCAAAGGCAAAACTACAAAAGGAAACCAGTTAAAAGCATTTTCTTGCCGTAATCACACTTTAAGACAAACGCTGATTCCATTACATGTCTGTTATAAAAAGAAAAGCAATAATTTCAATGAAATAAAAATACTTATTTTACCTCCTGTCTTTTTAACACTGCAGTCTCTCTTTATCTCTGTTGGTGCTAATAAATGCTTCCTCTTTCGCTTTTTTCCCGTGTATTGTTTGCACCTTGAGAAAGTTTGCTCATAATTCAAGCCCTGACGTGAATTCAAAACAGGAAGGAGCAGGGGCGGGGCCAAGGGGGGGTGGGGTTGGGGTGAGCGCATAGCTGAAGTATTTCCAGCAGCACAGTGTGTGTGTGTAACATGACCTGAGGTCTGGCTTTAGACACAACGAAAGACACCTGACATTAAACATCTGTATACCGTGTAGCTGCAAAGGAATGATTCTTGAAAATAAGTGAATCAAATAAGTGATAAGTGAAAGAACTGCGTCACCATCACAGCACTGTGTACATTATCCACATGCTGGTCACTTTTGTAATAATCTATAAATCTTCAAGATGGAAAATTCACTACTGTACCATCATTTGTATTGGTAATGAGCCATGTCTTGAGATTGAACCAAGAAATCTCCACTGACTCAAACTATTGCATAAATCTCACCCGCCTGACACACGGACAAAGACCAAAAAACATTCCCGAGTCACGTCAGAATATGCTGCAGATCTGGAGATAGCAGACAGTTGTGAATCCTGCTTATGTCTTTTGTCACCACTCTGTAAAGAAAATAACAATGATTTTTTTTTTTTTCCCTCCGTTTTGGACCGTTTGAATCGTGCTGGTAAAATAAACACTGATAACATCTGTAAATACTCTGCAAATAACATTGCAATACACTCTAAACAAGCGAAACAAGTAAATTTCAAAATGTGGATTTGCAAGGTCAAACAAACAACAAACAATCAAGCAAATCAAACCAATAGAAATGAGGCACTAGTTCCAAACAACATCTTTGTGTGCAAGAACATGCATGTGCATTTCCTGTTGATGCATGTGTGGCAAATAATGACAATTTTAGTGTGTTCTTTGCAAATATATTTTTTGCAGTAGAAGCAGAGTATGTTTGTCTTTCTGTCTTTATTGCTAGGGCAGACCTGACACCTCTTTCTTTTAGAATCAGGTGGCCTCAGTGGGGTTGTGGCTGTGGCTGTGGCTGTGTGGGTTGATGTTGAGGCAGTGCTGGCCGAAGAGGATGCTGGCACTGATGCTCTTTGTGTTGCTGACGGTGTGGAAGCAGTGCTACGTGAGCTCTGCAGCTGTCTGACCAAGGCTGCAGCGACTGAGTCCCGGGGCACTCTTTCCCTTCGCTCAATGTGGGTCTTGACAAGGGAACTTCCTAACTCCTCAAGAAACATTCTCCGCTTGTTTTTTTTCTGGTTGAGTTCCACCCTCGGTGAAAGTGGGTCCACAACACAAATGCATTGTATGCAGACACATCTAGAACGTTATAAAACACAACCATTGGCCATGTCCTGGTCATTCTCTGGCTAGTGTAGGTGGCAGTCAGCTTTTCCAGGTTGTCCACTCCACCTTTGTTTTTATTATAGTCCGAGATATTTATGGGCTTTTTGTCACTTGCTGATGACACAGCTGCGCCTTTGTGAAAAGTGGACATAAGTATCACACTCCGGTGTTTTTTTTTTTTTTTGGACAATATGAAACAACTGTAGTGGTGTCTGTAAAAGCAAAAGTTTACGAAAGTGAAGCCCTTTTTTACTGTGCCCTCCATGGTAAGTTTCCACCTGAGAAGTTCTTGTCCAAGGTCATACCAAGAAATTGTCACACGTGATATTGTGACCCCGCAGTCCAGTAGTCATATCGAGGACTACGCGTTTTCCTTGATTTTTCTCAGGAAGGCCACTTGCATGTTTGCCTGTGTAAATCTGCAGAGTCCATGCGTAGCTGGTTTTTGTATCACAGTCTGCCCAAATTTTTACGCCTGGCTTACTAGGCATGTACTGCCGGAAAGGGCATTTTCCACGGAAAGGGACAAAACATTTCCCAGACATTCCTGATGGGAGCAAGCTTGTCAGATTTTTCTCTAGTTTCTCTGTTGTCAAATCTAAGGACTCTTGATATCATTCAAAATGAAAGAGTGAAGTGACATTGTTGCCCGGAAGAAAAATATTTCTGCCTGTCGACGCATCCCAGAGACTAACAGTGGCCTCATTGCTGGATTTGTAAACACCAGCAAGAAGAAGAACACCAATATAAGTATCCAGGTATTCCTCATCAATGCCATTCCACATGTCGCCTTGAACCTTTTCTCCTTCAAGATTTGTCATAGCAATCATGACCTTGTTTAGTGACAATGGCATAAACAGATCAAAACATGTCTTGATGTCACTTTCTCTCGTCACAGCAAACCTTGTGATTCCAGGGGTCATTCTGATGACATTTGCAGCAGCTTTAAAACCCTTTAGGGTCTGCAAGTATTTTTCAGGTACTTATAAACATATAAATGTC